>OX101784.1:24399700-24639700 GCA_944452715.1 Ophion slaviceki
TCGGCGGCTCGTCACTTCGGCTAAAAATGGTATTCTAAATTTTCCTGCAAAAGTGGTTAGTTTTGGCCTGATAAATGTTCTGGTGAAAATAATATTCATGATCTCAATTTTGAAAAAAATCATGTTGGCCATCTTAACGTCGCCATTTTGAATTCTGGACCGATAAAGATTTTTCATTAACGTCCCCCTTTAAGGCAGTAGTCTGGTCTAGAAATTTGACAACATCGATTTTTTTCTTCACTTTATTATTCCTTAGACCTTTCTTAATACGCTCGTGAAAACCATTTATTGATGTTTCAAAAACAAGCAGAGTAATAGAAATTATAAGCAGGCCGCGCGCAAACCTCATCTAACGGTATGAAAACTTTGAACGCGTTTATCGCAGAACTATGTTTTTCAAATCGGCGCCCACAATATCTCGATAACTAATTGACCGATCGAACTCAAATTTTGCACATACCTTAGCCTCTTTCTCAGGACTGGTAGCAGAATTGAGTCGAACAATAATTTTGCCCACATTTTACAACTCGTCGAATACCCGAAAATATATGAAATATCGTTAATAGAAGTGTAACAGGCCGCCATTTCGTAACAAATTTTTTTTAAGCACTAATTCTGTTACCAGTGCTCAGAATACACATACAGATTGAGAATATATATATATTTTTTTTTTCAGATGCATACAACATCACCCAGAGTGGGCGGTGTTTGAAAATCCCATAATATAAAAAATACCAAAAATCTGTTTTTCGTATTCACAATTCGGAAAAATTCTTAAAAATATAATAACGAGTGTCTTTCCTTGAGAAAAATATATTTTTGCATATTTTGCCCGGGAACGGACGTTCGACTTGCTCAATAAAATCTAAATTAATTTTTTTCTGGAAGGCTGGAAAAAGACGCACATTTTCGTTTTTTACGAATGTAAATACGTCAAATCCTGCCAAAGATACAGCCATTTGAATGGGAAAATATTAAAAAATGGTAATCAACGAGAAAAAACGTCAGAAATTTTGTTTAAATGTCGAGACTCGGTGAATATTTTTCAATGAAGTAACTCGATTTTTCAAAATTATTTGTGGATTTTTTTTCTACTGGCTGAAGTGACGTGGAATGCCTCTTATATAGTTTTGAATGCATTTTCTGCAACGAACAAAAAAGCGTTTCAATTCATAACATGAATATTGTTGATTCGAGTACACAAGAAAAATTGATTTTCGCTCGTTTGATTCAGATAAAATTTCTATTGACTAAATATGTTATTTTATTTTCTTCACCATATCCGATATTGATTTCCAAGTACAGTGTTCGTTAAGATATTAATATTTTATTTTGATTGAAAAATATTAAGCAAATGTCTGAATTGGTTAAAAAATTATGCGAAAATAAAATTTGTTTCTTGAGCGTTTGGTTGAAAAAATTCAACCAAATCACGGCCGAGCGCCACCGAAATTATAGGTGTGAGGAAACCCGTAGTTCTCGGAGTAACCGCTAGAAGCCGCACGCGCGCTCGTTTCTCGTAAGCGTAGCGCGAACCGAAAATCTACTTAAGGCGGTCCTTTAGTTTCTCGGGTCGAAAAAATCGATTTTTTTTCTTCATAAATCACATCTACATGTGTAGAAAATGTGTGCCAAAGGATTTTTCGATATTCGAAGTGGTTCACAAGTTACGGCTCTGGAACGGAGCAGGTATACGGAGCAGGTATACTTTCAAACGCGTTTTTCTCGAAACACCATTTTTCGAAACGGTGACCACGATATTTCAGAAACTACTGCATCGATCTTGTTCAAATTTATACAGCATCTTTAATATGTTATAAGCCAGCGATTGAACTAGGATTATCATGATTGCTTCGATAGTTTTTTTTTGTACGAGCGAAAAACTTAAGAAAAAATGGGTAAAAAATAGAATGTAATTTTCAAAAGTGTATAAAAAAGTCAATTTTTGTAATTTAGAATTCACTCTAGTTCAATCGCTAGTCTTAAATATGAAGAATAAAATGCCGTTTGGTTTTTTCATTTCAGATAAGCAGAACAGCCGCAATCTTGGTCACCGTCAAGCACCTCTTTTACTTGATGTCTTCCTGTCGGCCACTATAACGTTTATTCTATTATATATTTTGACTTCAAAAAATTTGTAAAGCTTATTTAAATGTTAATAAAGATTATGCAAAAACAATGAGATTGATTATTTCGATGCTTTGCCCGTAAAAAATTATTGAAAAAGCCGTAAAAAACAGCCGAGAAACTAGAGGACCGCGTTAAGCGCCGGAGAAACTCTAACGAGTATCGCTTCTTGGCCTGTGGCTAAGATCAAAGTGCAGTATCTGTTCTTATCAGTTGAATATATCTGATATTCTCTCCATGGACATTCCATTGGATATCTGATATTCTCTCCACTATTATCGTGGATGATCATTCTAATGCTCGCATTTTATTTAAGATTTAAAACAAATTGAAAAACTTACGTCCCATGGCATATTCGTCTCGATGCAGTAAAGAAATAATTAATTCTATTGATTATATTTTTGTACGAAATAAAAAATGTTGTAGCAACCGCTTAATTATTTCATCCATACATCGACGGATTGTATATAGAATGATTTCAATATTATATAATTTTATTTGAACGATAATGTAGATATTCAGAGAACAGAAGAGCTTTTTCAAATAAAATAATACGTTATTCAAATCAATCACATTTTCCAATATTTTATAGTATTGTAACAATCTCATATATCGGTGTCATCCCCTGCAGCACATTTATTTGGATCAACCAATATATTTTTTTGATTCAATTGGTTTTTTTTCTTAGTGTAGTGTCAAAGTGGCGAAGGAAAAAATCGGAGCGGAAGTAGTGGAAAAACTGGAAGAAGCGCTGGAGAACAAAGAGGGGGAAGAACTAAGATAAAAATTGGAAGAATTAGTGAGGAAGAAGCCGGTCAAACGGATATGCGCGTACGTAAAAGAATTTGATTGTGAGATATTGACGAAGCAGGTAGCGCGAAGAGAAGGAAATACCGGTGTATAAAAATGTTGCGAAAACGGGAAGCCATGTAAAAAAAATGTGAAAACCAGTGAAAATGTGAAGATAAGGTGAGAGGGAGTATAGATGTAAACACCCTTACAGGGTATATCGTGGAATAAATACGGTTGATTGATACATGCTGGAATTTCAGTTTAGTAAAAGTCCCATGGGTTTCGAGATTTGGAGCTTGATGTTACTTTTTGCAAAAAAATCATTTGTTTTTGGTTTTTCGCATGCCATTTTTACAAATGATATGAATCGACAATAACTAACAAAATGGCCGACTACTGATATTTTCTTTTGTTATCCTTTTTTTAGGCGCTCCGCGGCGTGACATTTAGCATCCACAATTTTTTACCTAGAACAAAAACCAAAAATTCTCGTCAATCTACATTAGAATACCTAGAGAAGTACGTGCCGAATTAAAAAATATTGTTTTTTTCAAAAGTTGTAGGTATCGAACTTAAGGCGTTACCCCCACTTGTAGCGCAAAAAAGGCCTTTTTCATTAATTTTTTTAAAGAAAACTACAAAACTTTTTTAATCGATCAATATACCATCGTAAAGAACACATCTTGAAGAACTTTCAGTAATTTTTTTATTGAAAAATATTACATTGTTTAGTGGCAAATGGCCGTCAATGAAATAATGTTTTTATATACACGGTTTGCGGTGACCAACATTGCGGCGAAGTGGATCATATGAAAAAAAAATGCGGATGGATTTAGTCAAATATAAGTATTGTGACGGGGATTATTTCTACTTACCACGAAATCGAGAACGTGAATACGAGAGCTAGGTGCGGGAACCGTCACCTTCGGCCGTCCACCCCGCGTGAGTGCATCCGCACTACCCGGGGCGCCAGGGAATTTTGTTTTCACCGGATTTCCCAACCGGTATGCCCTGGGGCCAGGGGGATCCGCCCTGACCCACCATCGGAGCTGGAGGACTCCGCGATTTTTGTTTCACCGGAACCCTAACCGGTATGTCCTGGGAGTCGGGAGACCTCCCTGATTTTTGATTCGCCGGAATCATAACCGGACCATCTGGATGCACTTACCCGGGGGGGACGGTTGCGGTAGAGCACGGCCGCTCAGGCTGTGAGTCGTGGTAGAGGGGTCGGGATTCACCAGGAGTAGCTTACGAGAAGTCAGATACGCGGGAACAAAAAAAAAATGACCAAAAACAAACAAATTGTTTTATTTTATTTTGCGGGAGCTGGTTGTTTTCGAACCACGGGAACTTATCTCCGTCCGGAAGGACCCGCCTTCCGGGCACGGGATCGCGAACAGGACCCGTGGAGAAACACGTCTGTCTCACACGGCGTCAGGAGCGGAACTCTCCGACGGACCTCATCCGAGAGCAAAATCGGTCGTCAACTATACCTCGCGCGGCGAAGGCCAGCGAGCGAGATCATTGTCGAGCGCGATTATCGAAAGAAATGTAAATACGCTCGCGCGCTCATCTCATGCGAGAAAGCTACTTCGAGCGAGAACACTTTCTTACAATATTCGTGAGCTGAAATATTATTTCGGGAGCTAGAATATTCTGGAAGAATATTCCTTTCGGAATCTATATTTCCTGCCCGAGTACCCCGCGAGCGGAACGGTAACAGATCGGGACCTTTCCTCCTAGGTAACATGGAGGCTCTCGGGGATCGCATCCCCGGGTCACCATGCGAGAGCGGGCAAAGCTTCTCTCTAGAAGCGCGGCGCGGAGGTCTCCCGCCTCCACCCGTAACCCAAACGGCCCGCTCGTCAGCACGATGCACCACTGCGGTGGGGCGCCGGCATCTCAGCCGGGCGTGCACCGATTCCCCGAAAGCCTCGTTGGGTGCGTCCCTCGGTCGGGATTGCTCGGTACGTTGAGCGACACGCCGCTCGACCGAGTTTCGCACGCCAACCTCACCAGAAACAACAACAAAACCCAAACCTTAAAACATTACAAAACAAACACACTGGAGGAAAGGCCCGTAACATATACGAAGGGGTCGTAACCCGGGCATCGAGAGCACGACTAAATCGTCGGTAGCCTTTCTGTGACGTGACTTAAAAAATCACGTCACAACTCCCCACCCCTTAAGGGTGGTTACGATCAGGGAACTACGCGATCTCTGCTGAGCAAGAGCCTTAGCTGAGATGCATACGGTAGCAATCCTTGTCCCTCCCATTTGTAGTCGGTAGCTCAAAACGGTGGGAAGGACCGAGATCTACTGCGGGAAACCAAGTACCCGCAGCGCGAGAAAGAAAACCAGAACACAAACAATTATTCGTATTCAATGGCTAAAATTTTATCTCTCCCGTTACAGTCGGTAGCCTTAAGGTGGGAGAGATCGGGATCTACCGTGGGCGACTAATCGCCCCACAGCACGAGAATATAATATCGCACAAAACAAAAAAATATTTTTGCGTAAACGATAGCATAGTCGTCTCCTCCCGTTACAATTCGGTAGCAATAAAATGGGGAAGAGACCGAGATCTGCCGCGGACGAATAACCGCCCCGCGACGCGAGAAATTATTGGACCAAACGATCCACAAGTACCACCACCAAGGACGGAACAATCGAACCAGAATCGGACTTACCAAATCAGCCGGAGTGTCCTTACTTCGGTGGTGGCTCCGAGAACTGTACGGGAACTGCTCCAAGTTTTCTATCCCCTTCTCCGGGGTAATTGGTGCCGAGAACCGAGCCGCGTCGTCGCGACTCACGGGAACTGTGATGTTTATTTTCCTCACCGGGAAATCAGGGGCTTAGCCCCCCTATCGCGGGAACTGCGGGACATCCTGGTCCTGCACGAGAACTGGGGCCGGAAGCCCCTCATGGCGTGAACTGCGGGGCGTTGCCGCCCCGCGCGAGATCCCAGGCTAACGCCTGTATTGCGAGAACTGTGGGGCGTTGCCGCCTCACACGAGAGCTAGGGCCAAAGACCCACATACCGAGAACTCGGGCCATCTCGAATCCTCCGAAAATCGGGGAATCGGGGCTCCGATGCGAGAGCTTCCAGGGACCGGCTCAGGGTTTACCCGCACGGGCCTGCGAGTTGCCCCGCCTGCCCTTGCCGCCCCTACGCCGCCTCCGGGACTTCTTGCCCGAGGGGCCGGGAACGGGCTCGATCGCCGTCACCGGTGGGGAGGCCGGCGGTGGCGGCCGCGCGTTGCGGGCTTCCGCTCGCGCTAGCCGCATCACCTTAAGCTCTTCCCGCGGGACGTTGCGGCCGGCCTGCGAGACGTATGGGCCCGCCTCCCGCCAACCCTCACTGCAACGCGGGCACGTCCGCAGGGTTTTACCCTTTCGTCCGCACCGACGGCAGAAGGTGGCTGTCGGAGGGCCCCGCGGGCAGTCACTATAGCGGTGACCCACCTCACCGCAACTGTAACATGCCCGCTCGAGAGCGGGTCTCCGCCGACGAGATGGCCCGCCGCCTGGGGGTCGGCGGTCGGTCGCCGGGGCCGTCACCCGCGCCACCGTAGGCGGTTCAGGTACCGTCCCCGGGCCCGTCGGGCCTCCGTCAGCGGGCATCGGGAGCTCATGGGCCTCCTCGGCCTCCTGGTCCTCCGCGGCCATCGAGACCGGAGAGTACGCCGGTCGGCTGGCCCGCCCCGGACCCATAGCGTCGTGGGCCAAGTCTCGGATGGCCTCAATGAGGCCCTCCGCGGACTCGCCGTCCCGAGGCTCTGAGTCTCGGAGCGTAGCCACGCACGCCCGGAGCATCTCCCCCGGGGCCCACGATATGGGTGGGGGCGACGGAATGGCCGCCTCCGACCGCGGGAGCTTGGCGCCGAACCGGACCAAGTGGTCGAGCCACGGTTCGCCGGTCGCCTCCTCGCCCTCCAAATCTACCACTTCCCGCTCGGGAGTGGTTGCACCGGAGGACATGTTCGGTATCCTGCAATCAAAACAATGATTAGTGCGGTATCATGGGGTTCGGTAGGGTTTTAAGTCCTGCACGGAAATTTTCCCTTTCGATCGCCCGTCGAGATCGGATAGTTCGTAAACTACCCGCGAGAGCCGTTTCGAGATCAACAGAGGCCCCTCATACGGGGGCTCGAGAGCAGCAGTCAATCTCTTGGCTGCAGAAGAGAGCCGATGCGCACGGCGCAACACGAGATCGCCAACCTGGAACGTACGATCTCGGCGATGGAGATTATACTGTTCCGATTGCCTCTGGAACGCTTCATCGAGAGCATGCGTAAAAGCCGTCCTCAATGTGTCGAGTCGGGCCATACGCCTCACCCACTCCTCAGGAGGACGTGGAGCGATGTCGGGATCGCCCTCGGCCTCCCGTCGCAGCGACGTCGCTGGCGAGGGTTCGCGGCCGAAGTTCGCGAACGCAGGCGTAGCCTGTAGAGAGCTGTGATGCGCCGTATTGTACGCAAACCGGAATTCGTGCAGGTGTGCGTCCCATTCCCGATGGTTACCCTCCAGGAAGGCGCGAATCATGGTTTTCACCACGCGATTCACCCGCTCGGTAGGATTGGCTTGGGGGTGATACGGCGGGGTGGTGCTATGCCGTATCCCCACGCGTTCAGTCAACTCGCGTATGTCGCGGTTGACGAACTCAGTGCCATTGTCCGTGATCAGTACCTTAGGCGCCCCCCAACGGGCGACGACCAGGTCATCGAGAGCCTTTGCGATAGCTTTTCCGTTTGCCCTGCGAAGGGGCTGGACCTCTATCCACTTGGTGTAGAGATCCTGGATTACGAGAACATATGAGTGGCCAGATCGCCCGGGAGTGATCGGCCCCATAATGTCGGTAGCTACGGTCATCCAGGGCTCTTCGACAATGCGATGGCCCATGAGACCGGCGGGAGCTCGCTGCTCGACTTTGCAGCGTTGGCAGGTGTCACACTGCTGTACGTGAACCACTACGTCTTTAAAAAGACCAGGCCAGTAATAGGCGGTCGCCAGACGACGGTACGTCTTGTCGACGCCCAAGTGGCCTGCCTGCGGTAGCGAGTGGCACTCATTAAGAGCACGCTGCCGGAGCTCGCGGGGAAGCACGAGCTTCCACGCATCGAGATCCTCAAACTCGAGATCCGCCAAGTAGGAGGGTCGATGATAGTACAGTCGACCCTCAACCATCTTCCAATCCGGGAACTTATCCGGGACCCGCTCGACATCGCGGACCCGGCGACGGTACCATTGGTCCTGAGTGTCCTGGATGCACGCTAAGGCGTCATCGTGACCCTCAGGGATCCTCGAGAGCGCATCGGGAACGTGGTGCAGTGCGCCTTTTCGATGGACTATGGTGAAACTGTACTCCAGTAACTCCAACGCCCATCGCGCTAACCGACCAGTGGGGTTCTTCAAATTGTGCAACCACTTAAGGCTGCTGTGATCAGAGATCACCGTGAAGCTGTACCCCTCCAGGTAGCAACGGAATTTCCGTATGGACCAGAGCACAGCGAGGCACTCTTGCTCCGTCACGGAGTATTTCCGTTCCGGCGCAGTAAGAGCGCGGCTCGCGTAAGCGATAACTCGTTCGTGCCCATCAATCACCTGCGTGAGGACGGCACCGAGACCCACGCCGCTAGCATCAGTCTGCAGCGTGAACGGGAGCGAAAAGTCGGGACAGGCGAGCGTCGGAGCGCTCGTCAAGCACCGCTTCAATTTATCGAGAGCATTCTGTTGTTCGGGATCCCATCGCCACTCGACGTCCTTCTTGGTAAGGCGAGTCAGAGGTTCGGCGATGGTCGCGAACTCCGGTATAAAGCGACGGTACCACGACGCCATGCCGAGGAACCGACGCAGTTGCCGAATGTTCCGCGGTTCGGGATAATCAAGTACGGGAGCCAATTTGTCGGGATCAATCTCTAGGCCTTGGCGGTTCACCAAGAAGCCGAGATAGCGAACCTGGGAGCGGCAAAATTCGCTCTTCTCGCGGTTAATTGCCAGCCCCGCTTCCGAGATCTTAGCGAGAACCTTCCGAAGCCACACTAGGTGCTCTTCGAAAGTCCTGGTGACAATGATAATGTCATCCAGGTAAACGAAAACATGTGGATACATATCCACACCGATAAGCCGGTCCAGCATCCGCTGGAACGTTGCGGGAGCATTTGTTAAGCCGTAAGGCATCCGCTTGAATTGAAACAAGCCTCGGCCCGGCACAACAAAAGCGGTAACTTCGCGAGAAGCGGGATCCATTGGGACCTGCCAATACGCCTGACTCAAATCGAGAGTCGAGATGTAATTAGCTTGTCTCAACTCATCGAGAATACCGGTCATGTTCGGGATGGGGTAAGCATCCTTCTTCGTGACCGCGTTAACCCTTCTATAATCGATGCAGAAACGGTATTTACCGTTCGGCTTCTTGACCATCACGACTGGGCTAGCCCAGTCGCTACTTGACGGTTCGATTATGTCAGTCGAGAGCATCCGATCCACCTCCGCCCACATAATGTCGCGGATGACCGGAGTCACGGGATATGGCCGCTGCTTCACCGGGGGGCTGTCCCCGACATCGATGCTATGGGCAACGAGTGAGGTAACTGCCGACTCAGCCGGTAGGTGTGGCACGTGAGCATTGAGGAGCTCGTCTAGACGAGCCACCTCATCGGGATCTGGCGTACACAACCCACAACACATAGTGATGCGGGGCGTGCCGGCTTCCGGGCTGAAGGCGTACAGGGTCTCTGGTGTGTCGCGAAACCACCAGGACTCACTGTAAAAGTCCACCACCATCCGGGCTGCCCGTAAGCTATCTAATCCAAGGATTAGATTTTCCGAGAGCGAGTGCAGGTGATGCGCGAGAATCGTGACCGGACGGCCATTAAGGAGCAAAGGCGCACGGGAAGCTAGGTGCACGGTTTCGATTTGACCATTCGCGACCACTACTGATCGCGGTGGGATCCTTATCGTTTCCGTGCCGAGAGCTGCCAACCATTCAATGAGAACGGGGCCGATAAAGGTCTTAGTTGCGCCTGAGTCCACGAGAGCTCTTACGGGTTTTCCATCCAAAAGTGGTTGAACCCGGAACGCTATAGCGCTCT
Source organism: Ophion slaviceki (assembly GCA_944452715.1). Lineage (NCBI taxonomy): Eukaryota > Metazoa > Arthropoda > Insecta > Hymenoptera > Ichneumonidae > Ophion > Ophion slaviceki. The sequence continues at coordinate 24,409,718 of OX101784.1, forward strand.
GGTCGGAAGCCGAATTTACGACGACCTGCTCGAGAGGAGAGTCCTCCTCTGGAGGGGTCGTGTCGGTAGCTTGTCGACTACGTAGCTGTCGCCTTCGCCGTTTCTTACGTTCGGTAGCCTGTTGGCGTGGCGTCGCTACACGGGAGCTACACGAGAAAGTCAGATGGTCGAGGCTAGTCCCGGGAGGCGGAGGAGATTTCCTCACTCGCCTCCTCGACCGTTTCCCCGACTGCAGAAGGGGCAACGGCTCGTGGACACGCCCGACTGACCACAACGGTAACAAAAGAGGCGCCGGGGGTCCGGGCACTCTCTGTGTCGGTGGCCCGTTTTGCCGCAATTCCAGCAGCAGGGCACACTCGATGGTTCGGTAACGGGGGTGGTCCCTGGAGGACCACTCGGTAGCTTCGACGCGGCGTTATCGGCCTTGTCTTTCCGGAACTGGCCCTTGGGAGGCCTCGAGAACGACCGGCGAGGCGGGGTAGACCGCGAGGGACTGTGCCCCTGCGTCGCCTTTCCGTGACCTGATGCCCGTTTGTTGCGCTGGGGCAACAGCGCATCTAGCATCTCCGGAGCGTCCTCCTCGCAAGAGGAGGCCGTTTCGTGAGCGATCGCTGCCGGGCTCTGCATGAGGTAGAAGCCGGAGCGACGGGATACACGCGGCTTCTGCCGCGGTTCACGGTAAGCGTACGCCGGGCAGAGGGAGGCCTCTGGCTTCGGCGGTACGCGGTGCGTACTCATGCTGCTCAGGATTCTCTCCTGACGTGCAGCCACACGCTCGAGATCTTTCATCGTCCAGTGGTCCTGCAAAGGGGTGACCAGACGGAATGACGGTAGCATGTTGCGATGAGCGGAGCGTACCTGCTCTCGCTCCGTCCAGGCTGGATCCAGACGGGAGAATAGGCCGCTCATGCAGCTCAGGTAGACGAGAGCAGACTCGGACTCGCCTTGAGTCCGGCACGAAATCTCTTCGCGGAGCGCGATCTGGTAGTCGGGGTCCGCGAAACGCTCGCGAAATGCGACTTTCGCGGCCTGCCAATTCGAGAGCGTGCCTCGGGCTTGGCGGTACCAAGTCCGCGCTATACCCTTGAGGCAAAACGAGAGCGTTAGGAGCAGGTCCTCATCCCGAATACGGGCCAGGACGCACCCCTCGTCGATGAGTGAGAGGAAGTCCTCTACGTCCTCACCGTGACGACCCGAGAACGTGGCCTCCCATCGGCGTACCTCTGGGAGGACTCGGTGAGGAGATAAAAATCTCCTACCCCGACGCGGAACCAGTTCGTCACTCGACGACTCGAGATCACTCCGGTTTAAGGGTACAACCCTACGACCGGGTCCGGTAGGTTGGGGTCTTCCGCCCCCACGAGAGCTTGGGGTGAGAGGGGGTAAATCCCCTGTCAGCCTCACCGAAGAGCGCCGGTCCCTGTCGGCGACGGAGACCGGGTCGCTCCACCAGGAGCTTCGGGGACGCGCCGGGCGTCGCCCCTCGGCGACCCGGGTGCTATCCATTCGGGTCGGCAGCCCTGCGGCGCGGGCCCGTGGGCCCAGCGTCAGGTCCCCAATCGGGATCACGTCATCTGACGAATCGTTAGCGTTTTCCGAGAGCCGTGGCGGGACCTTCGGTATCGCGCCTCCGGTCGCCATGAAGAGTGTCCTTGGCGTACTCGGAGTGTGATGGCGTACCGACTTTAAACGGGAGCTAGGGAGATTCCGCCCCTCGAGAACGAAGAAATTCTATTTCCTCCCGTCGAGGGAATTCGACGGGGCGATAGCGAGCGAGGGAAATTTTTTTCAAAAAAAAAAATAAAAAAAAATTGAATAATGATTTCCCTCGATCCGAATTATCTTATTCGGATCTGCGAGAGCGAGAGAATTTTATTCCCTCCCGTCGAGGGAACTCGACGGAGCGAGAGCGAGTGAGGGAAATTTTTCGAAAGAAAAAAAAAATAAAAATAAAAAAAATTCAACAATAATTTCCCTCGATCCGAATTATTTTATTCGGATCTACGAGAGCGAGGGAATTTTATTCCCTCCCGTCGAGGGAATTCGACGGAGCGAGAGCGAGTGAGGGAAATTTTTCGAAAGGAAAAAAAAAATAAAAAAAAAATTCAATAATAATTTCCCTCGATCCGAATTATTTTATTCGGATCCGCGAGAGCGAGGGAATTTTATTCCCTCCCGTCGAGGGAACTCGACGGAGCGAGAGCAAGCGAGGGAAATTTTTCGAAAGACAAAAAAAATAAAAAAAAATTCAACAATAATTTCCCTCGATCCGAATTATTTTATTCGGATCTGCGAGAGCGAGGGAATTTTATTCCCTCCCGTCGAGGGAATTCGACGGAGCGAGAGCGAGTGAGGGAAATTTTTCGAAAGAAAAAAAAATAATAAAAAAAAATTCAATAATAATTTCCCTCGATCCGAATTATTTTATTCGGATCTGCGAGAGCGAGGGAATTTTATCCCCTCCCGTCGAGGGAACTCGACGGAGCGAGAGCGAGCGAGGGAAATTTTTCGAAAAAATTTAAAAAAATTCAACGATAATTTTCCCTCGATCCGAATTATTTTATTCGGATCCGCGAGAGCGAGGGAATTTTATTCCCTCCCGTCGAGGGAACTCGACGGAGCGAGAGCAAGCGAGGGAAATTTTTCGAAAGACAAAAAAAATAAAAAAAATTCAACAATAATTTCCCTCGGTCTAACTCGCTTCGGGAACGGTGGTGCCGGAGGACTCGTCCCGCTTCGGGGACACCCGATATACCGTAACGGGCGAGGCACCGGTGTTCGTGAGGCGCGGTGGCGTTCCGGGGTCGACGATTTCCCGAAAGCTCCCGGCGAACGAGATCGACGAGGCCAAGCTAGCCCCGTCTCGTGATCTCCACGTATCGAGTGAATGGATGATCGCAAAAAAAAATTTTAATAAAAAAAGAAAAGAAAAAAAATAAGATTTAAAAAAAGAAGAAGCTAAATCAACCACTCTCCGACTACGTCGGGACTCACCGGTGCTGAGCGGCTAATCCTTTTGGCGGCGATCCGTGGTAGCGGGAGCGAGGGCACAATGAAACTCACGTAAAACAACACAGAACGGCACCGACAGCACAAAACACATAAAACAGAAAAAAAAAATGTTTCACTCGTAGGGAGCGCACTTCCCCTCCCCTTAAGGGGGGAAGCCAGCGAGAGCACTTTCCTCCGGAAACGAGGAAATTTCGCGGGAGCACTTTTTTTTTTCTCTGGGTTTTCTACGGCGTGAGAAAACCCGACGGGAACACCAGCGGGGTGGGAAGGCCACTCCGCGAGGGAGGTCCTTTCCCGATCGCGGTTACGCGCACTCCGCTACGAGAACCCACTCGTTTCTTTTTCTATCCGACGGGCGATCGAAGAAGGCGGGTCGAGAACGGAGCTATCCAAAAAATAACTCGCGAGAACAATGTCGAGAACTTACTTTTCTTTTAGATATTCGAGAGCTCGTCGAAGGGTGTCGCGGATTTTTCGATGTTAATCGTTCGAGAAATCGCGTACTAATGAGCGCGATCGAGCGATCCTTCGACTCCCGAGACCGTGAGGAAGGGCTCGGGGGGAAACCTTTGGAAATTCGTAACCGGGTTGAAAAACTGTTACGATTCCCGAGAGCGCTAACGCTGCCCGCACCGCGCACCGCGGCCTCCCTAGGCCTAGCGCGTCGAGCCAGCGCGAAGCTACAGTCCGAGACCTCATAATTTTCGCGAACGAAAATTTTCAGAGATCTCGGACGCTTCACGGGAACATTTTCGAGAGCCTTCTGGGGATGAGGAACGGGACCGGGAATGGAACGCTCACGCGGGAACAATCTCGAGATGAGATTAAAAATCGAGAGCAAGAAAGGCGGAAAGAACGGAAAAAAAAAATAATTAAATTATTCCTTTCCGTTTTTCCCCTTTAACTTTAACGAGAACTGCTACTCGCCGGCGTGGCCCCACGTTGGGCGCCATTTGTGACGGGGATTATTTCTACTTACCACGAAATCGAGAACGTGAATACGAGAGCTAGGTGCGGGAACCGTCACCTTCGGCCGTCCACCCCGCGTGAGTGCATCCGCACTACCCGGGGCGCCAGGGAATTTTGTTTTCACCGGATTTCCCAACCGGTATGCCCTGGGGCCAGGGGGATCCGCCCTGACCCACCATCGGAGCTGGAGGACTCCGCGATTTTTGTTTCACCGGAACCCTAACCGGTATGTCCTGGGAGTCGGGAGACCTCCCTGATTTTTGATTCGCCGGAATCATAACCGGACCATCTGGATGCACTTACCCGGGGGGGACGGTTGCGGTAGAGCACGGCCGCTCAGGCTGTGAGTCGTGGTAGAGGGGTCGGGATTCACCAGGAGTAGCTTACGAGAAGTCAGATACGCGGGAACAAAAAAAAATGACCAAAAACAAACAAATTGTTTTATTTTATTTTGCGGGAGCTGGTTGTTTTCGAACCACGGGAACTTATCTCCGTCCGGAAGGACCCGCCTTCCGGGCACGGGATCGCGAACAGGACCCGTGGAGAAACACGTCTGTCTCACACGGCGTCAGGAGCGGAACTCTCCGACGGACCTCATCCGAGAGCAAAATCGGTCGTCAACTATACCTCGCGCGGCGAAGGCCAGCGAGCGAGATCATTGTCGAGCGCGATTATCGAAAGAAATGTAAATACGCTCGCGCGCTCATCTCATGCGAGAAAGCTACTTCGAGCGAGAACACTTTCTTACAATATTCGTGAGCTGAAATATTATTTCGGGAGCTAGAATATTCTGGAAGAATATTCCTTTCGGAATCTATATTTCCTGCCCGAGTACCCCGCGAGCGGAACGGTAACAGATCGGGACCTTTCCTCCTAGGTAACATGGAGGCTCTCGGGGATCGCATCCCCGGGTCACCATGCGAGAGCGGGCAAAGCTTCTCTCTAGAAGCGCGGCGCGGAGGTCTCCCGCCTCCACCCGTAACCCAAACGGCCCGCTCGTCAGCACGATGCACCACTGCGGTGGGGCGCCGGCATCTCAGCCGGGCGTGCACCGATTCCCCGAAAGCCTCGTTGGGTGCGTCCCTCGGTCGGGATTGCTCGGTACGTTGAGCGACACGCCGCTCGACCGAGTTTCGCACGCCAACCTCACCAGAAACAACAACAAAACCCAAACCTTAAAACATTACAAAACAAACACACTGGAGGAAAGGCCCGTAACATATACGAAGGGGTCGTAACCCGGGCATCGAGAGCACGACTAAATCGTCGGTAGCCTTTCTGTGACGTGACTTAAAAAATCACGTCACAATATATATATATATATATATAATCCCGATGGATATCGTGCGAAAGGAAATTCAGCCGGTAGCAGAGTTTTTACAATCCCACAGCTTAGCTATATATACTAGGCTGCCGAAGATACCCAACCGAGCTTCGGGGACCTTCGACCCAAATACGGGCAGGGTGCCGGCGAGAAGGCAAGGTGCGGTTAGGTACCAGTACAGTGGTCATCAATCTCCTCGATTTCGTCACACGCGCGTTCAAAGTAGTGATGTGAAATGGGTTTTTAAATTTTACAGCGAAACTATTGGAGATAGAGAAACAAATCGTACACACCTACGAGGTAAAATCTTCCATTCTACAACTTTTGTTCGAAACTTTTTCGCGATTTCCTCGTCGTTCTCGAAATAATGCATATTTTTCGGTATTGAACCCTTTTCTTAGCTGTTAATAGTTTAAATTCCTATAAATTCTGATTCCCCGGGTCGATTAACATAAGAATACATGTTTCACTAAGCAGTCGCAATTTTTTTTTACTTTGGCCACTTTTGACTGGATTGTCAACAACGACGAACGTGCATCGCTCGAGTTGTTAGCCGCCGACGTCTCTGTCCCAGGCCCTCGCGGTGGGAACGTAATCAGCATGGCCTAAAACTTATCTGCCGCTGGAGCCCCAAGTGTCGCCTTTTACGAGGGCCCTATCTGTTCTGTATTTTCCCTTCGAGTTTATAGTTTCCGGCGCGCCTAGCTGTCGGCATCGCGACCGAAAGGGCCGAGGAAAATGCGTCTAGCCCGACTCGACGCTTTCCCACGCCGAGCCGTCCAACTGCAAATACTCGATAACGAAAAGGACTGTTCCCCAAAAACACCCACATTCTTGGAGGGGGATCAAAAAGATGTTGAGGGCACGATCGGGAAGAACACGGTAGTCAGTACTGAGCAAGGGCGAGAATAAGAAGGACGACTCCGCGCGACTCCTCTCTAATTCTCCAAACAGTAAAAACACGCGATCACCAACGATACGCTGCGAATAGTAGAGTAGGAGCGTATCCAACCTATCGACCTCTATAAATACGGATTTGTATTTTCTTTATTGTGTATCAATAAATCGGGCATTATTGATTAGAATCATTAATCATCTCGCGTCAGTTATTCGACTAACTATCTTAGTCTGGCGATCCAACCCGCAGAGCCCAACTGTTCCCGTAGAACAAATTGGCGATCCTGCCAGGATATAGTTAAGCGACTGCTCTCCGCAGGAGTCACACTGATTATATCGATCGTCTAAACTTGGAGCCTTCTGCACCGAGTCAGTGCGAGTAAAAATCAAACAACGACGCGTGTTTACTGACGCCCTTCGGGAATATTAATTATTTGAATTTCGTCTTCCGCGTCGAGATATCCAAGAATTAACATACCAGAGAACATTTCAAGCGCGCGAGTGGTTCAGTGCTATCGTGAATAGTGACGTCGCGCCGCCTGAAAAATCGTACCGTAGAATTCGTGAAAGCCTCAATCGAAGAGCGTAGAGCAGCAAGATATCAGAATCGTCGGACCCACCGCAATCGTCCAGTCAGAGAAGATTCCAGGATTCGACGTCGTCCGAGCGCTAAATTGAAGGAAGTTCGCGGAATGATTACCTACATCACCTCCCTACTTCTTCTGTTCTCCCGAATGTAAGTCAGTTATATCTCCGTATATTTTCTACTTGCCGAGGGTCTAGAACACAAGCGCAAGAAGAGAAAGGATAACCGAACGGAACCGGGAAATCCTATAAATAGAACGAATAAAATTGGTAAATTAGCCAATTACTTAACAACAAACAAGTATTAAATATATAATCAAGATGAACCCCGAAAACGTGAGGAAACATGTCGAACGATACGCTAAGTTGGGGATAGAGATTCGAAATTTAGACGCGACATTGCTAAAGGAACATCCGCCCACCGAGAGGCGAATTCTCGAAGAGACAGTTAAGGGACTGTTAATAGAACGGTCCACGATTCGCACAATGTTAGAAGGATTGCCTAGCGCACGAGACATCCTTAACGAATTAGACGTTGATCCGGACGACATTAGCGATGACATAGCTATCGACGTTCGTCAACAGAGAGCTCGTGAGCAAGAACAACAGCGGCAGGCAGACGAAGCCGCCCGAGCGCGTCAGCTCGAGCAAGATAGGACAATAGCCCAACGTCTGGCCGAAGAAGAAGAAAGAAATTTCGCGATTGCGAGGCAGCACGCAAACCAGCAGCCTCCCCCGCGACAGCCCGTGTCGGAAGCCATGACTCTTGAGGAAGACCCTTTACCGACCGGGCCACCGGCAACCGACACAGCCGTCCCGGATGTCTCTAGTACAATCGAGGTATCCAATCAAACCCCACCCTCGTACCTCCAGTCACACTTCGCGGCCTACAGTGGACTGACCCCCGAGGAAATAATTTCGAGAGTCGAAATGGGTAAGATCCAAGCAACGGCGACATTTACGCATGCCCAGGAGCAACTCTCCACCTACCGGGAGATAGTGGCCAACGCTACTGCCGAAACTCGAGCCGGGGAGAGGCGACTCCAAGAACTCGAAGGGGAGCGCGAACGTTTGGCGACCGCTGCCGAAGCAGCGGCCCAAGAGAGGGAACGCCTCGCCACCCAGCTCCGTGCCCTCGAGGAGAGGGACGCCGAGGCAGAGACACTCCGGCAAAAACTTCGGGAAGCTGAAGAAAAACAGCGGGGAATGCTAGAGGAAATGCACCGCTTGAGAAACTACCGCGAGGCCCACCAAGGAGCTGGACCGTCCACGTCATTCCGAGCCCCGATCCCCGAAAAAATACGGAATTGGGAACTCGAGGCACCCCTACCTGACACGCCCCAGACAGAGTATAAGCAAGCGATTAGACGGTCAATAAAGGAAGCTCGGAGGGAGGAAAGACTCCGTAAGGAGATCCAACAACTCGATCTGATCTCGAGAGAATCAGCCCGGGAGATCGAGGAACAACGAATTTTGCTCGAGGAAGTTCAGCGAAACCGGCGGAATAAAACAGTTCAGAAATCCGTGAAGGAGATACTGAAAGAAGAAAAAATTTCCATCTCGAACCCGCTTGCAACCCGGCTCGAGGCCACCCACCGGAAATGGGAGCAAGCGAGAGACATGACATCGCGGTCTAGCCAGGAACCGAAACAACCCGATGTAATGGATCCGCGGTTAGATCAACTCCGGATCAACCGAGCTGATCAATGGACGGAGGGAAACCATCGATTGAAAATGAATATGAGAATCGCCAACGACGTTCGAAGCGGATGGAGATCAGGAGGGCCAGAAGGTCCAGGTGGCCCAGGAGGTCCAGGAGGCCCTCCGGGTTTCGGACCTCCCGCGGAACATCCGAGGTGGCCCGGACAAGAGCCTTACGGGGGCAAAGGACCTGGCTACCCCTTCGGCGAGGAAATACACCTGAACAACCCACGGGAGGCGCAATGAAGGCAACCGAGTGTCTTCTGCTGGTACCCAAACTGGAAAGGTCCACTCCGATACTAGACTGGATTAAGCATTTCAAATTCGCATGCCGCTTCGTATGGGACACCCAAAAAGCGGCATTCATCTCAATGGTTTTCGTTCAAAAAATATCGAACGAAATCACAAGATTCGCGACTGGCATCATCGAGACCGAGGCTGGGCTCGTTGAATTTGTCACCACGCATCTTGGTTACCTACCCGGTTTCCAGATATGTATGGACAAACTCCGCCAGGTAAAACAAACAGGAACCATTCTGGACTACATAGCGAACTTCAACCTCGCGCTGCAGGCTGTCAAGGAGGCCGATCAGAGGGATCAAGCCAAGGGTTCTCTGGACCATATGCCCTTGGTGTACGATCAAGCAATTTCTATGTTCATCCACGGATGCCGACGGGATGTATTCGATAGCCTAAAGGTTTATATCAATACCTACTCGAGTCTAGCGGCCGCACAGCAAGCTGCCCAAGAAATCGACGAAGCCAACATCGCCTACCAACAAGCCAACGCAGAAAAAATAAAACTGCCAGGCTATCCAACCCAACAGCAACCAAGATATCATCAGCTTCCGCCAAAACAGTATTTGCACACTGCACCGAAAGGTACTCGGCAGTCGCCGATCACCGTAAATGCTGCCATAGCCAGCGCAGAGTCGATCTGTTATAACTGTGGTGGCAAGGGACACTTCGTACGCGATTGCCTAAAGCCTAGAGGGAACACACAACCACGGCCAACTGGGGGACAACAAAGCTTCCAAAAGGGAAATTTTCGCCAAGACAGGCCACAACCCAAACCACCTCACATTTACAACATAATCGATCAAGAAGCCCTAGGAAACTCAGTGACGGATGCCAACGAGGACAACGACGGAAATCACGAGGAGGCATACCAAGAGTATCCAACGTCGGGGTCGGACGTCTGGAACGAATCAGAATCCGCCCAGGAGGATTCACCCGAGACGTTGAACTACTAGTGGACACAGGTAACTCGCTCAACCTGATAAAAAAAGGGTGTATACCCCAAGGTTTCCCGGTAGAAAAAGCGAAAAGAAGTTTCGTCATGGGAACCAGTCGGTTTGAAGCGAACGAGAAGGTCAGGTTGAGATATCTGGGGGAAACCAGCATATTCTACGTGCTACCTGACGACTCTATTATACCTGAAGATGGCTTTATGGGCCTACCATTTATGAAACAGAGAGATTACAATTTGTCAAACAAACATCTCGTGTTAAAACAGAGGACCCATGCGCTAATCACCGACGGAATTACCGTACCGCCCCACACGGCCGTGATGATAACATTCGCCGTCGACGGCCCGGATCGCGATTGTTTAATTACCACGGGTGCCTACGACAAAACCACCGAAAATGGAGAGGTGCACAAATTCGAAACAGCGTACGTTAACAGAATCGAAAACGGCTACACGGAGGTAATGTTCGAGAACCCAACAGACAAGGCCATAAACTTCGACGAAGATCGGATCCGAGTTACCAACGTAAAGATGGAAGGGGGGGACACGGATAATACCTGCCTTACCCCGGAACAAAAACACAAATTTTTGCTCGAAACCTCGAAACTCGATCACCTTGAACCAGAACAAAGGGAGATAATCACCGGCATTATCCTGGGGTATCAAGACATCTTTACATCTCCTGGTCAAGACCTGCCAGCTGCACCGCATGTGAAGCACAAGATTATACCAATCAATGACACACCAATCAACATCGGCAATTTCAAGACAGCCCACGCCCACCGCGGAGAAATAAAAACCCAGGTAGCTGATATGCTAAAAAAGGGTATCATCAGAGAATCCGAGTCACCATTCAACTCACCTGTCTGGGTCGTCCCCAAAAAACCTGGACCCGACGGAGAAAAGAAGTGGCGCATCGTCATCGATTTCCGGAAATTAAACAAAAATACGGTACTGGACGCCTATCCCATGCCTCGCATCGAGAACATCTTCGACTCACTCGGGAATGCTAAATTCTTTAGTGCCTTCGATTTAAAAGCCGGATTTCATCAAATAATGATGGACGAGGACTCAAGGAAGTATACAGGATTTTCAACGTCGGAGAGGCACTTTGAATATGAACGAATGCCATTTGGCCTGAAAAATGCTCCAGCCACGTTCCAGAGGATGATGGATCAGTGCCTAGTCGGACTGAATCACAAAATCTGCTGGGTCTACATGGACGACATCGTTATCTTCGGGGAAACTATCGAAGAACACAACCAGAACCTGATTACCGTCTTCGAGAGGTTACGAAAATGTGGACTGACTTTGGAACCGGAAAAGTGTAAATATCTCCTACCGGAAGTCGAATATCTAGGGCACATCATCACAGCAGACGGTGTGCAACTGAACCCTGCAAAAATCGAAGCCGTCAGAGACTTCCCGGCACCAAACAACCCAAAAGAGGTCAAGTCATTTTTGGGACTCGCAGGTTATTATCGGCGATTTATAAAAAACTTTTCGCACATCGCCCGACCCATGGTCGACCTCACGAAAAAGGACGCCCGATTCGACTGGACTGAAAAATGCCAGAAAGCATTCGACGAATTGAAATCGTGCCTAATCACATCGCCGACGCTCCGACGCCCGGATTTCACGAAGATGTTTACGCTCACAACCGACGCCTCAGATCAGGGGTTAGGGGCGGTCCTCTCTCAAGAAGGACACCCCGTGTATTACATCTCTCGTGCCCTCAACGCCGCGGAGAAGAATTATGGAACCTCCGAGAAGGAGATGCTGGCGATCGTCTGGTCGGTACAACGATTACGCCAATATCTTCTAGGATACAAGTTCCTGATCCAGACCGACCACCGAGCCCTCGTCTGGATGGCCGACATCAAGGATCCGTCCTCGCGAATCCTCAGATGGAGGCTTCGCTTGGAGGAATTTGACTTCGACATCCAGTACAAAAAAGGCTGCGAAAACCAAGCAGCCGACGCGCTGTCACGGATACCGCGCGAACCGAAGATCAACGAGGTATCAACCCCAAAGGAAGAACGAGGGCCAGCTATACGTAGAATCCTTCGACGTGTCGGAACACTGAAAAGACCTGAGCCAGAACCTAAAAGCTGGGTACGAGATCCGCGAGTCGAACTCGACGATCTTGATGACATCATGCAGAGGGTTAACAATTTAGCCTTGCATCAGGGAAGGGTTAACGAACTGACCATCAGGCCAAACTACCCCAAGGACAGATCCCGATGGATTATTTTTACCAAACAAGAGCCTGAACCACCAACGCGGGATAAAGGTGTGAACAAGGAAAGGAAACGAAGACACGGAACGCCTTTCCACCATCAGGAAGACACCTGGAAGCAAAGATTGTATCAGTTAATCCAAGGTCACATCCAACGGGGGAAGAAACACCTCAAAATCCTTGCCTCGCCTGAACACTTTTCAATGGCGCAACTTGACGCCATCGAGAGAGAAGTCCGAGAACTCGCTGCCGAATTTACCGACACGGACTTCCAGCTTTGCCGATCAGGGGTCCCAGAGCCAGCGCCGGAGGAATACGATAAACGGATACGAGAAATACACAACGATCAGGTGGGACATCTCGGAATGACAAAAACCCTCGAAAAATTACAATGCAGGAGCTATTGGACCAACATGGAAGAGTCGGTACGCGAATTTATAGCCAATTGTCCCATCTGCCAAAAATACAAGACCGACAGGAACCCACCGGTCCCTTCAGCTGTCTTGATGGATATAGCCAGGGAACCGAACGAGAAAACAGCCATCGACATTGTGGGACCATTAACAACGACAAGGACAGGAAATGAGTATATTCTCTCTATCCAGTGTACGTTGACGAAGGTCGTAAGACTCATCCCTATCCCAAACAAGAAGGCATCAACAGTTCTCACAGCCCTCTTTAACGAATGGATCTACATATTCGGGGCGCCAAAGCTTGTCCTTAGTGACAACGGAAAGGAGTTCAATAACAAGCTGATGACGTATTTCCACGAAGTCATGGGGATCAAGGGAATACAAACGACGGTTTATCACCCGCAAGGAAATGGATCTATTGAAAGGATGCACGGAGTCCTGAAGGATTTGATCCGAACGATGTGCACGAACAACATCACGACTTGGGATACGAAGATGAACGCTATCGCCTTCACATACAACGACAGCTTCCACACCTCGATCCAAGATACCCCGTTCAACGTCATGTTTATACACTCGTCCAACTATCCGAGCGCTATTGAGCAACTGGACACGTCAACGCTCCAACAAAGGTTTGACGAACTAAACCAGAAGCATTGGAACAAACTGTACCAAGCCAGACACCATCTGATGGTAGCGCGCGAGAAAAATCAGAAATACATCGACAGTGGTATACGTAACCCGATGCCGCTGTACAAGGAAAAGGACTGGATCCTTGTCCGAAATAAGGCCCCTTCACACGGGTTATCCATCAAGTGGGTCGGACCCTACCAGGTGGTAAGCGTGAATCACGAAAAAAACCATGTGGTTTATCGTTTCCCCACCAAACTGGGACCGCGAGTTCGCATGGCCCATACAGGGAACACAAAACCCTTCCGAAGGCACTTCCAGGACGACGAGCCAACCCCAGGAAGACCACGGCTACTAAAAAGAATTGACCTATCCGGAAAAGAACCCCGAGTCGTTCACGGATAGACCATATAAAAATCTGACTGAACACCATTCACGGCTATGTTTAAACCATGGAAAATAGTGTTGAACACGCCGGTCCCTATGGTCGTCAACAACACCTACGTAACTTTTAAACCCACGTTCGCCGAACGAATCTCACGAACAATTGGTACCAAGACGATGGTCCGACGGTTCGACGGAGAGACTATGAGGACGGCATCGAGAATCAACGTCGCCCCCTACGAGGGAATTGGACACGAGGCGGATTCTTACGCGCTTTGCGAATCGGAAATCGCCTTCAGCGTAACAGGGGGCACGGACGACTGCCACCTCACCGCATTTCGCTTAAAGGAACTCGGAGTGATAAACACCAAGATACAGGGAATAGTACTCCCATCCCTGCAAGGAATAGCCTCCCTGTTCCTTGTCGGAGGATTAATAACCGCGATGTGGAAATACGGTGCGATAACATGGTTGTTCCGAGTTTGTTGTAGAGAAACCACCATGCTGCAGGTCAAGGCTGAGAGACGATTAGCCAAGCTTCGAAGGGCTAACCAGAAGATGCTCTCACGCAGTTTGAAGTCGAGGAACGAGGACGTACCTCAATCTACTGGTGGGGGTGTCAACAACGACGAACGTGCATCGCTCGAGTTGTTAGCCGCCGACGTCTCTGTCCCAGGCCCTCGCGGTGGGAACGTAATCAGCATGGCCTAAAACTTATCTGCCGCTGGAGCCCCAAGTGTCGCCTTTTACGAGGGCCCTATCTTTTCTGTATTTTCCCTTCGAGTTTATAGTTTCCGGCGCGCCTAGCTGTCGGCATCGCGACCGAAAGGGCCGAGGAAAATGCGTCTAGCCCGACTCGACGCTTTCCCACGCCGAGCCGTCCAACTGCAAATACTCGATAACGAAAAGGACTGTTCCCCAAAAACACCCACATTCTTGGAGGGGGATCAAAAAGATGTTGAGGGCCCGATCGGGAAGAACACGGCAGTCAGTACTGAGCAAGGGCGAGAATAAGAAGGACGACTCCGCGCGACTCCTCTCTAATTCTCCAAACAGTAAAAACACGCGATCACCAACGATACGCTGCGAATAGTAGAGTAGGAGCGTATCCAACCTATCGACCTCTATAAATACGGATTTGTATTTTCTTTATTGTGTATCAATAAATCGGGCATTATTGATTAGAATCATTAATCATCTCGCGTCAGTTATTCGACTAACTATCTTAGTTAGTCTGGCGATCCAACCCGCAGAGCCCAACTGTTCCCGTAGAACAGGATTATTAGCGCCAGCAGAAGACGGCTCGTTTGTTTAGGGTGGCGAGTCGAAAAACGTCGCACTTCGTGCGTTACTTTTCTTAGCGTGACGCTATGAAGTGCGTCCGGAACGACAAGTTTGGAACAATTTCTGTGGTATAAAGTCGCTCGAAAATTCGGCCGAATATTACGAGATCTCAAGATTGAGTAGACGGATCGAAAAATGACCGAAATAAAATCGATAGGAAAAGGTCACAGCACATTAGTAAAATGTCATTAGATTTTTCATTCATCACCGTGTTTTCGCGTAAGATCAGCTGTATAAAGGGTCGCAGCTGTTCGTCGTCTGAGACAGCGGTGCTCATCTTTTTTATGGCAGTGGTGCTCGTCATTTTTTTTAATTATTTGGCGTCGAAACCAGCTGAGTATCGGAGTTTTATTGCTTTCCCGAGCTCAATTTTGCGAACTTTTCAGTTTTCTTTGCGCCAAAATGTTTAGAAGAGATTGTAGTAGCAGAATACAAAAGAAACTCGAGATTTTTCGATGCCTAGTTCCCTTAATACCCTTAGTTCTTCTTTTTACATCGTCACAATTGACGATTTTAAACGAACATAATTTCGACATATCTTTCATGAGGCCTGATACTTTCTTATTTCGCCGGGACAATCAGACGGATTGTTTTCTGACTATTCAGACGTGTCAAATTTGCCAATGTCAGGCTTTATCGTTTCGTAAATGTCATGCACGCTGGTGTGATGAATGAGACTAGCAGTATCTATATAGAACCATTGTGCTCGATCGTTGAATTTTTCGAGTGTGTAATAGTAGTGAAAATCATACACGCAGAAATTGGAGATATCGAGAATGGAAAATCTCGTGCATATGCGCTTATTCAACAACGCATGCTCTATTAAGCTCAATTATAACCATAGCCTTACAACATACAGGTCTTGCAACGAAGCTAAATTTTCGAGGTGGGGGTAGGCACATTATGCTCCTTACTTTTCGATTCCCTAGGCTCCAAGGTGTTTACGTCTGTTTTTGTTGCGTGATTATCAATATAACCTTTATTCGCAACCATATACCATGAGGTGGGACGCGATTTCCCGTGACAATTATTTTTATCGTGTTTACATTGCAAGAGGAGAATTTTTCAGCATGGCCTCCTGTACGAAGATTGTTCATGTTTATCATTGCTGCTTGAATTTCACAAATGATTCGTTGCGGATTCATAATCAATCCTACGATTACGAAAGCACAAGGTGAATATCATTCATATTCATCGCGGCTGTTTACGTATTGAAATAAATTTGCGGGATATATATAAAACCTCAACTACAACGATTTTAATGGTAATCATCTTTCTTTTGAATCGGCAAAATTATCCTATGAAAATCTGGGTGCGGAGGGGGAAGGGGACGGTAGCTCCTTTTTAGTAGATGATGGCCGCTCGAAGTAATCCGGGAGGCCGCATTCGTCCCGTCAGAGTGCGCGCGAATGCGGCCCAAGCGGGTTAGCCAATTAACGCGAGCTAGACCTAGAAACGGAGGCCATCGACTCACCCGAGCGGGGAAAAGCGCACGATTTTCCAAACAATATATAATTTTGTATTGCTTTCGTAATTATGCAGCTTATATGACAATGTGGTAAATAAAGTTAGGGCGAACGGCGCATGCGCTGCGGTCAGGAGGGAAAGAGACAGAAGTGATGTTTCTCTTTTCGTCGCACACCACTTGCTTTTGCCGACGCGCACCAAGCGGTAAAAATCGAAATAAAAAACGCAGCCGCTAAGTGTGCCTACCCCAACTCCCGTTGTTGTCAGACCTGTATGCAAGACCGTGATTATAACTATGGCATGGTCAAATATGGTGCAGCGATGGAACGTAGGCTTCGCAATCTGCGCTTCCCCTCCCAACTACCCCTTTCGCCTTGTTACCCAAACACACTCACGATTTTTCTTCGCATTTTCCATCATTTTACCAAAGACCTCGTTATTCAGGAGTTTATGAAAAATGTTGTCAAGTTCATCGGCATATTTTGTTCTTAATTCCGTATTTACAGGAATGAATGTTTTTTTTAGCAAAGCGCAAAGTTTAAATTTCGAGGATTGCATTTTTGTGTGGCGTGCTCCCAATTTTAGACGTCCTTTAAAATGTGTATAGTGAGTGACATATTGTTCTTTTCAAATAGCGTGGTCAATAATTTTCTTTGAGTGCTCCAAGGAGAGACATTAATGCTACTATGTCAACCAAATGTCACGAAATCAACTTCCAATGTGTATTCCCCGTTGCAGAGCTATCTGAAATCTCCTCAATACAGTCTCAATTTTTCTTTATTAATCGCCAAATGACTCACGGATGCTTCCAAGGTTAGAGCCAATGCCACTATAAAAAAAATGTGCGTAGTATTCGGGCAAGTTGTGAAAAATTATGGGAACACATGGGGAATTTTTTAATTCAAATGACATCTTTCATAAGTAGCACCGCTAAATTTTCCCGTCAAGTGACAGTAATTTCTGGTTCTTATGTTCGTATAAGCAAATGGTTTTTCACAAACGTGATATATTATAGCCAACTTGAAACTTCAAGTTTCGTCGCTGCTCAAAGGTTTCATTCGTACTACGGTCTGAAAAATGCCATACAATGAGGTGGCCAGTTCTTCTAATTTGCGCATGAACTATTTAGCCCGGTTCTTTCCACGAAATACTCTCTACTCCGAGATAGTGTGATTGAAACTACAATGCTCATAGCAGGCAATACTATGGGATATATAGGTAGTTCTGATAATTTACATTGGTAGCCTGTGCTGCTGCGACCGGTCCGAACAAACATTCCAAATCTGCGTAAAGTACAAACGGCACTATCTTCTTGTGCTTGACAATGACAATTATTAACAAAGGGTGTCTCAAAATGACCTGACATATAAATTTATTAATAAAACGGGATAAGGTTTCTGGTTCCCTCCCCTCCGATCGAGCTGAATTTTTGCACAAACCTTCGTTTTAATATTTTAAGACAACCCCTAAAGATATTTTTGGCGACTAGCAATAGTTTTCGTGATAAGGCATTTATAAGTTTTTTAAGGGTCAGGTTTTGAAGCCCCCCCCCGTCCGATTGAGCTGAAATTTTAAACAAACCTTCCTTTTAATTTTAAGACAACCTCTAAAGGGATTTTTGGCGACGCGCAATAGTTTTCGAGATGTTGAATTACAATCTTTTTTTAACACGCGCCGACTCTATCTATATCTGCTACGTATCCGTTCGTACCTATATTTGTTATCGCGCTTTCCGTTTTGTCCAAACAAAATACCCAAACAAACCCAAACCCAAAAACTATTGCGCGTCGCCAAAAGTCCCTTTAGGGATTGTCTTAGAATATTAAAAGGAAGATTTGTGCACCATTTCAGTTCCTTAGGGGGGGGGGGGGTTCGGAACCTTACCCATAGAACGTATTGTTTATTTGAAAACTACGAATATTTTTGTTTTAATATAAGGTACAAACATGAAGGTTATGTGTGGAACACAATATCCGATAAATGGTATAAGCCACATGGACTTGGTAGACATATTCTTTCGACAAGATGGCGCAACCTGCCACACTGCGGGCGAAACAATGCAGTTATTGCAGACAATGTTTCATGGTCGTGACGATGTTTCATTCTCTCGCGCCGCGGCGATATGAATTGGCCACCAAGATCGTGCGATTTTACGCCATTGGAGTTCTTTCTTTGGGATTTTCTGAAAGGTAAAGTGTATGCCAATGATCCACAGTCCATTCCGGAACTCAAGGAAGCAATTTGACGCACCATTGTTGAAAATAGTCCAAACTGTGCCAAAATGTTATTAAAAATTTCGTCTAAAGAGTGAACGTTTGCAAACAGGGACGAGGTGGCCCGTTATGCACGAAATGCATAACATTTATCGGATATTGTGTTCCACCCATAACCTCCATTTTTGGAACTTATATTAAGACAAAAATATTCGTATTTTTCAAATAAATAATACGTTTTATTAATAAATTCAAATATCAGGTCCTTTTAAGACCCCCTATATTACTGTAGTCCCCTTTGTGCCGTTGCAATATTTATTCCGTGGTGAAATGATTTTTTCCCTCGACGTGAACAATTGCGCTACTGTCGACTTAATTTTCAGTTTTCTTGACCGACGTAGAGCTTTGGTTTTCTTAAGAGGGAATGGTACCCCATCGCCGTCGGTATGGCAGATCGGAATAGTAGATACCCACGGATTTCCTGAACGGCTCTTCCGAATATCACGAAATTTGACCAGACAATGTCAAATTGATAGACGAACGGCTTTCTTCTCATCAAATTTCTTGAAATGAAAAAAAAATAAGTAGATTGTATTACCATGCTGACGCCGTGATAAAAATGATATAAAATACAAAGTTTGGCTAATGCCACGACTTGGAGGGGAGGAGAGCCGCGTAGCCACGTTAAAAACACGTATTTTGGCACATCGATCATCTCATTCCTCCACATATTTCAGGAAATCCGTGGGTGTCTACAATTAGTAGGTAATTGCTGATAATTTCGAACAAATCTCGCACGATGTTGGCTAGACTTAGTCCCCGCGAATTCCAGCGAGGCGCTCAGGACGCGTTCTCTGCAGACGAAGTATGTACTTCGAGTTGGCTCGAAATCGCTGAGCCGAGCAGAGTTGCCAGATTGGGCTATAAATTTTTGAAACGCGCTAAAGCGCGTTTTGGGCTATATACGAAAATAAAATGGCTTTCTTTGGGCTCTTAGACCATGTAACTACAGGACGCGCCTTGCATAGTTCGCTTCGAACAAAACCATCCGCACCTTTTTACAGGGAGTGAGGAAATACACACATACACACAATTTACTACGGTCACAAATTATCATCACGTATTTACTCACGCACATAAAAAACATATCATCACATAACATAATACAGCACGCTACAAAACGATTATACAAAAATCGTGTTCTTTTTCACACACTATACGTATGTGTGCGCCAAAATAGACGAAAAGAGGAGCACCCAAGTCGATAACGCAATCGTTAACAACTATTTTATGGAGGTAACTTTCATTATGGGCTTTAAAGTAATATAGTTTATACCTATAAATAATTGAACGTAGTGAATTCATATTTATTAAAATCTTAAATAAAAATATACAATTATACAGCCATCCTGTCATTGTTATGTGATTCACATGGTGTGATTTAAAGTTTGTATGAAATTGCGTCATGGACACAAAAAGCCTATTATTGTCCCGCTTGAATCCATGGTCACAGACAACACGAATTTTAAATTTATGATTATGAATTGGAGCAAAAGTAAACTTCAAATGTAAAAAAAACTGTTTATTAATTACGTATCATAAAATAAAAATACATAACGAACTCATATACCCCCGCGTCCTCTTCTCAGCCGACAAGGAAAGCTCAGTTCAACTTGAATCCGGATGATCCGGACTCCGGCCCTGTCCCTGCCCAAGAGAATGTGTCAAAGAATATTGGCGTACCAGAGACTCAAATTTCGAATGCAGAGGACCTGCTAAACGAATTTTATGTTTCTCTGATGGACATAGTTGATTTAGATTTCTAGAGAACGTAAAGATATTTACTTTAATATTCTTATTCATATATAATATATGAGACTGTGATTAAAAATGGGTGATTTTCGTACTGGTGTAATCTTAAGGAATAAGTATTTGTTTATTTATGTGATTGTGTCAGCCTGCTACAAAATACAGATATTTGATTATGTTTGATTTAAAAATAATTAAAGAAATAATTCAATTTCTAACTTATATCGGTGCTTTTCCTTCATGACCTACCAAAACCACGAATTTGAGCTATATGCGAGCTTTTACCGCGCTATTTGGGCTTCGTAAAGACCCGCGGTTTTTGGGCTACACAAGCGGCGTCTGGCGGCGGTTTCGCTCACTACACGTCTGGCAACTCTGGAGCCGAGAAAGTAACTGCTTGAATTCAACGAATGTCGAAAAGTGTGCGGTGGTGTTCAACAATTGTGTTTTTAAATTGTTTTTCGACGAAAAAGAAAATTCGGTGCAGAGTGTTCGAGTTGTATCAAGTCCGACGGGCTTACGCATAGTTTCATCGTGCGAGGCGCGTGGTATTCGTCGAGCGACGTTGAGGTTATGTACTCACATCGCTCATTAATTTTTTCCCTAAGAACGAATTTCTTTATTGTGTGGAATTGTTTAATCGCACGCGATATTATAAGTTATAAAAGCACAATTCAAACTCGGAATAAAAACTCGTTCTTGCTCGAAATTCTTTTGGGGGAAAGTTGCGGTCTCGGCCTCTTACAGTCTCACAATAAGATTTTTTCAGTTTGTCATATAAACTTTGTCAGTGCATCATAAAACAATGTGAACACGTGTGGCATCATGTGTTCCATGAATGCTCATAATTATTTTAAAGAATTATATCTCGTGTCGTGAAGATGAATTGCACTAGTGCTTATGACTGTGTGTACGGTGAGTGGAAAAGCTGCACTTCGCAGTGTGCTTCCTACGCTCTGCAAAAGACACAAGCTCTTTGTGGATACTTTTGTGTCGTGAACAAATTTCTGAACCGTGTAAACCAAAAAAACGTTTAGATATGAAAATTGGAAAAATCTCACCCTCCGCTGTATTCGCGATATTGTCCATGCGAACAATTAAAAGTAATGGAAGCAATGTTTTGTTCAACTTTCTCTTCCACAGTACTGTTCATGTGAAAAACTTTGACTAACATTTTATAACTTTATTTAGAAGGATTCAGTAAATTATCAGAAGATTTTTCTCGTAAATTATCAGAAAATTTTGACAAGCAGTGGCAAAGCGAATAACTTTCTCAGCTGCTTATAAAACTTGTTATTGTGTTCACCGGCGAGAAAAAAATTCTGATGATTTACTGAATCTCTGTAAAGAATGTTTTAAAATATTACTCAGATTTTTCTACATAAACAGTACCATAGAGATAGTCTAACGAATCATTTCTTCCATCTGTTAGCGACTATGCTATTATTAATTTAAATTTGCCGCGAAACGTGGCGCGTTGCGAGAGGCGCTGGCGGTGCATCCGCCCAGCGAGCGAGGGAGCGCAAGGACGGCGCGTAGCCGGTCAGTCGGTCGTACGACGCAAGCGAGTGAAGACGTGCGTCTCGTAGAGAGAGAGAGAGAGAGAGTGAGAAAAAGGAGATGCCCGCCACGCGGTCGGCCAGGACTCCGAAAATAGACAGAAAGAGAATCGTGTGAAATCGGGTGCAGGACCGAGCACCGTCGCGTCGCGATAAAACGCATTTACATTAAGGAACTCTAGGCTAACGCGAGCCACAAATATTTATGTTTATTATTAATCATTATCATCATTAGTATCTTTTGAATGTTAGGCTAAACCGCGTATTACTCAATAAATCATCTTATTGCCCCGTGCTGGCCACGAGGGATCTATTCTTACAATAAATGTGTTGGCCTTAGCAATTATTATTTCCCCAATCCCAGAGGAACAATTAACACATAACTTGTCGTTCTTCGCATGGACACTATTGCGAGTACACAAAAGAAAATTTGTTTGCGGCACAAAAGTATCCGCAAAGAGCTTGCACCTCTTGTAAAGCGCAGAGAGCACACTGCGACATGCAGTTTTTGCACTCACTGCACGCAGAGTTATAAGCGCAATTCATTTATCTTTCCACATTAAATGTAATTTTCTTAAATAATTCTGACTATAGAACAACTGATGCCAAACTCGTTCTCATCATTCTATAATGCATCCACAATGTTTGAACCTAAAAGGTGGGAAATTATTAAGTGGTGAGAAAATTTGAAAGGCCACGGTGAAGCTGAGAATCCCTAGTTTTCTAGCTTCCACTTAGAAAATTGTATTTGTCCCTTTGTAATTAATAATTCAAAAGAAACGTCGCTGTGGGAAAATGCTCGATTTCTCTTTTTGCAATAAAGTCTACAGACAAGGAAAAATTAGTTTGATTAATGACGCAATCAGACCCATTTTCCTTGGATAACCCTCTCTATTCTAAGCTTTTGTTACTTCAATACAAAAGTTATGAGATCTTTGCGGGTGACTATCGCGACTATTATGATTGGGCATTTTTTTCAAGTTTTTCCCAGTTTTTTTCTACAAAAAGTATGCTAAGCGTAAAGTTTCTCGTATTTTTTTGTGTGGCCCGAATTATGAGGGTTTTGAATTCGGTAAAAGAAGTGAAGACATGTTATTATAAGTTTTGACCACGATTATTTCGCTCGTTAAGGTGAAAAAAATTTGCTTTTCAACATTTACGAGTATTTTCGCTCACGAACAGTGACAATTTGTAGAGAGAAAAAATATTTAAACTTTTTTTTCAACAAATAAAATTTCTCTTTATTTTCTCAAGGTTACTTTTATTTGTCAATTTTTCATTGTAAAATAACAAATTAACCCGCTAAAAGTAAAACAGTGCATTTGGTAACTTTTTTTTACGTGGAGAATTTTTTGGATGTTAAAAGTTATAACCTTTTTATATTTCCTATGCTTTTTTTATATGAAATTTATCTTCTGCTAAATTGGCATATTAGGAATTTGTTTTGTCTCTAAATTTGTGGACAAGAAAATTAAGTACATAAATGTCTTTAGAAAAAAAATTAGAGTACTAATAAATAATGTTTCTGTTTAATAAGTTCAAATATACCAATATACCAATGTAGCAGAAAAGAAATTGCGTAATAAAGAAATATTGGAAATACAGGGTGGTATTAAACGTTTAAAATACAGTTCATTTTTCAAACAAAAAACCGAGTCAGACAATGGAATTTTTTATAGTCTGAGGGTATATTGGTTGTTTCCCAATGCGGCATTGACAAACGAAAATTATTACACTTTCAAACATGAGAATAAAAATTCACCTGTGGAAATTTTTTTGGAAAAATTGATTTTTTTCTTTCTCCAAATTGCCACTTTCCATACCGTGTTTGTGTCATTTTTACCGTTGAATTTGACAGCGCGTATGCAGCAATCATATTTATTGCTAACAAGTATAGAAAGTACTAGGGGTGTGCGGGTAGCAGAATTGGTCGGGTCGGGTAATTAGACTATGATTCGGATCGAGTACCCGAAAAATTCGGAATCTGGCGGGTGTGATCGGACGGGTATACTCGAACTTTATCGAGTACCCGAGTTCTTCGAGTACTCGTCTCACATCGCGTACTGGATAAGCCGTGTTACCGGAACAAAATTTCAAATTTCGTATCATAGTAGACAGCGCCACGAAAACGTACCAAACCGGACGAAATAAACTCCAGCTTTATGTTCTCTACCCTTCGCCGATAGGTGGGAGTTAACAAGAAATACAATTAATTGATTTAATAATTTTAGAATCTTTGTTATGTGTATATTTACAATTTTTCCGGAAAACTTCTTTTAAGACACTCGCATTTCAAGAAATATCAAGATATTTGAATGTCAAAAAATTGAATAAAAGCAAGATTCTTCGTCAAATTTTCATTAATTCTGTCCAGTGCTAACTAGACAGAATTCATTCTTCTTAATTTTATTTCTTTTCCATTTTGTTGAGAGGCGGGATGAAATCGGAGGGGAACCACAACCTCGTTGTTATAATCGAACGAAGAAAACGTTTATTTAATTGAGCATTAAGTTGTACATATTTTATCAGTAGGTGCAACTAATACGTGTTTCGGGTATGGACGTTCGGACCAGACTGACCAAGGAAAAAAGAGTCTCATACATAATCAACGTAAATAGCAACGGATGCTTAGCGACGGTATTTCGGCTGTTTCTCAGTGTATCGTTATGTAACATTTGAATCGTGGGGCGTATATCCGTGGGCAACTTCAACACTTCCCCTCGATCCGCGATTCCTTATTTTTGTTCATTCCTAAGAGCGCCAAACATTTGTTATGTTTGCTTTTAGGTAGCGCTTTCGTGAGTATGTCGGCTGGCATCTCGTCTGTAGCGATATGTTTCAATTTGATGATTTCGTCACGCAGGACCTCCCTTACAAAATGATGTCGAATGTCGATGTGCTTCGTTCTGCTGTGAAATACTGGGTTTCCTGCTATTTTCGACGCTCCAATGTTATCGTTGTGGACTGTGATGTTAGCGAGATTGTTAAAGCCGAGTTCGATGAGAAATCCACGGAGCAATATCGCCTCTTTGGTGCCTTCAGTCAACGCCATGTATTCCGATTCGGTGGATGATAGGGCAACTGTTCGTTGCTTCCTGGAGTTCCAGCTGATGGCTCCGTGTGCTAACGTGAATGCGTATCCGGTGAAGGATCTCCTGTCGATTGTGCAGTTTCCCCAATCGGCGTCGACGTAGCCTTTCGTTGTTTCGTTTGTACATTTGTATGTTATTTGATAATTGGAAGTGAATTTCAGATATCTCAGTACTCGTTTAGCGGCGGTCCAGTGTGATTTGTCGTAGCACGTCAAAAATTGACTCAGGTAACTGACAGTATGTGCGATATCCGGTCTCGTTGCTACCGCCAAGTACATTAAACTTCCGATTAATTCGCGATAGGGTAATTTTTGGTCTTCGGAGTTAAGTGGAGTGTTTCCTTTTTCTAGTTTCGTTCCGGCGCTCATAGGAGTCGAAACTGGGTTACATTCCGTCATTCCGAAGTTTTTAAGTAGATCTTTGATGTAACCTTTTTGGTGAATCGATACGTCGTCCCCTTTGCGTTCAAACTCGATCCCAATGCAGCATTTGACGTCTTTCATATCCTTTATTTCAAAAGATGTTCCGAGATGAAGCTTGACCCTGTCGATTGCTTCTTTTGTCCGAGCAGCGATCAGGATGTCATCGACGTAAATCGTCATTATAACGGCATTTTCACCTCGACCAATGATGTATACGCATGGATCCGCATTGGTCGATCGTGCGCCTAGTTTTCTCAATTCTGCATCTAATCGTTTGTACCATGCCCGACCGGCTTGACGTAGGCCATATAATGCCTTTTTTAAGTGAAGTACTTTGTCGCCGGATTCGATATCCTTTAACATTTTTGATGCCGTTTCTCTAATATTTTTGTCGGACTCGGTGCGAGTTAATTCTTCTAGAGATTCTTTGAGGAATTCGGGTACATTCATGTGAGCATCCTCTTCAAGAATTCCATTCAAGTACGCCGTTGATATATCGATTTGATGGATTTTCATTTTGTATTGGGCTGCAATAGCTGAAATCAGTCTTATTGAGTTCATGCGAGCCACTGGGGCGAATGATTCTGAAAAATCGATACCTGGTTTTTGGGAGAAACCCTGCGCTACGATTCGCGCTTTACGTCGTTGAAGGGTTCCATCAGGGCTGTATTTGTTTCTGAGCACAAATCGCCCGCCGATGCTAGACTTTCCTTTTGGTTTGTCGACAACTTCCCACGTGTCATTTTTTATTATTGATCGCACCTCATCGGCCATGGCGGACCTCCACTCACCTGTCTCTGGACCTGACATTGCGCATTTGATTGGAATCTCCACTGTACATGCGATTTCGGTTTGATTGCTGCCTGATGATCTTTCCTGCTCTTCATTTTCATTCTCGTTTCCTTCTCGTTCCTGCGCTTCTTCATTCCGTTCCGGGATTCTTGATGTGGTGGTTTGGAAGAGTCTTCGAGGTCTTCCCCTGCGTCCAGATCGTATAATGCGCGGTCTTCCCCTGCCGCGTCTCGGAGTTGTTTGATTTTGTTCTCGTTCCTCCTCCATTGGTGGATCCTCTTCAATTGTAAGTGGCTGGTCCTCGATGATGACTTCATTTCGTGATATCTCGTCCGTATGATTCTCCGGAGTTGATGTCGCCATTGGCTCGAAGTTCTGATTGATTTTCTCGATCCTTGACGAATCTTTTTCTGCGAATAATACGTCACGAGAGATCTCTACCTTCTTTTCTTTCGGTATCCAGATCCGGTATCCTTTGGATTGCTCAGCGTATCCGATTAGTATTCCCTCTCGAGATCGTGGTTCAAATTTTCCCTTTTGAGCATTTGTGTTTAAGCAGAATACTTTGCATCCGAACTCTCGTAGGTGCGTCACCGTTGGTTTTCGCCCGTGCCATGCTTCATGTGGAGTTGATTTCGCCAGACTACTCGTCGGACATCGGTTTCGTAGGTAGTTTGACGTTGATATGGCTTCCGCCCAGAAAGATGCTGGCAGTCCGGATTGATCAAGCAGACATCTGGCCATTTCTATCAGGGTTCTATTTTTCCGCTCGGCCAATCCGTTTTGTTCCGGATGTCTTGGTACGGTTAATCGGTGTTGTATTTCGCATTTTCGTAATAATTCGTCGAATTCCTCGTTTACGTATTCTCGGCCATTGTCGCTTTGCAAATATTTGATCTTTCTTCCAATGAGATTTTCGGTCATCGCTTTATACTCTTTGAATGCGTTGAATACTTCGTTCTTTCTGCGAAGGAATTTCACTTCACACCACCGAGTGGCTTCGTCAATAAAGGTAACGAAGTACAACGATTGTCCGTTTGACTGGGTTCTCATTGGCCCACACACATCTGTGTGTACGATCTCTAGGGCTTTCGTTCGCTTTACATGATCTTTTGGGAATGGAGCGCGTGTCATCTTGCATCGTGTGCAGATGTCGCATATGAAGTTTTCTGAAAATTTCACCTTCTCCAGACCTTTCAGCAAGCCTTTGTTCTTTGCTTTGCGTAGATCACTGAGATTTACGTGTCCCAGACGTCTATGCCATACCTCCAGTTCGTTCGATTTTTCTTGTGGAATTGAGGTATGTGTTGACATAGCCGTAGATTCATTGCCATCTTCGTCCTGAACGTAATACAATCCGCCGACGCGGTTAGCCGTTAGTATTACGATTCCTCTTTGATCTAATACCGTTGCACGATTTTTGTCGAATATGATCTTCATATCGTGATCAGTGATTTTCCCGACCGATAGTAAATTTGATCGTAAGTCTGGGACTAGCAACGTGTCTTCGAGCTTGATGTTTCGTTTCGTATTCTTGGTTTGGGTTACGATTGAAACTAATCCTTTTCCATCGACGTTTGTTGACGCTTGGCTTGCAAGGTTCAACGATTTCGGATGTGTACCTTCAATCGTACTAAATTTTCGTGCGTCATTGCATAGATGTGAAGTGCAACCACTGTCGAGACACCATTGATTGTTACGCGATTCGTCGATACGTAAAGCTTCGTTTCTACGTGTTTCTGCGTACACACTCGTGTCTTCGATTGTTTTCGCGTAATGTTTTGCGTTCCCATGGGTGTGTCGGCATTCGTGGGCATCTTTCCCGCGCGCGTCGTTTTCTTCGATTATTTTAATTTTTAGCGTCTCTGGTGAAGGGAGCTCGTCGCGAGACTCGATGGCGCATTGAAAAGTTTCAAACGTCGAAGGAAGACTATACAGCAAGAGGATCGATAGTAAATTTTCATTGATAGCTACCTCCATTGCATTCAGTTTATCGACCACGTCGAAAAACGACTTTATGTGTTCGCGGACATCGTCACCATCTCGCATTCTTCTTAGTATGAGTTGCTTCAATAACGTCGCCTTCCTTGCTGGTCCTTTCGATTCGTAGATTTCTTCGAGTTTCAACCACAGCTCATGCGAGGTCGTGCAATTTTTCACTTGTTTCAATTCAGTCGGGCTTATCCCCAGAAGAATTTCCGACATCGCTTTTTCATCATTTCTTCGCCACTTGGCTTCGGCTTCGGTTGATACGGGGTCGTTTGCCATGATGATCGGTCTATCCTTTTCGCCGTTCACATATTCCCACCATTCACATTTGATTAGTAGCGCGCGCATGTGAATTTTCCACGTGTCGAAGTTTGTACTCGTTAGAGTCTCTACTTTCGTAATTCCCGACATTACACTCATCGTTTTTTCGATTCGATTATTATTTTCGCGACGCGTTTTGCTTTATCGCTTATTATGCCACGGTTAAGTGGCCTTTGAGGTGTAACCGATTTATGGCAATGCCTGGGCCCATAACCTGTTGAGAGGCGGGATGAAACCGGAGGGGAACCACAACCTCGTTGTTATAATCGAACGAAGAAAACGTTTATTTAATTGAGCATTAAGTTGTACATATTTTATCAGTAGGTGCAACTAATACGTGTTTCGGGTATGGACGTTCGGACCAGACTGACCAAGGAAAAAAGAGTCTCATACATAATCAACGTAAATAGCAACGGATGCTTAGCGACGGTATTTCGGCTGTTTCTCAGTGTATCGTTATGTAACATTTGAATCGTGGGGTGTATATCCGTGGGCAACTTCAACACATTTTTTAATGTTTTCCCGGAAATAACTTGTTCTACAAACTAATCAAGATATTTTCAATTTTAAAACGTCAAATAGAAGCTACATTCTACTCGCTTTGAATAAACGCAGGACGTTGAATCTTGGTATTTTTGGCTTTTTCTCCATTTAAAACCCACGTTAAAAAATTTAAAACATCAAGTCTATTGCCAGAACAGAAGATATTTATTGTAATTTTTTTCCTTTCGCATACTTTTTAGTGATGCTAAAGGCAGTCTATATGCCGCGTGTCATCTTTGTTTACACGAGCTTCAACAGGTCGTCTGGACTTGCATGCGACCATGTGTTTCGTGACTGCGAAGCAAATTTATGCTCTAATGCTAGAAAAATAATTTAATATCGGACTGTCATATCGTGACTTGTGGACAGTGAAATTTGTAGTCATAATTCGAAATAGAACAATAATGGGTTGACCGCAAAGGAAGAGGTTGTCGCGCAAATATGCCTTCTGTCTAAAGTACGTATTGTTATTATTTTTATTTACACCACGTAATATACTATTTCATAATATTCTTTTCGCAACAATATTTTTTTTACATTTCGCGTAAAAAATAATAATATAAATATAAGAAATATAGGGCGGGCGGAAGGGTCAGAAAATGAGAAGAAAAGTATCAATATGAAGGCAAAATATGCAAGCAAGAAAAAAGTGGGAAACATGTAGAAAGCGATTAAAACTGAAAACATGATTAACGTAAATGCAATCAATTATTTAGATAATTGAATCTGTAGTATAAAACTAAATAGAACGAGAACGCTAATATCTTCACATGAGCGCTGTCGTTCGCAGTGCGTCTCCAGCAAAGATTCGCACCTACCGATCACAAGCGTGGTCAAGATAAAAGTCCATTGTTTAAATAATTCATTGCAAATATTGTCACTGCATTTTGCAGCGAGCCGCCGGCCACCGCCTACGGTGTGTCATTAATTACGTACATATTTGGCGGCAGGCTCTATTCGAAAAGAAAATGCAATTAATTATTTAGATCACTTGAATCTGTAGTATAAAACGAGATCGTACGAGAGCGCTAATATCTTCATATGAGCGCTGTTGTTCGCAGTGCGTCAAAAGCAAATACTTGCTGAGCGGTGCGAAGCTCTTCGCACCTACCGATCACAAGCGTGGTCGAGAATAAATGCAAAAATAATTGTTTAAACAATTTTAATTAATTGTTTAAACAATTATTTTAATTGCTTAAACAATTATTTTAATTTATTGTTTAAACAATTTTTTAAACAATTATTTTTACCGTTCGTTTTTTCTGCGCATAAGCAGCAATCTATATTTGCCAGGTCCAGAAAGTACCGTATCTACCAATCATACCCGTGATCGAGAATAAATGCAAAAATATTTTTCTAACAATTATTTTTGCGTAATTTTTACCATTGTTGCAGCGCGTAAGCAGCAATCGTATTTGCTGAGAGGTACAGAAAGTACCGTATCTACCAATCATACCCGTGATCGAGAATAAATGCAAAAATAAGTCTCTTAATAATTATTTTTGCGTAATTTTTACCGTTGTTTTTTGTAGCGCGTAAGCAGCAATCTATATTTGCTGAGAGGTACAGAAAGTACAGTATCTACCAATCATACCCGTGATCGAGAATAAATGCAAAAACAATTCTCTTAACAATCATTTTTGCGTAATTTTTACCATTGTATTTTGCAGCACGTAAGCAGCAATCGTATTTTTTGAGATGTACAGAAAGTACAGTCTCTACCGATCATACCCGTGATCGAGAATAAATGCAAAAATGAGCGTTTAAACAATTATCTTTGTGTAATTTTTTCCGATGTTTTTTGAAGCGCGTAAGCAGCAATCATACTTGCTGAGAGGTACAGAAAGTACCGTATCTACCGATCATACCCGTGATCGAGAATAAATGCAAAAATAATTGTTTAAATCATTATTTTTGCGACATTTTTGTACCCTTGTTTTTTGCAGCGCGTAATCAGCAATCGTATTTTCTGAAAGGCACAGAAAGAACCGTATCTACCGATCATACCCATGATCGCGAATAACTGCAAAAATAATTGTTCAAATAATTATTCTTGCGAAATTTTTGCACCGTTGTTTTTTGCAGCGCGTAAGCAGCAATCTATATTTGCTGAGAGGTACAGAAAATACCGTATCTACCGATTATACCCGTGATCGAGAATAAATCCAAATTAATTTTTTTAACAATTTTTTAACGTAATTTTTACCGTTGTTTTTTGCAGCCCATAAGCAGCAATCATATTTGCTGACAAGGGGACCTTACAGGCTGTCACTCACGGATTTTGATAAGTCTCAGATATGTTGTAGAGGGACCTAGCCTGAGTACCTGAGTAAAGGGATTTTGTACAACGCTCTTTAGTTTTCGAGAAAAAACGTTCGAAAGTTTAGCTCGTAGCTACTATACCAGTACGGTTGCACCTTTGTCGAACCAGCGGGCGTGGCCCCATGGGCAAGGTTCCCGGCGCTGATGCTCGAGGTCCAGGGTTCGAGTCCCGTGATGGCGTTTTTTTTTCACAAAATATAAATAAATTCGATGGATGATGCAAAACCGTCTAATTATTTATTATCATTTTATTCATTTTAAAATTTTTACTTTCCATTTTTTTAAATGATTTATTATTATTTTATTTTTCACGCAGAATAAAAAGAGAGGAAGAAATTATAACATCTTTCACAAGAAACTGCAGTTTATTATTTTTCATTACAATATACAGGTTTTTCTTACTCGCTATCACTGTGGTCGCTTGTTACATCAGAACAATATTGCGGATGGTATTTGTCGTAAAAACAAGCAAAACATGATCAAAGAGCAACGCGCACATTGTATAAAAGCTATGGCCTTGCATTCGCACGGAGTTTTGAGCAGCGTTATTGGAAAGCATACTTCATTGACATTTAAAAACAGCGGTCTTTCCTCAATTAACTTCGATGCAAACCACGCATATTTAATCATCGGCGCTGATCAAACGCGTTACGATCACATCTTTGTAGACAAGAAGAAGGCATGTACATGCAGTATTAAAGTTATACCGCCCAAGTGCACGCCGATTTGCCAACCGTTCGATGAATATTTTTGCGGCAAATGAACATTTTCACGTAACAAATACAAAATGCTCCCGATTTGTTGAAAAATAACAGAGTAATTGCGTCAAGGGAAGATTCCATACAAATTCATTCTTTGGTTCTTCATCAATTAAGCGCACCCGCCTTCGCGCCGATGATTAAATATGCGTGGTTTGCATCGAAGTTAATTGAGGAAAGACCGCTGTTTTTAAATGTCAATCCAGTATGCTTTCCAATAACGCTGCTCAAAACTCCGTGCGCCTGCAAAACCATAGCTTTTACACAATGTGCGCGTTGCTTTTTGGTCTTGTGTTTTGCTTGCTTTTACGACAAATACCACCTGCAATATTGATCTGATGTAACCAGCGACCACAGTGATAGCGAGTAAGAAAAACCTGTATATTGTAATGAAAAATAATAAACTGCAGTTTCTTGTGAAAGATGTTATAATTTCTTCATCTCTTTTTTTTCTGCGAAAAAAATAAAATAATAATAAATAATTTTAAAAAAATGTAAAATTAAAAATTAAAAAAATAAATAAGATAATAATCAATAATTATACGGTTTTGCATCATCCATCGAAATTATTTATATTTTGTGAAAAAAAACGCCATCACAGGACTCGAACCCTGGACCTCGAGCGTCAGAACCGGGAACCTTGCCCACTGGGCCACGCCCGCTGGTTCGACAAAGGTGCAAACCTATCGGTATAGTAGCTACGAGCTAAACTTGCGAACGTTTTTTTCTCGAAAACTAAAGAGCGTTGTATAAAATCCCTTTACTCAGGTACTCAGGGTAGTCTCTCTACAACATATCTGAGACTTATCAAAATCCGTAAGTGATAGCTTGTAATATCCCCTTGTGAGAGGAACACAAAGTACCGTACCTACCGATCATACCCGTGATCGAGAATAAATGTAACAATAATTTTTTAACAATTATTTTTGCGTAGTTTTTACCGTTGTTTTTTGCAGCGCGTAAGCAGCAATCATATTTGCTGAGAGGTACAGAAAGTACCGCACATTGGTTGATGTGTTAATGGTTAAAAATAATTAATTTTAACAATTATCTCGCTGCAGAAAAGCGCTAGCCGCAAGCAAAAACTCTTGCTGCGAAATTGAGATTCTCGATGATCTCGAATTTCGTGCGAAGTTGGCGTTGACGAAGAAAATAAAATTTTTTGTCCACATTGACCGTCGGTCAGCGTGTGGGTATACACGTGTATATACCCACACGAAGTGTGTACTCGCTGCGAAGGGACAGCATGCGGGAAGAAAACAATCTTCCACCGCGTGCGCCCGACGTAACGAACGCACACAGACACACGCGCACCCACGCGTTGCGTCGAAGCATACATTGTTATCGACGCAAGGAGGCCCGCGGCCCCGTCGCAACGTGCGTTCGGAACGAACACGCGCTCGGGTTGAACGCGCGCTGTGACATCTAGCGGTAGGGAGCAGTAGCTCGTGCGAGCGCTGCCCTACCGACTCGAGCCGGGGCTGCGTCGAAGGATTGCTTGGGTATCATTCCCTCTTAATGTTTTCTTCAAAAGCTTGACGTCACCGACCTTTATGCACTTTTGCACATGAGAAATATTGGTCTCCGCACTTGATCGAAAGATCGATGCAGAACGGCTCGTGAACATATTTGAGAAGAAAGAATCAGTCTTTATTCACAACTTCGTGCGGAGGAGTGGGGGGGGGGGGGGGTGTTGCTTACTGCGCGCTTGGAAAAAAAACGTCAAGTCACATTAGACCAAGCAATAGAGCAAATGAATGATTCTGTGACAAAAATACTAACAGGATACTAACTGTGCCATCGCACGAAAAACTGTCCGTAGTTACATTCTGTTATGGCTTACTTGCAACTATCACTCATTAATTTTTTATAAACACTTAAAAGCAAAAAATCGTGTTTTTTTCGTTTTCGCTGGTAAAATGAAAACTAATGAAGCAATTTTGATGCTCGGGAGAGATGAATGGTAGAAAATCAAAATGCACAGAAAATGAGCGTTGGAACGACTCGATCGGATTATTATTAACAGAGAAAACAGGAAAAATCAGCGTTTTTTCAGAAATGCATAACGCTGCCATTTTTCAAGTTGTAGCGCAGGCTCTCCGCGAGATAGTAGTGATAGATAGGTGCTTTATGTGTGCACAACCCAATAACAATTGTCTTTCGTGTGATGGCACAGTCGGTATCCTGGTAGTATTTACGTCATGCAAAAATCTCGAATCGTATACATCGTTATCGCTCGACGCCGTTTGTATACGGGTGTTTCTTTACTAAATGGGAAGTCGCTCATACAAAGATGTCCCCTGCATCTTTTTTCTTGAAAATAAACAACGAAGTATGTGTAAGGGAAGGCAGTAATAAATTAAACATATATGAATTAAAAGCCGACACGTTTTCTCTTTATTTCGCACCTTATGGACGATTTTTTGAAAGTTCGTTGCAGGGGACTGTATTATCTTCCAGGGGACCGTTTAAATTGAAAAAAAAGTATTTTTAATCGAATTTAACCAATCGAATGTCTTTATTTTTGTTAAAACTTGAACATACTTAACTTATTACGTATAACCAATGACTAAAGCAAATAAAAAACACATGCTAAATTATTGATGTTTTCCTTGATCTCTTGATTTCTTGGATTGATTGAGCATTTCAGCACAACTGGAATTAAACTTATGAAAATAAACATTTTGCCTTCAAAACGTGTGCATTATTGAACCTTTCACTTTAAAAAATAACAAGGTCAGTCTTGTCACAATCTTCACAAAGGAATATCAACTGAATCGTACAAAACAAACATTAGCTTATTCTATTAAATATAATCACAATCAAATCACAATCAACATCCTGTTATTAATACTTTTAGTAGTATTTAATTAAATAATTGTCATTATAGTTTACAACGAAGTCAGTCGTATCGTTGTTTTTTTTATTAACAATCAGCTCTAATTTATTTCTCATAGACCGGTGCAGGTAACTTAAAGTAATTAAAATATTGAGAAGAGTATGTGGCTTCCGGATGGAGGCCGTGTTGAGGATCAGCGTTGTGACGACGTTTTACAGACGTTACAGTCTGCATCATCAGGGCTGAGAGCTCCGATACTGAAGCTCTCGTGTCTCAGGTATTCATTATATAGTTGCAGTCATCGTTCCAGACCGCTGCACCAGCCAATCAGATGTTTTACTAGGTGCGCAACTAAGTTCCCGGGTTTCCGCATGGATGGCGCTAGCGACACATGTAATCGGCATACAGGTCTGAAATTGGGTGTCTTTATAGCTTGGACATCTGTTAAGAATACCCAGTCATAATATATACAAATATCGCAACACAACGACCTTTTTCTAACCTCGAAAATGTCAAAGTTTGTGCCAAATAAACAGCATTTGCGGGAAGCATTGCTTTTCTGCTTCAACCTAAAAACAACAGCAGCTGAAGCACGTCGGTTACTTGAGGAGTTGGGGGTGAGGATTGGTTCAAGCGGTTCAAAGTGGCGATTTTGAGACTGGGGATAAGGAGCGCTCGGGAAGCCCGCAAACATTTGCGGACGCCGATCTGCAAGCGTTATTGGATAAAGATGACACTCAAACAGAAGATCAACTTGCCGAGATATTGAACGTGACTCGGCAATGTATTTCGAAACGTTTGCACGCAATGGGAAAAATTCATAAGGAAGGAAATTGGGTGCCGCATGAGTTGACAGAGACAAATGGAAAATCGAAGAGCCACTTCCGAAATGTTGCTTTTGCGGCCGAACGGAAAGAGTTTCCTGCATCGAATTATTGCTGGCGATGAAAAATGGATATATTTCGAGAATCCCAAACGTAGAAAATCGTGGCTTTCACTTGGCGAAGCGTCAACATCGACGGCACGGCCAAATCGCTTCGAAAGAAAGACAATGCTCTGCGTTTGGTGGGACCAGAAAGGAATCGTGTACTATGAGCTGCTGAAACCGAGAAAAACTGTCAATGGGCATCGCTACCGACAACAACTAATCAATTTGAACCACGCATTGCTCGAAAAACGGCCAGAATGGGACACGAGATACGAACGTGTGATATTGCAGCACGACAACGCTCCGTGCCATCGCAGTTCCATCGTCCAGGACACCATAAAAACACTGAAATGGGATCTGCTACCGCACCCGCCGTGTTCGCCAGACCTGGCCCCTTCAGACTATCACTTGTTCCCGTCGATGGTGCATGGCTTGGGTGGGCTACACTGGGCCAATTACGATGCAGTACAAAATTGGTTGGTCGAATGGTTTCAGTCCAAAGACGCGTCTTTTTATCGTCGCGGTATTTATGTATTGCCAGAGAGATAGCAAAAATGTGTAAATAGCGAGGGACAATACTTCGAATAAACCATTTTTTGTATTTGTTTTGAAATTTTTTATTTTTTATTGGTAAAAAAACCCGGAAACTTAGTTGCGCACCTAGTAATTGATCAACTGGTCAATTTAAAAAACCGGGAGGACGGTGTGCCAAATAGGATTGACGTGATATCCTCCATCTCTGTTTGGATTGTCCGGATGTTTTCGGATTTCCAAGCGTTCTCCGTGTTTCCTGGAAAAATAGCTGTTTGATGGGGCCAGACTTTGGGCTTTGTCGAACTGAATGGCATGACCAGTCTTCATCCAATGTTCGGCCAGCGCTGATTGTGCAATATGGCCATATTTTATACACCATTGGTGTTCTTTGATCGGTGTACTGATTTTTCTCCCGGTTTCTCCAATGTACACTTTACCGCATGAGCAGCGTATCTTGTACACTCCTGGTTCACTTAATGGTGGTCTTTGGTCTATTTCACTCGGAACCACTTATGCTAGTTTCTTCTGAGGTTTGAAGATGACTCGCACGTTATGTTTTCCAAGGACCCTGCCTATGCGATCGGTTATGCCCTGAAGGTATGAAAGGGAAGTTGTTGCGGTTCTTTGTCCCTCATTCTCTCCATCAGGTGCTGTTACTGTTTTCGGATCAGCTATTTTTCTTTTTAGACTTCTAATCGTTCTTTTGATGTTGCCTGGCTTGTAGGCATTATCTCCTAAATCTTTTCGTAGGTGTTCTAGTTCAACCTCCAGGGAATCTGGTTCGGAGATCGCTGGAGCTCTGTAGACCAGAGAGCTTATGACAAAAAAGTTGCCCCTAACCTACTGCCCCTCATAGAACATTGCCTAAAGTCTACATATTTCCAATTTCAATCCCAGTTTTATGAACAAACTTTAGGCGCAGCCATGGGTTCCCCTATTTCCCCCATCATCGCCAACATCTTTATGGAAAACTTCGAGAACAGAATTCTGCAAGAAGCTACCCTCAAGCCCTCCACCTGGTTCCGATATGTCGATGAAACCTTCGTCATTTGGAGTCACGGCAATGAAAACCTCAATCATTTCTTAACCTTCCTCGGCTCCCAGCAACCCAATATTCAATTCACAATGGAGATCGAACAGGACAATCAAATTCCTTTTCTGGATGTACTGGTTTAACGGAAAAACGATGGCACTTTGGGCTATAAAGTTTACCGAAAGCCAACGCATACGGATAGATACCTCCACGCTACGCCCCGTCACGACCCTTCCCAAAAACAGTCGGCCCAAAAAGCTCTCTGGTCCACAGAGCTCTAGCGATCTCCGAACCAGACTCCCTGGAGGTTGAACTAGAACACCTACGAAAAGCTTTAGGAGATAATGACTGCAAGCCAGGCAACATCGAAAGAACGAAAAAAAATCTAAATAGGAAAATAGCTGATCCGAAAACGGTAACAGCACCTGATGGAGAGTATCAAGGATAAAGAACCGCAACAACTTCCCTTCCATAGTGGCTCCGAGTGCAAAAGACCAAAGACCACCATTCAGTGAACCAGGAGTGTACAAAATACTCTGCTCATGCCGTAAAGTGTACATAAAAGAAACCGGGAGGAAGATCAGTACACGGATCAAAGAACACCAACGGTGTATCAAATATGGCCATATTGCATAATCAGCGCTGGCCGAACATTGGATGGAGACTGGTTATGCCATTCAGTTCGACAAACCTCAAAGTCTGGCCCCATCAAACAGCTATTTTTCCAGGAAATGCCGAGAAGGCTTGGAAATTCGAAAACATTCGGACAATCTAAACAGAGATGGAGGATATTACGTCAATCCTATTTGGTACACCGGGCTCCCGGTTTTTTTTTAATGACCAGCTAATTAATTTAAACATCTGATTGGCTGGTGCAGCGATCTGGAACGATGACTGCAACTATATCAGGAATACCTGAGACACGAGAGCTTCAGTATCGGAGCTCTCAGCCCTGATGATGCAGACTGTAACGTTTGCGAAACGTCGGCACAATGCTGATCCTCAACACGGCCTCCATCCGGAAGCCACATACTCTTCTCATTACATAAAGAGCCGTGAAAGCTTTAAAACTATAATTAAGATATTCTTTTTCCTTTTAGGGTCCGATCTGAATTTGGTAAGTTTTTAGCGGTCTGCGGGTACCCGATGTTCGGGTCAGGTCGAGTACCCGACGGGTTACGTTTTTGCATTACCCGCCACTATCGGGTACCCGAACTTGGTGATTGGGTATTCTCAAATTTTTGGTACTCGTAAACGTCGAGTACTCTTAAACTTCGAATATTCGTAAACGACTCGGAGATCCGTATCTATTATTTACATTTATTTTTATTTTTTATTTAGGTGTATCGACCAAATAATGGGAGAAAACGAAAACTCGAAGAAGGCGATAAAACGAATAAATTATAATACTGTAAACAATCTTTTTTCGTCTCACTCTTCTATCCTGTTTGTGTGTGTACGTACGTGCGAGTGTGTGTGTGTATCTGTAGGATGGAGTGAAAAACGGTCACTTTTGGCGAATCGTATCGTAATAGCGCGGGAAAGTTGGGTTTTGGCATCACTAAAAAGTGTGCGAAAGGAAAAAATGTACAATAAATATCTTCTGTTCCGGCGAATGCCTTGAAGTATTGAATTTTTTAACCTGGGTTTTAAATGGAGAAAAAACCCAAAAAGACCAAAATTCGACGCCTTGCGTTTATTCGAATCGAGAAGAATGTAGCTTCCATTTGACATTTTAAAATTGAAAATATCTTGATTAGTTTCAGAGATATGAGCGTTTGAAGAACAAGTTTTACCTGGAAAAAAATGTTAAAATGATAAAAAATTAAATTAAGAAGAATGAATCGCCGAAATTACCAGTTAGCACTAGACAGAATTAATGAAAATTCGACAAAGAATCTTGCTTTTATTCAGTTTTTCGATATTCAAATATCTCGATATTTCCTGAAATGCGAGTTTCTTAAAAGAAGTTTGCCGGAAAAAATTGTAAATATATACGTAACAAAAATACTAAAATGATTAAATAAATTATTTGTATTTCCTATGAACTCCAACCTACCGGCGAAGGATAGAGAACATAAAGCTGGAGTCTATTTCGTCCGTTTTGATACGTTTCCGTGGCGCTATCTATACTATGAAACGAAATTTTGTTCCGGCAACACGACTTATCGAGTACCCGATGTGAGACAAGTACCCGAAAAACTCGGGTACCCGATCGGATCATAGTCTAATTACCCGACCCGACCCGACCAATTCTGCTACCCGCACACCCCTAGTTAAAAGCTATATCAGAAACATCAGTATCATCAACTCTGAACGTGTGGCTCTTATTGTCACAAATTTTCAGAAAAATTAGGGTTGATTCGACATCTTCATTGTCTATCTGATTAATTACACTGATATACCTACATTCCATATTTTTGTACAGGGAACTTAAGGGATCATCACAGTGTATCGGGTCGAAAAATAGCTGATTTTCGCGATTTTTTTTTCGTTGGTTAAAATACACCAGTCGGTCTGATTTTTTTATGTCAAATTAAAGCAAATCAAAACAGTCATGAAGAGCAGAAAATAAATTTGTGAACGTTTATTTTTATTTTTTTCACATTTTTATAACGGTTGAAAATCTCCTCGAAAAAATAGACTCGTCGTCGTGTACATGGTTGTGGCCGTAAATATTATCTGAAACAAAATTTCCAAAAAAATTATTAATCAGTATGAAAGCCGTCATCTTGTTATGGAGGTTTTTTAAAAATCAACATTGATAAAATGGCGGCGGTTTGAAAAAAAAGTATCGAATTGAGCCTATTTTTTCGACAGTTTTTCGTTAAAAAAATATGAAGATTTAAAAAAAGCTTCCATACCAAGATATAGAATGCATGTAGAATGTTGTGTTGAAATTTGAGACCGATAGCTTGAAGAGTGTAAATATCATCAATGTTGAGTTGTGCCTTTCCTTCGTACTCCACTGTTCCGAAATTGAAATGCTGGCATTCGTCATCTCAAAAGTGATCATTACCTAAAAGAAACAACATACTGTCAATCCCGGAAGTTAGAAGATAGCTAATACCTGACCATGCTCGAAAATAAAACAGTCCATTGCAGCATAAAACAGCGTCATAAAATGACAGAGCACTGTGCAGAGGGGACTGTTATTTTTGCAAAAAAGCTATCTAGAGCTAAATCATTTGAAATCTTCCTAGAATTAAGAGTCATACGTGCTATCTTATTCAATGAATAAATTATGTATGAAATGATTTTAATTTAATCACATAAAACAATAGAAAACTACTCACCAGGAGACTGTTCAATCAAGCGACTCTGTCACGTCGTTCAGCCACAAACGCAGCGCTCACATGCAACAATATGGTGTTGGCTAGCTTAGCTCGGCATTTGGACGAACTTTACATCGTTTACGGTTCGTTTATCGCAATAAATGATGTCTACTAAACGAAATACGAATTGGGCGCATTTTTGAAGTTAGACCAGGGGACTGTGTTGAAATGTTTAGGACAATATTTGAGTGATCGTTTTTCACATTGAAAAAGTATATAAAATTATGGTCGTATCTTATAAAGACAAGTCTTCTATTCTAGTTAAACCTATGTATGTTAGAATTAGTCAATATTAATACTACAAGTAAATATTAGCCGTGAACCTCGATATTCTGGAAATGGGACACGACAGGGGACTGTGTTTTAGGGTGTTTGAAAGGCACTTAAATGGATATTAAGATATTGCGTCATTATGTGCGTTATGGCGTACCAAGAATAGATAACGAATTATCGTTTTAGACAGATACAACTCCGTAATAATAATTTTAAATGCATATAATTTTCCTGGGATATCGATTTTCTATTTAGTAGAGAATCACCCATACACAAGATCGAGTTCTAAGATCTTCAAGATGCGGCAAGCATCCGATGACTCACTACGTGTCAACTAATGTTTAAACAATTTCCTAGGAGCGATTTCTGAGAAATCCGCCCCGCCTACTCTTCACCCACCATTAGACCCCCTCTCCCTCCGGCGCGAAGGGGAGATCTTATGTGTCGAGGCACCGTTTTACTACAAAGCACTTCGACTCATTGTCAGTCGTTGCGCAGCCTCATTAGGAGTCCCCCCCCCAATTGGCGCGGGTGGTGGAGAGAGCCTTATTGCAATCGGTCGGTAAGCAAGCGAGCCTCTACCGTCGGTCGGTAGGTTGTGATCACAAACCTACTTGACCAGCCGAACATGAATTAGGTCTGCCACGAACCGATGGTTCGCGTCTGAGCTAATTCGGTCGGTAAATGTCGGTAGTAAGAATCTTGGGTCAGGACCCGCATCATTACACTAGTTTCGGATAATTACTTTTGATAGTTTTTTCTGGCTTCATTAACGCACGGAGAATTGGCAACAAATCGTGAGACATATCCTACCAACAACCTGAGCATTATCATAATAATGCTCAGGTTGGGGACAATGTCGCAAAGTTTTAGTGACATATGCGTCCCGTTCATAACCTTAAAATCGGCCTGAGGCGCTGTCAACACTTAATATCGGTCTAAGTAAAAATTCTTCCGCTGCAAAAAATGTCTGCAACGAAGCATTTTTTCGACATTCTAAAAAAAACTTTCATGTTTCATAAAAAATTCCACTGTATTTTGCATAATTACTAAAATGAATAAGGTAGGTAGCATGAGTGCCGTCTACGACAATGCCATGTTTGCAGTCTAATATTTTGTGTGCTTGATATTCGAACGATTGTGCGATTAAAAACATTAATAGCTTTCCAACGGTTCTGAGAATCCTCATTTTCGCGGTACTAAGAGTGAGTCCAATAATTGGTCGCATTATTTCTGCTCCGTGGTTGTATTCATTTAGCACATATAAATAATGTACTGAAAAATGATCGAAAGGTTTCCATCAGTGCATCCAGATCGCACGTAAAAGTTACCCCCTCTCTAGTCTCTTACGCCCCCATCACATAATCATAGTAGCGCGTGTCCGTGAGCGAGCGACGCTCGGACATCTTCGGAAAGAGCCGAGCGCGGTCAAAGTTTCCTGAACGCGCCTTCGGCAGTTACACCAATACATATACGCTGAGCACGTTCATGTGCGGCCAAACCGAAACGAAGCCTTCGAGGGAAAAAGCAATCTGAGCACGACTCGCGCGTGACGTCACCCGACGGCACGCGCGAGGCTTTTAGATGATTTCAACGCTTATTTAGCTCTTGATTCTCTGCGTTATTAATGTATACAAAAAAAGTATCGCGCACTCTGACCGCTTATTTGATTAGTTTGTACGTTAATTTAAATATAATAATAAATCTAAATTATAACTTATTTATCTTCTAAAAAATTGTTTGCGCTTTACTCACACCCGTCCCTATGCCAAATAAATTGTAATTCATAAAAGTATGCGGAAATATATTTATATTCGTATTATTATATTCATTCTCATATACTTTCATCAAGCGATAAAGCATTATTCCCAAAAACAAGCCAATCATCCATCCGGCCGCGAATCGTAAGTACCATAAAGTGCACATATACTACAAGCGATGAGATGGTCCCGTTGGTAGCGTTCCTGACTTCGGTCCGCAGGAGTGCGGGATCATTCCCCGCGTTCAGGATTTTTTTTTAAATTTATTATTACTATTAATTCTTATTTGATTAGTTATTCTTATTGATTATCATTATTATTTTAATTAGTTATCTG
This sequence comes from Ophion slaviceki, assembly GCA_944452715.1. NCBI lineage: Eukaryota > Metazoa > Arthropoda > Insecta > Hymenoptera > Ichneumonidae > Ophion > Ophion slaviceki. The sequence goes on from OX101784.1 coordinate 24,452,790, forward strand.
TACGGCGTCTGGCCACCTTGGCCGATCAAAAATGGGTATATTAAAAAAAATAATAATAAACTCGGAAGTATGGGCCGGAATATTTTTATCTTTTTACACAACGTCAGAACGGGCTTTAAGAATAACGTTAATAAATTTTCGTTCAAAATATTAAAAAATGGCGCCGTTATGCACATTGCCGCGGAGGCTCTCCGCACGATAGGCGCGGCCGTGGTCGAAGCTGTTACCCGGTCATGTCACTTCTGAAAAAAAATAAGCTCATTCGTGAGTACTGTCGCTACAATGTAGCGTAGCGGTTTTTTTTCGACCATTAAAAAAATTATGGTGAGCCATAATTTCGGTGAAAAATACAATTTTTTTTCTTCGACTTACCTTAATTTTTTTAATGGTCGAAAAAAACCTCTACGCTACATTGTAGCGACACTACTCACGAATGAGCTGATTTTTTTTCAGATGTGACATGACCGGGTATCATCTGGGACAACGACCGCGCCTATCGTGCGGAGGGCCTCCGCGGCAATGTGCATAACGGCGCCATTTTTTAATATTATGAACAGAAATTTATTAATGTTATTCTTAAAGCCCTTTCTGACGTTGTGTAAAAAAATATTCCGGCCTATACTTTCGAGTTTATTATTTTTTTTTTAAATATGCCCATTTTTCGATCGGCCAAGGTGGCCAGACGCCTTAAGTGTCGAATAATTTATCCCGCACTGTGACCGCTTATTTGATTAGTTTGTACGTTAATTTAAATATAATAATAAATCTAAATTACAACTTATTTATCTTCTAAAAAATTGTTTATGCTTTACTCACACCCGTCCCTATGCCAAATAAATTGTAATTCATAAAAGTAAGCGGAAATATATTTATATTCGTATTGTTATATTCATTCTCATATTTTCATCAAGCGATAAAGCATTATCCCCAAAAACAAGTGAATCATTTATCCGGCCGCGAATCATAAGTGCCAGAAAGTGCATTTTTAACACAAGCGATAAGATGGTCCCGTTGGTAGCGTTCCTTTCTTCGGTTGGCAGGGGCGCGGGGAACGATCCCAATATTTCAGAAGAAAAATAAGTTGTAATTTAGATTTATTATTATATTTAAATTAACGTACAAACTAATAAAATAAGCGGTCACAGTGCACGATAAATCATTCGACACTTAAAGATAACTCCGTAAAATAATAATAACTATTAAAAATAACTAATCGAATACGAATTAATAGTAATAATAGATTTTAAAAAATAAAACAAAATACTGAGCGCGGGGAACGATCCCCGCCCCTGCGGACCGAAGTCAGGAACGCTACCAACGGGACCATCTCATCGCTTGTAGAATATGTGCACTTTCTGGCACTTACGATTCGCGGCCGGATGGATGATCGGTTTTTTTTGGGGGATAATACTTTATCGCTTCATGAAAGTATGAGAATTAATATAATAATACGTATATAAATATATTTCCGCTTGCTTTTGTGAATTATAACATCAACATCAACATATAATTTATTCCAAAGTATGCCCTCGTTGGGCTTTTACAGGGTTTCTTAAAATTACGGTATAACTTATAACTAGTGACGAACAATGTTTTCCGCACAAAATCGGGCCTGCCTCGTTGCGTTTCTTCCGCGGCCATCTAACAATTCCCTACTGGCCATTCGCTACTTTCTCGAAGTGTTTTATGTAGGTGCACAGATCGTTCCAGGGCTGCCCTGACTGTAGTATGGATTCTAACTCTGTTTTTGTTTCGTTCTCTTCCTTCCCTGCTATCCAACTTCCTACCCTCTCCGCAATAACTCCGACTATCTTCCTCTTCCCCACGGTACACCTGCACATATGCACCAGCGTTTCCTCCGTCCTTTTACATAGCCTGCACGCTGTGTCCCTAAATCCTTTTTCTTTCTCTCTGCCTACACTCCCGCATCTCATCCTGGCCCATGTTTCTTTGATTCCTCCTGATATACTCTTGTCTTCCCAATAGATTTCTCTTCCTTGGTTTATCTTCCTTGTTTTATACTCCTTGCAGTAGTTGGACTTGTCTATTCCCGCCCAGTCCTGCTGTATTTCTTGTTCCTTCCTTTTCGTTACTGCTCTACTCATTTTTTTCTTAACTTCACGGTCACTACCCTCTCTTATTACCTGCCAGATTTGTCCTTCTCCCGCCTCCCCCATCGCCCTTTGAAATTCCCTCCCCCATTTGGTCGGAGCGCCGTTTATTGCTCCCCGCGCCTCCTCCCTAAGACAAATTTTTGGCAATCTAGTATTTTCCATTTTCATCACTTTGTGCGCATATCTCCCTGCTCTTTCGAAGGCTTTAATACTTATTCCCGTGATGTTTGCCTCTCTTCTCCATATATACGCAGGTGTGTTTCTCCTCAGCCCTAGGATCATTTTCATATACTTGGCCTGCAGCTTCTCCAACTTCTCGCGCCGTTTCCACCCCCAAATTTCTACTCCGTATATTAGACCACTCCTTACTATTGTATCCATCAACTGGATCTTCCGGCTCAAGCTATGTATTCTCGCCCTCTTACACAGCCCCCATACCATGTTCAATGCTTTGAGTACTTTTCCTTCCACCATCCGAAGATGTTTTTCATAAGTATTGCCCAACGACAGCCACACTCCTAGATATTTATATTCCTTCACTATCTCTAGTTTTCTCCCGTAGAACTCCCACCCTGTTTCTATTTTCGTCCTTCCTCCCTTTCTAAAAATCATTATTTTTGTTTTATCCAGGTTGACCGTTAATTTGTTTTCCTTTGCGTATTTTTCCAGTTCCCGAAGTAGTCCCCTCAGTCCTTCCGCGTCGTCAGCGAATAATACGATATCATCTGCAAATTTTAATTCGTAGATCTTTTTCGCCCCTATAACTGTGCCTCCGACTTTTTTCCTCTCCCAGTCCTCCGCGAAGTCTTCTATAAAGATGCTAAAAAGCGTTGGGCTAAGTGGGCATCCTTGCCGTACCCCTCTCTTTGATTTGAATTTTTTCCTTATTCCTTTCTCTGTTATTACCGCATTTACTCTCACTTGATATATTTTGTTGATCATATTTAACGGAGACTTTTTGCCTTGGAGTGCCATATTTCAGGTGTTTACATTTTATTTTTTTTAAAGGAAACGAGTAAAGCTTTTTGAGTGCGGTTTTTTTCTTGCTTTTATTCATGACATACAGAACGTTAAAAAAAATTTTTTTTTTGAAAAAAAAAACCAAAATGGCGGCCGTTGCAGCTCCGCGAAAACAGGTCCTCAAATCGCGGGAGGTAAACGGCTGACATCACTGCCCCCTCTTTGTTGATCTGAAACACAAATTCAAAGCATATTATCAATCTGTGACCCTTTGGTCATGGAATGACGGATGGGTTTTTCGTTTAGTACAAATTTCGGAAAATGGCGGCAATTAAAAAAAAATCGAGTTTTCGCGTTTTTTTCGCATAAAAAGATAAATAATAAATGCAAAAATGTATCTATCGGAAAAACGATCCGTCATTTCGTGAAGGCATATTTTCTGAGTATGCTCTCCAAATTTCAGATCGATATGTTAATTACAGCGGTCAGGAGAATGTCAGCCATTTTTAAAAACGTGTTTTCGAGAAAAACGCGTTTAAAGTTTTGTAATGTGTTTACACAAATGTGTTTATAATTACCGCTAATCGGCAATGCCTGGTCCATAGAGGCATCCCTCCTCTTCTTCTAGCTGCTCATGTTGAGCTCAGATTTTTTTTTTGAAAATTTCAAGGACAAAGTCTCCCTTAATAGCCTTCCCTTTATTCCTAGCTTCTGTAGCTTCCCTATCATTTTCTCTCTACTGACCGTATCGAAGGCTGCTCGAAAATCAACGAACGCTATAAAGAGCTTCCCGCCCTTATACTTTAGTCGGTTATTTATCGCCGTGTTTATTGTAAATAAATGATCTCGTGTCCCTCAATCTCTACGAAAACCTGCCTGGGTCTCGCTCAGTTTACCCATTCCCTCTATCCAGTTTCCTAATCCCTTGTTCACGACGTTTGCCAGTACTTTGTAGCCTGTATTTAATAGTGATATTCCTCAGTAATTTTCCACCTTTCCTGTATCCCCGGCCTTGTGAATCGGGAATATAAGCGACACTTCCCATCCTTCCGCTATTTCTCCGTTTTTCCATAGCTCATTCATAATCTCCACGAATTCTTTTGTCCCTTCTGACGATAAAAATTTGAAGAACTCTACTCCGACGCCGTCTTCTCCTGCCGCTTTGCCTGGCTTCATTTCCTTCAGTATAGCTCTTATTTCCCTGCCTTCAATTTTTCTATTTGCCACCTCCAATAAATACCTGTCGTGTTCGTTTGGTTCTCCTACATTTTCTGTGGCCTGTTCTAGTCTGCTCGTGCTTCTCCTATCCTCATTTTTTCCCTTGCTTCCGTCTTCTTCGAGTTCTCCTCCTCCCAGTAGTCGCGTGAAGTGCTTAACCCATTCCTCTTTAGTTATTCCTATTCCCCCTCTTATTTTCCTAGGCCTAAACGGCTTACCTGCTTTCCATACCTCCGTCATATTTTTGCTCTCGGCCACCGCTTTGATTTTTCCCTCCCCGTGCGCGTCTTTTTCTTTTTTCTAGCCTTCTTCAGTTCTTTTCTTGCCTCCTTTAGCTTTTCTTTATCGTATGTTCCCTGCGTTCTTAGGTACCTCTTTAACGCTGACCATACGATTTTTCTCTTTGCCCTTAATACTTTACTCATCTTCTTTTGTCTTTTTTTGTTTCCCGGTGGTTTTGTAAGGCCCGCTTCCTCGGCAGATTTTTTTATTATTTCTATAAGCCTTTTCCAACGGTCCTTTACCCCGCTCGCTTCTCTTTTACAATACCAGTTTTTACTAATCGCTTCTTCATAAGCTTCCGCTTTTTCGTTCTCCCAAGCTAGTCTACGTTCGTTCCCGGCATTCTTGTTTACAATCTGTCCCCTTCTTCTATTATTTTGTCTTAGTTTGATTTTTTCCCCAGCTTTAGTACCACTGGGAGGTGGTCCGATTCTGTTCTCACTTTTACTTCTAACCCCCCTACCAGGAATTCCTTTCCCCCTGAAATTATTGCATAGTCTAGTATCGAACCTGTGCTGCCTTGTTCACCTACGTACGTGTAATTCCCCTCCCTGTCCCCTTCGCAGCGCCCGTTCAGGATCACTAAGCCATTTTTTTCACAAAAGTTTAGCATCCTCCTTCCTTCCGCGTTTTTCGTCTTGTCTTTCGACTGTCTCGACTGTCCATCCTCCTGATCATCTTCATCTACTCCCCCTTGATCTTCCCCTATCCTTGCATTCACGTCTCTTACGATTATTACACATTTTCCTTCGGTTTCCGATGTTTGTACAATATTATCCAGGTCTTCTTCCAGTTTCTTAAAACCTTCGCCATTGTATATGGTTATTATCACCCCTTCCTCCTCATCGTCTCTTCCAATTTTTATCCCCCTTATTATTATTCCTTCTTTCCATTCTTCCATCCTTCCCGCCCCCAATATTGCTTTTCTTACTCCCACTATTTGCCCTCCACTTGCCCTCCCTCTCTTTTTTACTCGTTTCACTGATTTAGTTTTCCACACGAAATCTCTGCTAATACTACCGGCTACTTTACATTCGTTTTTTCCCTCTAGCCATGTTTCTTGGATCGCTATCACGTCGTAGTTCTTCAACCACTCCCACGCTTCTCCCAATTTTCTTATTCCTGCCAAGTTCCATGTAACCATCTTGAGTCCCTCGCTGTCGATGCCTGCGTCCGTCCGTATCGTTGGGTCATTTCGGTGTGTCTCCGAAACCCCCGTTCTTCTCTCGTCTCGATGTTGTTGTTGCTGCGGAAGCTGTGTCTTTCTAGTCTTCCTCCTCTTTCGCTCCAATACTGCCACACCCCTTGACACTTAATTTTCATGTATCCAACCCTGGCGTCTTCCTCTCCGCCTCTTCTTGCCTCTTTCCCTTTTTTCTCTAGCCAGCTCTGGACCTTCTGCTCTCTCCAGGTTAGATCATCTTTAATTTCGACCCTGCACCTTCTCCATCGCGCCGCTTTTATCATCTGAATTTTGTTTTTCAACCATCCTAGCTTTATTGTGCAGCCATATCTATTTTCCAACCACTTATCCATGGCACAATACCCGTTTCCTTCCTTAGTATTTCTTCGACCTCTCTTCCTCCTCCTTGCCCCGGCGTTGGTATTCCTTTGACCCTTATGTTGCGTTTTCGTTTTCTTCCTTCTTGCACTTCCCTTCACCATTCTTCTTCGTTCAGACTCCTCGGTTGTTCCCTCCCTTCAAACTGTCGCGGGGCTACTCCTTCCTCTCTATTCGCCTCGGGCTGTTTACCTGCAGCTTTTCGTCGCTTATTTCTCTGGTTTCGAGAGCTACCGTTTCGCGGTTCGTCTCTTCCCTCACGTTTTGATTTTTATCCCGAGAGTTCCTCCCCCCGCCAACTGTGGACATTTGTCTTGAACGCTCGTCACTCCCGTTTGCTGTGTTGGTTCTTTGCCACATTGCATGTGTATCCCTTTTTACACTATTGTTATGTTGGTATTCGTCGAGCTTCCTTTCCACTGCTTCTAATCTTGTTTTTGATATTTGTTTTTCTATATCCCACTCCCTTTCTTTTTTCTTGAGTTCTCCCCTCAAACTTCCTAACTCCTTCACTATTTGTTTCACTGCTTTATTGCACTCTCTCTCTCAATTATCTGTTGAGTTTCTTGTTTTACCTCTCGGAAGGATTGAGTCATGCTTACTTGTACACTCGCGAAAATTCCTTCCGCTAGTGCGTTCGAATCATCCACGTATTCTTCGTGGGCTTCTTCCTCTTCCCCCGCTTGACTCGTTTCGATAGACGTTGACACATGCACTATTTCGTCCTCGATTATTATCGGTCCACGCTCTCTCTCTGTTGACGTTGCTCTCTTTCTTCTTTCGGGTTTTTCCTCCCTTCCTCACTGTGAATTAGTGCATGTGTTACTCCTTCATTCCCTGCCGGTGATCTCATGACTCTCCCTCCTGTTCCGAAGGCCCCGACGTATTCCTCCATTCTTGTTTTCCCTCCAGTGGCTTCGCCTTTCGGCTTGTTCCTTGACCCCAGCGATCCGCCTCTTCTACGCTTATTTCCTAGCTTCCCCGCCTCGTCCAATGCAGCAGATTCCTCTTCCCTAGCTATTACCGTCTTGTCCAGTTCTAATTCAGTCTCTTCTCCATAGGTGTCGCTCCCGTCGCTGCTTCTCCCGTCTTCCCAGCACGTTGTGCCTTCGCTCGTCATCTCTCTCCTTAACCTCTCTAACAATTCTTAAATCTTTCGTCACTTTGATCTCCCATAACCTCCCGAATTTTCGCGTTGCTTTTACTTCCACTGCTTTTTATGCCACACTTCTTTTGTTTTATCACCTGCTTTGCGTCTGTTGCACCTTTTAATGCTTATAGTTCACTTTTTCTCTGGAGCTATTTTTCGGCACAACCTTACGCTTCGGCCATCTTTCTCCCGTCCTTTTATAAATTATAATTTATTTGGCATAAGGACGAGTGTGAGTAAAGCGTAAACAATTTTTTAGAAGATAAATAAGTTGTAATTTATATTTATTATTATATTTAAATTAATGTATAAACCAAAAAATAAGCGATCAGAGTGCGCGATGCATTTTTTTGTATACATTAATAACGCAGAGAATCAAGAGCTAAATATGCATTGAAATCATCTAAAAGCCTCGCGCGTGCCGTCGGGTGACGTCACGCGCGAGTCGTGCTCAGATTACTTTTTCCCTTGAAGCCTTCGTTTCGGCTTGGCCGCACATGAACGTGCTCAGCGTCGATGTATTGGTGTAGCTGCCGAAGGCGCGATCGGGAAACTTCGACCGCGCTCGGCTCTTTCCGAAGATGTCCGGGCGTCGCTCGCTGACGGGCACGCGCTACTATGATTGTGTGATGGGCGCGTAAGAGACTAGAGAGGGGGTAACTTTTACGCGCGATCTGGCTGCACTGGTTTCCATAAGCGTGTCGTAATTACTCCACGAAATACGTCAAGTTTCCGAATTTTTTCTAATGAACTGTACTGTGGATCGTACCTAAACTGTATAGGATGATCGGCAAATGGGGCAATATATCAAAATCTGGTTATACATTTCGAGAAAAATGGCAACTCGGTACATGTCAACTTAAAGGAATAGAATATTCCTTCAATTTTTTAAGCGTTTTTGAAGCGCTGTATGTTTGTGACAAATCGTCATGCCAAGAAAAAAAAGCATTTGGTAGCCTAAAGTTTTTAGTTTCGAGACTTTTTGGCATAATATTTTTGTGAGGTACGGTTATCGCGCAATCATAAGAAAATGTTTCCACATCTTTTTGTTTTTTTTTCAAGGGTCCGCGGGCTTGGGATTTACAAAAAAGGTAAATCAATGCATAGATCAGTTAGCTTGTGTGTTCAGCCACAATTTTTTTTGTCTCTTTACGTCAATTTTTTGCTGAGATATCCGACTTTAAATGAAAAAAGATCCTTTTGTCTTTGACCATCGATATCTCAGCAACCAATGATCACACAGGGAATTGAAGCGCAGCTTTGAATACTTGAACAAATTTCCTACAAGAGCATTTCGTTGATTTTTTAGAAAAAAAATGTTTCACCCTCAACATTAATTTGAAAAAAGTAGATAATAATGACTTTTTATGGTTTTTTAAAGTAAATCTACCACTACTCGATAAATATTGATAGAAATACTATTGTTGAGAGGTTTTTTTCAGCTCAATGTACCCCCCTTAATGTAGCCCTGAAAATGTTCAAATTGATCCATCGAACCTTTTTTCCGGACCGATTGATCAAAGTTTTACAAAACAATTAAAGGAACAAGTATAGTTCTGAAACATCGTTTAATGATCATCAAAATGGAGGGGCCAATTTTGTTCGACTTTTTTACAACTTTGCTCTAGTGACTTGCTAAATTTGAGAATAAAAAATTCGAAAAATTAAAAAAAAAACAAGTTTTGATTCTTCTTGTAGAAAATTTGTAAAACATTTCAGAAAACAATACGGACTTATTTTTTACACGATTCGGCCTTTGTGTACCATAATCTAACTCATCTTTAATTGTATCACTTAAACGTTGATACCCCTAAGTTGTATTCACTGCTCACTCTGAGAATATTTATGCAATTTTTTCGGCGACGGTTATTAGGGTTACAAAAAACAGTCTTTTTTACAACTGATCGTTTTTTTAAAGAAAAAAACTAATTACCAGATTTTGTAAACTTTAAATCTTTTCAATTTTTTATCATGCCACGTTTTGAAAACAACTGTTTTATGTAACCCCAGTAACCTTCGCAGAAAATATCGAGAATCAATCGCATAAATGTTCTCAGATCGACTAGTGAGTACAGCTTGAGGGTATCAACTTTGAATAAATGGACTTAAAGATGAGTGAATTTATGGTGCGCAAAGGCCCAATCATGTAAACAATGAGTCAGTATTCTTTCCTAAAATGTGGAATTTTTAAATTTCGATATTTGGTTTCCAGATTCGTTATCAGCAACCTTGGAAACCCTCATAAATGGATTCTCGGACGAAACTGGGAAGTTTTTTTGTAAACTGTCGGCCATTTTGGATCAGTAATTTCGAGTTTAAAAATTTGGATTTCGTATTCGTCATTGGTATTGTCGAAAACCCATTTAAACGAATTTTCATTCAAATCTGACAAGTTTTTTGCAAACATATCGGCCATATTGTATCCGTCATTTTGAGTTTCTGAATTTGTATTTCGGATTCGTCATCAGCAGCTTCGAAAACCCCTATATACGGATTTTGCGTCGAATCTGACATCTCTTTGATATTTTGTCACAATTCTCGAGACTTTGAAACACTGTGCGGCTTGAAGTAAAACCTTAACGATTCTACATTGCCACTACCAGAGATTAGTAGGGAGATGTACAGAGCTCCCGTTTTCGACGTGCCTCGGGAATGGCGGTAAATCGCGGCGGCGAGTTCGAGAACATAATTTTGTAGTCATCGCCTTTGTCGAGGTTGCAGATTCCCTTGTAGCCGCGCGAGTCGTGATCACCGCACAAGTCGGTATCGCAGTCAGCATGAACACGAATGAGCAGCTCGGTGGGGAAAAAGTCTCCGCCCCTTGCAAATCGTGCAAATCGTTGAACAGGCGAACGGAGCGAGGTTTTCCGTCCGATCGTGCTCGACATATTTGTGTGGCCGTACTGCGTATTAGAATAGGAATTAAATGAATTCCAAAGTGAAAACATGTATCAAACTCATTGTTTTCTGTCGGTTGCCTGTTTATAGCGAGAATGCGGGTTAAAAAAAATAACGACGTAACGCGTTGGAAAATAAAACGCCGAAACGACCGGGGAAGGTTCAAAGAGAAATCTTAAGCCTTTGCCGCGGTCGTTTCGGCGGTTTTTTCAACACTAAACATTATAGATAAGCGTGTATCATGAATGTTTCTATATCCTTAATGAGCGTCGTGGCTGAGTTGGCAGCTTGACGGATTAACAATGCTTGCGGTCCGGGTTCGATGCCCGATCAATCTATTTTTTTTTCATTTCATATTCGAAAAATCTCGACCTTCTTCTCGCTTTGGCTACTCTCACCTGTTCAGACATTATTTATGATATCTAATTCATACATGTTTAATAAGAAAAAAGACATTGCTACCGGGGACCGAACCCGCAGTCGCTTGCCCCGCCGGACGCATGGTGAAGGTGCCCAAAACGAGTGGGCGTTTGACATTTTGGTGAGAACGGTATAGGAAAACATGATTAAAAAATAAATGTTTCTCCCAATACGTAAATGAGTTTTCATTTTTCCGCTTAGAAAATTAGTTTTAAATAATTGTTGGTAAAAAATGCCGAAACGATCGAGAAAGGCTTAAAAAGAACTTTGAGTCTTTCTCGATCGGCATTTTTTCCAACGCATATCACATTGGATAAGGGTGCGTACACAAATTACGTAACGCCAAATTTATTCCCCTCCCCCTCCCCCCACGTAACAGGACCATAACGTTTGGCCGGAACCCCCCGCCCTTTATTCCGTTACGTAACCGGTGCTTTGTTGTAAATGATAGTGATTTTTTTCATTCACATAACTAATTATGAAAGGATCGGGTTTACATTAATTTTATAAAATGCATATTCATCTAGTTTCATACCAATTTTCATGAAAAAAATCTTTAAAATTAACCCAGATATACGCCTTGATTTAACGACGAAAAAAAAATGTCTCTTCATGGTCCCATCGATATCTCTACGAAAGGTTATCTGTAAATAAAAAGTAAAAAATTTATCGATATCTATACAAATGTAGCTATTGTTATGCGTAGCCGTTTTTTATTTTGTTGTTTTTTTACAAAATGCCGACAATTTGTACATTTTTCTCCATTTTCAAGACCCTTTTTTGTATTCAAGCAGTCTAGAAAAATAGTAATTATCAAAATTTAAAAAATCGGATAGTCACTGCGATTACAAAAATGTTTTTTCTAGAATATTGATACTTGCATAAAAGTATCTGGTCGCGGGCGATATGACAGTTCTTCACCTTCATTATATTTCACAAAATAATAAGAGCCTGCACTTCATCTATTGTGAAGGATGCCACACCTGTAGGGACTGAGGGCACTAACCGGTTGCGCTACCTGTTCTCACTAAAGTGACTGTAACTCCGTCAATTTTCGGACGTGTGAATAAAAACGTAGCCAACATATTTTTCAATATATGTACTTTGAAGAATTATACGAAAAAAATATATATTTCTTTAAATTTTGCTTGAGGATATTGGGAAAGCTACTGTGCAAGTTCTTGCACCGTCACTTCCCTCCTTAACTGACATTTCGTATGGTAAGCTGTCAACTTTCCGCGGTAAAATTGCGCGAGAGTTTTAAATTAAAAACTTGAACATGCAGATGTTGCTATTACTATCAGTTCTAAAATCGTGACGTAACGCAAACCTTGCCCCCCCCCCCCCCCCACGTATGTAGAACTAGGGGGAGAACGCCTGGCGGGATCCCCCCCCAAAGTGCGTTACGTAATTTGCGTACGCCCCCTAAGTGAGTTTCGGCATTTTTTTTCAACACATTTCACTTTGGATAAGTGCGTATACCCAGTCAAGACAGTCAAGAGTAGCTAAAGCGAGAGAATTTCGAAATTTTTTGAATATAAAATGAAGAAACAAAATAGATAAAAAAAATCGATTGACCGGGGATCGAACCCGGACCGCAAGCATTGTTATTCCGTCAAGCTGCCAACTCAGCCACGACGCTCATTAAGGATAGAGAAACCTTTATCATACACGCTTATCTATAATGTTTAGTGTTAAAAAAGCCGCCGAAACGACCGCCGCAAAGGCTCAAGATTTCTCTTTGAACCTTCCCCGGTCGTTTCGGCGTTTTATTTTTCAACGCGTTTTGTCGTTAATTTTTTTAACCCGCATTCTTGGCATAAACAGGCAACCGAGAAAAAACAATGATCTCGATACATGTCTTTCACTTTGAAAGTCATTTAATGCATATTCTAACCCGCAGTACGGCCACACAAATATGTCGAGCTCGATCGGACGGAAAACCTCGCTCCGTTCGCCTGTCGAGTAAGCACGATTTGCAAGGGGCGGAGATTTTTCACCGAGCTACCCATTCGTGTTCACGTTGACTGCGATACCGACATGAGCGGTGATCACGACTCGCGTGGCTACAAGGGAATCTGCAACCTCGACAGAGGCGATGATCGCAAAATTATATTCCCGAACTCGCCGCCGCGATTTAGTGCCATTCTCGAGGCACGCCGAAAACGGGAGCGTTATACAGCTCCCTACTAATCTCTGCTACTGCAACTCGCTCCCAGGCCTGGAAGGAGGAGTGCTGAAGTTGGCAAAGCGATTCTGTGTCCACTATACAGATGCATTATGTGATGGAGAGCTTGTGCTTACGTCCACGAACGCGGAGTTGCATGATTAAGTCTTAGAAACGAGGGGGGCCAACTCCGTCGCAACCCAAAACCACCGGCTTATCAATATTTCTAGAGCTTGCTCACCGGCACGGGCTCACATACAGGTCTTCCACCTTTAATGTTGGGGGGGGGGGTGACTTTCTTCACGAAGCCAAACGTTTGTTTATTTTGATCCGCTAGGGTCACTAATCGTGAGGTATTCTGTGCGACAGAGACAACAATAGCTACAATGGGCGTTATGGCCTATCCTAAGAATCTAAATTTTCCATAAGTTATTTGAAAACTAATGATTTTCTTATGCAAATAGAAATACATAAACTCATAAACTGACGAGTATGAATCCGAAAAATATATCCAGTAATCATATTGATGGCCAATGAGGATTGATGGTCAATTGGCCATCAATCCTTCCATTAAACCCCAAGCGCGTCTAATAAGCATACATCGATTTTATTCTCTAAGGTATAAAATACATCCTAGCTGAATGGGTTGATGCTTGGTTGAAAGCTTTGTTATCTTCGGTTCAATTCCCGTGCACTAGTTGTTTTTCTTTAATGCGTGCATAGCTGCAGAAAAAGTACGCAAACGTCAATAAATTGTAAATGGCACGAATAATTATGGTTACTACTCGCAAGCATTTCTATGACAAATTCTAAAAAAGAATTACTTATCCCTTCAATCTGGTGGCGGAGTAAAATATATTGATTAATTGCCATTGCGCAGGTACAAAACCATCGAAGAAAAAACCCACAATGTAGCGAAATACTCATAATTTCATTCGTTTTTCAAATTTAGAAAAAAATGTTAACCATTTTTGTAATGTCATATTTTCATGGGTCAGGATTTTGTAGACCGTTTTGCACTTTGGTACAATGTAAGTCATCACATACTTCGAATCACAGGATACGAAGATTGTGTTTTCACTATCAAAATAACATCATCAACATTGAAGCTCTATCGAGTCGCATGACCTGTATGTAAGACTGTGGTAGCAGGGTACTGCTTGTACCCCTTTGAACCTTGGCCACACGACAGCCATATTGGTATCTCCATTGGTTGATGGAAAAACCAACCGATCGGGAAGATGAACGGAACTGCCGTTTGACTTTCTGATCGATTTTTTTTTCATACAAATCTTGAAACGGCCTTAAATTTCCACGACAGAAGAGTACTTATTGCTATTTGCGGCTCGGTATTGCTGCCTCATGGTGCATTACGAGTGGTGAAGTTAGCACGAAAAAGTGAACAACGTAACGCCAATTCACGTCACATTTAAGGTAGTTCTGTAGTTTTGGTCAAATCTTAGGAATTGCCTGAAATCTAAGTATTGGTGTAGATATGACCTTCATGGACTGATGCCCAAAAATTCAATTCGATTCACCGATTAGTTCATGAAATAATTGAAATCGAATATGGGTATTTTTGCACGCGATCCCTATACCTAACACGTAAACCGATAGGAGTTTACTCGCATTTCTCAATATAGGTTCTAAACGAATCTTAGGATTTCAAAATAAAAATACGTGCACGCAGTACTATTGTGGGATATATTTTAAAAAATGACAAACTTTGACCGTTTAGTTTCGGAGATATCGACTTATGAAAAGTGGTAATTTTATTCCACATCGAACTCGGGCCCAGCCATCTGTAATGGAATGGCAACGGTGTAAGCTGCAGCCAGCTGATCGGGGCATGGTCTGGGAACTTGAAGCGTGTTTTTTTTTTTCCCCAAGTTCTAGTAATTCTGAGCCGGATGTGAAATAAATTTATTCTGCAAACAAATTAAATTTGTTCAATTTATGCATGTATTTATTCGTGTTATATATTTTTTATATAAGTGTGTGTGTGTGTGTGTGTAGATATAACTTGGGTTATTGCAGACCATTCGTCGCAGGTAATATGTAAAATAGAATTCAATCCCATTCGGGTTTCCTTCACTGTTTTCCTCAAAAAAATGTCTTTGTAACAGCGAATACAATTTAAACTGTCAGCAAGATGTTGTACATCCACGATCCGACATCCTTCGATAGCGAATTTTTCGTTGCTGATCGTTGAGGTTATGGTTATTCTCATCGCGTTTAGCCGCATTTGCTTGACACATGGCTGCCACAGCTTTCGGTCTTTTACCAAGCCCCTTTTTTCTTGTAAACTTTGTATCGCATTTGGGTTGACATTTTCCCGCTTTTTAAATTTATATGAAATATTTCGCGACAGACGGATCGTAGGAAGGTCAACGTTATGACTGCAGGGAAATCGCACTGTTGCCACGATTACAGCGCCGCTCTCTATACGAGTATGAGACCTATCTATGCATGAGGTGCGAATATGTGGGACATATAGAGGGTACGAGCTCTGTCAAAAATTTACAACCAACAGCATCGTATAGGCATTGGATGTAATTATACGCTTCGACCGAAACTTTTGGCTCATACGTGTACCTACAGAGCTACCTTTACAATAAGCTTGTCTCCTTTCTGCCTGTTTTGAAAAATCGTGTGAAGTCGAGTCTTGTGAACTGCTTTCTCACCATTTATTCGCTCCTAAAGCTTCCTCATTGGGGTATCAACCTTCAAAAGTCGTAAAAGGTCAATTTTCACCAAGTACCTTGGAATCAACAAGGAATTAGCCAAACCAGAAATTGCCACGATGGTATGGCATTGAATGAACCACATAGGGCACTTGCAAGATCGAGTGTTTAAAGGTTTAACAGGAATACATTTTTATTCGCTACGTTCCGATCTCGAATCATATTTAAGGCCTTAGGCCACAGTAACGGGTATAAAATCATGTACGAATTTAACTTTTTTTCGTATGAAGAAGTGATTCACTCATAAAATTAATTATACATCTATTTAGTATGAATATCAAGCTGCTAGAAAGAATATATTTTTTTTTCGATGTACAAAATGGCCGATTACTAATATTTTCTTTTGTTATCTTTTTTTAGGCGCTCCGCGGCGTGACATTTAGGATCCGCAATTTTTTACCTAGAACAAAAAACCATAATTTTCGTCAATCTACATTCGAATACCTAGAGAAGTACGTACGGAATTAAAAAAATATTGTTTTATTCAAAAGTTGTAGGTATTTGAACTTAAGAAATGAAATTTTTAGTGAAAAATTTCGTTATAACTGCTCATGAAATGAAAAGTTTTCGATTAATCCGAAATACCGCACGTACTTCTCTGCGAAATGCAATTACGAACATAAATTTTAAATTTGAAGTAAATCGAGAGAAAATTGTTTAAGTTATTTGTCACGCCAATTAGAAAAAAGCTGTTCCGAGAAATTTCGAGTAGTCGGCCATTTTGTACATCGACTAAAAAAATATGTATATTTTCTACAGCTTGATTTTCATACTAAAGATATGTGTAATTAATTTTATGAGTCAATCACTTTTTCATACGAAAAAATTGTTAAAGTCGCACATGATATTATACCTGTTACTGAAGCCTAAGGCCTTAAGAAAACATTCGTGTAAAAAGAAGTACGAAATTTTATCCTTATATTCAAAAATAGTTTTTATATGAACATTTTTCTCTTCATCTTTGCAAGAATTATACTATTCATACTCTTCCACATCATTGAGTCTACTGGAAAAAATTAAGCAATCAAAAAAGTTTCCGCAATTTTTTAGTGACAATTTTGATCGATCTCATTATAATGGAAGAAAATCGCGAAGGTTTGGAATTTGGCAGGGTTATTTACGACACTTTGATCTCAGAAAAGAACTAATTAGATCCTTGTTGCAACGATTATTTGCAAAGTAATCATGAGTTTATTTTGAAAAAAAATGAGGAATATCGAATTTTTAGATTTGTTAGGATTCAATTGACGAAATGAAAAAAAATGTTGGAAAATAATGAAAGCATTTTACAGAGAACACCTTCGAGTTTTCAAAACCGTTCTTTAATTTCATGTATGTGCTCATTAGTTCAAGAGTAAGCAGTCATCAAAGTCACAGCTGATAACTTGCCAACAAATAATCCTACAGAGCTATCCAGCCGATTAAACTGAACAGGAAGGATCAATCTAAAAGTTTCTGAAAGAAAAAATGGTAAAAAAATGTATCCACGCACGTGGATTATGGAAAAATTGGAAATTATGATAACTTTTCTTTTGCTGTTTTTTCGTGACTTGGTAAAACTAGTACTATCTCGTGATAGTACTAGTATTATTTATCTACTTTAAGAAACGAATAGTTTTTTTAGATTAAAAATGGCAGAGGCACGTCTGGTACCGCAAACGCTGTCAACAAAAACACGTCCCAGAATAACGACTGTAACATTTTTAACGTTTGAAATTTTTTAACAAAATTTACGCAATATAGATAAAATGTCATACTTTAAAATGTATATCATGGTTGTTCAATAAAATTCATTTTTATACACAAAACAAATTCTTAAACATAACCTTACTTTTAGCCGTTTCAGGTGTATGTAAGCCCTTAACATTTTGTTGTGTATAAAACTGAATTTAATTGAACAACCATGATATACATTTTAAAGTATGACATTTTATCTACATTGTGTGAAATTTTGGTTCAATATATTCAAACAGTAAAAGAGTTCCAGTCGTTTTCCTGAAACGTGTTTTTGTTCGAGCCTCTGCCATTTTTTATCTAAAAAAATAAATATTCGTTTCTTAAAGTAGGTAAACAAAACTAGTATTTTTCGAGCCGGAATTAAAAAATTAAATTTTTTCGGGACATGGCAGTCACTGGAATAAAACAGGCGATTTTTCGCCTGAAAATTGTTCAGTCCTTTTGATGAAAAAAAACTATGCCAGGTATCGAAAAAACGGCTCGATAATTACTAGATTATTGTGTGAAGCATAACTGTGCAAAACTTGGTCCCGATCGGTCCAGTAGTTGCGGAGATATTTCCGGTACCGATTTTGAAAACACTGTTGGGACTAAAACGCGTTAAAAATTTTGAGTACCTGCGCTCCAATCGTTGGTCGTAGCTCACCGGGTCAGTTACAAATCGCTATAACTTCGTCATTACTGCGAATTTTCTTATGAAATTTTCAGGGTAGACACTCAAACGATAGTGCTTTCGAATGAGCACCTTTTTGAAAAATCGATCGTTTTTACCTACCCAGATGTATGTAAGCCCTTAAGATTTTGGGCTATTTCGGTATCGTTTGTACTTTCGTTCGTTGGCAAGTGGGGAGGGGATGCGCGAGTGAAACGAAGAAGCGAGTGAGATAGCTGTGCTCACTAGCGCCACGAGTAGGCTAGATCGGCGAAATATCGTCTCTGATCGGACCACTTGAACTCTGGGGCCCTAGTGGACCCCGATCCATATGCGTGATCTTGCAGGCGTAGAATAAAAACCGTCCGAACAAACAGAGAAAAGGGCGATGCGCACAATTCGCTCAACTGGGTCTTCAATTCTATGCAAATTTTATCATAATAATCATTACGATATATCCTACTAAACGCCGTTGACTTCGTTGTTCATGATTAAAAAATATATATTTTCTCAAACATTTTCACGCAATCAGGAATATGTCGTTCGGCACCATTGTGCGCAGGTAAATTTTGACATACTGTTATATTCGAAAAAAATTGCTTTGTCTATAAAAAATATTTTTTACATGATTAGTCCCTTGAAAGTTATTATTTTTGCTTGCTTTTATCGGCTGATTTTTCATTTTGCAGAGGTTTGGATTGCAAACTCTGTATTTCATGCATTGCCGAATTTTTCGTAGACATTTGCATTCAAATTCATCGAGTTACTTTTAGAAAAATCTGACACGTATGAAAAAGGCAAAAATTGAGTAAAAGAGTATTCACAGCAGGACAGAAAACAATTTCATTGGCAAAAAAATTTCAATCATTTTTCGAATATGTTATTTTCATCAATGAAGAAGTTGTTGCAATGCTTATTATTAAAAATCAATATGTTTAGAAATCTTCATGCAATTGATTTTTCGTTCTAACATAGTGCTATAGAATTCCCGATCGGCTTAGAATGTGTACGTGAAAAGGTCATGTCACCTTTACGAATATTCTCTTTCGAGACTCACCGGACTTAACCCTTTAACGGCCACGCCTATTTCTGGATGGCCCAAAATCATTTCCTCTGGTAGTATAGCTAAACAATGGTTAAATATGAATGTCCAACCATAATTTTGTCGATAAGGGCCTGGGAAGTAGTATTTTTGGGCTGTAGCAAATTTGCTACTACCCGCTCGGTTCGAACTATTATTCTAATTCAATAAAAAAAATCTGCAAAGCCTAGTCCAGTTACGCTTCCTTTACATAATTCTATCGAAAAATATTTCAAGAATGTCCATTTACTTACTTTTTTTGGACAAACAACGGGCAGCAGATCGAGGGCTGGGGCGAGCATCGTAAATTTTCACGACAACATTGTTGCCATATTAACATAATTTATGTTTACGTTTGAATTTTAAGCTGCCCCGGCATTTGTAGCTACATCTAGCATAGATTAATGGAACTGTGAAGTAGCGTGTCCGCTATAGCGTCCTTACGCTTTCACCGATGGAGTAAAAGTGAACGTAGCAAATTTGCTACAATGGCAGTTAAAGGGTTAATCTCACATTGAACAAGGCCAAAGGTAAGAAGAGAAAAAGGAAAATAATTTGCTTTACGCAATAGACTAATCAAAATATTTCAATCCTATCACAATCAAACAAGTACATTTAACCCGTATGTGTGCGACCGGGTACCCGGGTACCCACCTCGAAACATTTTTGCTCGTAATTAAAAAATATAAAAATTCGACCTACGCCTCCGGATCTAGGAAGTTTTAATCTTTACAAAGAGATTGACATTGCTATATTTCGAAAAAAAAATTGTTGGCTTTAGAAAAATGCCCTCGAAGTACGGGTAGTCCCAGAGTGCAACCAGGGCACCCGGGTACGCACTAGAGAAAAATTTGATATATTCACCTGTAAATCAAAGTGAATGTTAATAAATGTTTTATTGGGTTCATAGAGGTTTATAAAAAAACAAATACAATGATTTAAGGTATGAATACAATAAAAAATTATTTATTTTTCGTAATCTAAACATGTAATAAGAGTCACCGAGTGCTCATCGCACACAGGTTTCTCGCAATTTTTGCAACTTTTGCGAGTTTTCCTGCGTCTTTTAATTGTTAACTTATAACAAATATGGCATGAACCGGTAATAACTTTTCGCCCAGAACTATCGCGAGCCTCAGTTCCTCTAATCGCAGCAGTGTAAGCAGAGACTGAGGATCCTATCATGCTTTCAGTCTCGAGTCACGCCGGGTGATGTCGCATTATTCGAATGTTCGAAGAGCGATCCTCAATCACTGGTTTCGCAAGTTCTTCGCTCAATTCGCGCAAGAAACTACGACGCGCATTCGTTTTTTTCTTGAGCATATTATTATTTTCATAAATATAATGTATGCTGCAAAAGCAGCGACATCAATTATGTTGAAAAAAATACAAGAGGCCACCTTTGAGTGCGCCTATGCGTCGTGTATCGCGTCACCATTTGGTTCATGGTGTCGACGCCAATCTTATATTTATTGTAATATTCGATCATATGCGGTTTTTTCTTTGCATCGTTGTTGACAGCAGTGTCGCAATGTACCGTAGAAAGTAAGATCACAGCTTTGTTTTTTTTTGGGACGTAAGAGCAAAGTGCCATTTCGCGTTCGTGAAAACCAAAGAGAGAAGAGAATTCCGCTCTAGATTTATTGGCAGCCATTTCTTTGGGAATGTATGGTTTGTTTTTCCTCAAAGTACCGGTAATTGTCAATTTCCAAGATAATAAGTGTTTAGCGAGAGGTAGAGAAGTGAAGAAATTATCCACCGCGATATTTCGGCCCCTTCCTTTGAATGGAGCTGCAAGTTCTTTTACAACTCTCTCTCCTTGATTTTTTTCACGAACGTTGCCAATTTTACCCGTATATATTATTCTCGATAAAGGATATGAATTTTCCGCATCGAAAATCCACCATACTTTGATGCCGTATTTAGGCGGCTTAGAGGGAATATACTGTGTGAACTTGGTGTGTCCACAATAAGGATAAAGCTGCTCATCAATCGTTAAATTTTCCGTCGGTTTATACATCTTACGCAAATTCGAATTCAACATGACCCATATATCGCGTATAGGTGCAGCTTTATACTCTTGTGTTCGTTCCTCACGCGTTTGGGAATTGTCGAAACGAATGAATCGTAATAACGCACGAAATCTGTTGTAACTAATCGCTGCACGGTAAAAAGGATATGAAGTTGTTTTCCACATTTCACTGACATGATCCGTATTCGAATTGTTGGCCCCAGAACAAATCAAAATCCCAATAAACGCGTACATTTCTTGAACTGTTACCGGTCGCCACGATCGAGTCAAATTGGGATTCTCTGCGTTGAATCTTCTATAAACCTCCTCAGCTTTTTGATTCGTGTAGCGAATAATGATATCGATCATCTCTCCGTCATAATTTTTTTGAATGTGTGCACTACCGACAATGTTTCACTATTGTCACTAATGTCACTATTTCCGATACCTGTTTGTTCCTGTCTCACATATGTACCTGGAACTGCATCCTCAGTCTCGCTTTCATTTTCTTCTGAGTCACTACTGCTCTCTTGCTCTTCTGTGAACGTTTCGTTTTCGGTTACGACATCCATTCGATTTCGTCTCCTAACACTTGACTTGGTAGCCAGTCTTCGTCGTCGCTGTCGTCTTCGAGTGCGGAGTCTTCATCTTTGTTTCCAAAAATACTTCCCAGATATTTCTGTTGGTCACTACGACTTAACCTAAAATAGTAATAAAATATTATTAATGTAATATTATAATTGAAGCAATTCATAATATGATTGGAAAATATCGTGATTTGAAAAATTATGATATGAAATTATGCTTACCTCGCAAATTCAGCTCGTGTTTACATAGTGTTCATGTTAGTGTGTTGTTTATAGCTCAATAATATCACTAGATGAATATTATATCACAAATAACAAAAACATATACAACTAAAAACAAATATAATAAATGAATTTTAAAGAAACAACGTAAAAGGCTTGACGTATAAGTTTCTAACTGAACGAATGCATTGTTGTCGTGCCCTTGGACTCTTCAAAAGGGGGGAAATCCCCGAAATCCCCTTCTCGATCGCTGTTTATGGCAGCGGCGCGCCACTTCATGATCCATTGTAATACAATTTATAATGAAATTCTACCTAAATATGGCTTAATTACTTTATTGTATGTTTATTCAATTAAGTAAATCGATTTATAATTATTTTGTTCACATTTTAACTCAAAAAGTAATTAAAACTGGAGGTGGGTACCCGGGTACCCCAATTGCACATCGACGTAGGAAAATTTGATCGCACACATAAGGGTTAAATTATAACAAATAGAAATGGCTAATATCGAGTCAGACTTTCGTCAAAAGCTGTTCGTAACATCGACATGCATGCAGGCTAGTGACACTGCTTATGCTCCGATACGCACATCTATGTATGTTGCAAGTAGTTTAAGTGAGTAACGTTAACCGTAAAAATCTCAGCACACATATACAGTGTATTTTATCGCCTAATGCATCAAATAAACTAAAAACATTTGGAATTTCGAATTTTGGTGAAACAGAGCGGGAGAAAACAGCACAATGTGGTTTTGAGCTCTTAATTTGTGCAGACAAAAATACAGGAGTGACATGCACAGATGGTTGAAAAAGCATCTGCAAAGTTGGGCCATTTGATAGTGCTAATCTGTCGCTCCAATCAAAATTCTTGGCGGCAAGTTTTTTTTCTTTTTTATTCGAAATTCTCATTTTTATTTTAAATGAGAAAAGTTATCTTTTACAATTATTTAGTGTGACGTAACTAAGAAGTGTTTCACTAGAATTAATCTTCGGCCGGACCACATGGGTGTTTTTTTACCCGACCGTTTTCAGTCGCGGGTAATTTCCAATCTATTGCACCGATTGTGATATTTTCTTTTTTTTTAATCGAAATTCCAAATACTAGATATAAGGTCTAATAGGTCCCAAAGCTGTGAAGGTTGCGGAGGTCGAAATATATAAAGAAAAAACTATGTTTAGAATTTTCAAATTTAAAAGAAAAATGCATAACTTTGGGGCGAAAAGCGCTAGTAAATTTTTTCTAACAGCTTTCCAACTGTGATTCAATGTATTTGGAAGGAAGAATATCGATCTCTCGATTCTTTCTAAAAGGTACCTTTTTCAAGAGGTGACATTGAGTTGTTTTTTAAGTAGAAAAGAAAACGGGAGTTCCGTGAATTTAAAATTTTATTTTCAGCTGGCAATGTGATTGCGAAATGTATTACGAAATGAATGAATCACGAAAAAGTGTAATAAGCTTACTACATATCTTCGAGGACTGTTAGAAAAACAACAAGCGGCCTGCGTTTTTTCGAGTATCCCCTAAAACTACGAATTTCTGTAAAATACCTTTAGGAGTTCATAAAATAGGCTAGACCTCAACTCAATTCTACTTATTTACGTCAAATATGAACTTACTGAGCCCGAAACCTTGTCACATTTCGGAATAAACCCGAGTAGAAATTGTGTTAGCCTGTCTGAGTTACGACCTAGTAACTGGCCCGCCAAATTGAGCTCATACGAACTGACCAATGGTTGGCTCGCTATGAGCTAGTAATATTCTAAATCTTTCGTTGTCCAGCCCTTATCTAATCACTGCCCAACCGATCTTGGTCACAAATGACAAAGTGAGGTTATGTGACTACATGTAGTTCCATCGAGCGAATGAATCATGGCTGGCTAGCAAACTTGAGTTTTAGATGGCTTTGCAAAAGAAAAAAATTCTCAAATGAGCATGCCACCATCTTTGGAAGAGACCGTTAAATCTGGGTGGAAGTGACCCGTGAGAGAAAATTGAGGAATTTTTTAATTCGGATAGGCCGAAATAATTCGAAGAGTACGGAACACCAGATACAAAACTAACGCTCTTTATTCGTCGTCTATATTGGTGTAAGACACGTGAGAACGGGAACGCGAACAATGGCTGAACGATGTCGCGCTCGCGGTGATACCGATCTTTAGTTGAAAGAGTTCGTTGAATGACACCCGAAACTGTCCGAAACGTGCTGGTATCTCAGAAATTCACGCGGGCGTAAACCGCGAGAAGTCGTCGATTGTTGTAGCGAATGAAACCGCGAATGGTACCGAAAATTACTGGGGAAAATTGAAGAGCGCGAAGCGAACATGTAACCACAGTAACGAAGGTGTAGAATGAACGAGAAGACGGAAGTGCGTAGCGAGGAGCTCTCGAAGGGGAGGGGGAGTAGTTCGAAGAGTCCGAATTCCACGCGAGGCTACGGCCAGTGTGTGCCGCCATCTCGCGCGAACTCCGAACTCTATGAAATATCCTGAACACACCATGACCTAGCCAATACTAGCTAACTGCGTCTATGCACCCCTGGCTAGTCACTGCCCAGGAAGAAATTCCCGACTAGAAATTTTGATCCGGCAGCCTGAAGACTGATCAGGCCGCCATCAATCTGCCGCCTGTAATACGGTAGTACGGCACGTCTGATCAGTGCCGGAAGTCCCCCGAACCAGTGGAAACAGTCCGGAAGCGAGTCGACACTCTGAACAGGGCCAAGTACGGTAGCCTGTATGCCGCCGTAATATGACGTCCATGGACGCCACGTCTGCTTTGTGCCGGATGTCGACCGGATCAGTAGAGCCTTAGTACGGACCCGAGAAGACACCCTGAACAGGGCGAAGTACGGTAGCCTGTAGCCGCCATAATATCCCGATTAGAAATTTTGCTACGGGGCAGACTAGGGCCGTATCCGGCATGCCGTGTTCCGTACAACGGCACTTTACAGGCCGCCGTATCAGGGCTTCAACAGGCGTGAAACGCTTTTTGCATCCGGCCCTGGTACGGATGGCGGTAATGTAACTGATCTGTATACCTTCTCAGGCTCTGATCCGGTTGCCTTATCTATGCCCGAAATGAAAAAAAATACCAAAATTACGATAAAAAAAATTCCGGTAGTATTTTTTCTGTCCATAGTCGTTGTTTATGATTCTGCTTACACCATAAATGGAATACAACGTCTCCTGTCGCGTTGAAGTTTTCATCTACCCTCGGGATTGAACCTATGCCTTCTTATTGTAGAACTGAGGTACCTATTTGGCCATCCTAACACTTGTGTAAACTTTCTTATTTTCTTTGTTATCTTTATCAGTCTAATTATATTGTAAAGAATGTAAATAATTTTATGTATGATGTTGAAGGTTGCATCATTGTAATGCAACAGTAATTACGTTTTTACCGCTGATTTTGTTCTGCCCATTTAGGGCCTTTGAACACGGCGTATTATCTACGCGCAGACCACGCGATACAAACGCGATACACACTTGATCTATATGCGTTTTTCAGTCCAAAAAACGTGTGGATCATGTGTGTATCGCATCGTTTGCGCGTAGAAAATACGCCGTGTGCAAAGGCCCTTAGGCTGTGAAAACAACTCACACGCATGTAATTTTGACAAAAATAGTGAATTCACTTTTATTCTTATTTACATATTATATGCATCTACACAGACAGACAGACAGACAGACAGACAGACGGACGGACGGACGGACGGACGGACGGACAGACAGACAGACAGACAGACAGACAGACAGACAGACAGACAGACAGACAGACAGACAGACAGACAGACAGACAGACAGACAGACAGACAGAAATATATATATATATATATATTGAGACCTACAGGTCCGTCTCATAAACAAATAACACCACGACGGATTCAAGAATAACCGACTTCATGATAGGAGTAGGGGAGGGGGAAATAACAGACCACCGAAACGAAAAGATAGAACAGAAATAAAAAGAAAAACCATTAGCATGAAGGACAATGGAGAGAAAAACAACAGAAAAGAGGAACAAAAACAGAGTATAAGTAAACTAATTGAATTAAAAGAAAAAAAGTTAACAATAACAGAGCGTAAGGGAAGGGGAAAGGCAGAACAACCAAGCAAGAAGGAAGACAGGAAAAAGAAAACAAAGGAAAACACAAAAACAGATGAAAAGTAAAATGTATTTAAGTGTATTTAAGGAGGTACTAGCATGATGATCATGCTAGTAAACTTAGAGTCTATTTCACGCCGCAATACCGCCACGTTTTAGATATATGTATATGGCCTATTTTTCGAGAAATATTTTTTAAGTGTGGAATTTCGAGTTTCCTATTATTTTTATAATATGAAAACAGTCTTAATAATCTACTACTCGACTTCAATAGTACGCCATATCGTTGACGTTTAGCATCGTCGCATTTTCGGTGGCTGTCATCGGTTCCACGCGCCCGGCTTATTATTTTTTGCAGCCGGTTTACATGGAGACTGAAAATACTGTGGAAGTTTATCAAAAGAGTAACGGGATTGTACCTGAAGTCCAGTTTAGACACAACTGTAGATTCTGATGGACAAGCATTATAAAACGAAAAGATAATATTGCGATTGAAAATAAAAAAACGTCGCGATGAAGTTAACCTCAATGTCCAATGTCCAATCTGTCCAAAGTCAAAACATATTTCATCGATTGTTATGTTATTTTTCTCTTTCCCAATTTTCACAATATTTGCAGGTATAAATAGGAACGTTTATTTTATATGACGGTTCTCCCATGCTGAATTTATATATAGATGCGTTGTATAGGTACATGTCGCCAGAAAAATTGAGATGCCTTTGCTGTACGTAAAAGAACATCAAGTAAATATCGACGAAAGGCCCTTTATAATCCATTAAAAAATGTACGGCTTCGCACAATCATATTTTTAATTCGCGTTGAAAATATCCGATAGACGAATCAAATTTGCGCGGGTATCCGGCGTTGCCACACATCGAGCAAGATGGCTGCTGTTACGTCACGAGAAGTCTCGCTCTTTGAAAACTTCGGTTTTTACAACTTTATTTCTAAATTTAATGCTTATTTCTGCGGTGAGCTTTCCGATTCAAGGTGCCTTATCGATCACAAAGATTCAACGAACGCAACCATCAGTTTTTTTACGTGTTTCTTGGCACCAAGTAGCACAAAAAAATCGATATATGAGAGGACAGGCACATTTTTTCGTCTACGTGTGACTAATTCACCAACTTTAACAATTAATAACTCGGAAAGTGTATGGTACAGCTCGTGGAAACTCCGCATACGCATGGGCGAAGGTCTCGACAATGCTATAAAAAAAATCGGGCTTTTATCTTGAACTTGCTCCAATCAGCGTACCTCCTTAATAAAGGAGAAAAAGTTAACAATTAAGGGAATGTCGGGTAGGTAACAGGGAAGGGGAACGAAAAGGCGGTAAAATATGGGTATACAAGAACGGGAAATTTGGAGGAAAGGCACTTCTTCTTTGACTGGGAAGTCGATCTGTACAAAGCACACGAATACTGACCCTAGGGGACGGAAAGTGCGGTGGGAGGAACGTCAAGGAGAGAGAAAATTGAGAAGGGTAAAAGATCAAAATAAAGAAGAAAAAGGATAATCGGAATTATTAACAACATAGGAGAAGCAATTATCGAACAGTAAATAGAAAAAGTGTATTAGGAAAGCATAAAGGGCGAAGAGGTATTTTAATTTGCGAGCGTCCCGATACTAAAAAAAAAACAACACTCATCCACACACGCAAACCTACACCGAAAAAACGTAAACATTGAGCGAGCCAGCGCGTCACGATCCACCGCGCTGCGATCGATAGAGCGAGTAAGGGAGGGGGTCAATATTATCGACGCGTGATAATCAATGCGGGTCGCGCCCGGAAGGGCTGCCATGCGAGTAATCATGCGAAGTGAGCATTTACCGGCGGAGAAAAAAACATGGCGGAAATTACAAGAACAACACAAACAACACACTACACCTACACAAGGCGATCTTTTCTATTGTAACGAGACAAATAAAAACTGAAAGAATTATTTTTTTTTAATCGTAAAATACCCAAACACCCGAGTGTCAACTAATTCCTTCGCTGGTCGAGTCCCGAACCAATACATTTACTTGTAACGGATTCCCACCCGTTACAATATATAGTGAAAACTTAGTCTGGGCGCGAGTAGGCACCCTGAACAGGGCCAAGTACGGTAACCTGTATGTCGCCGTAATATGGCGCCCATGGACGCCAGGTTGAGGTTAGGTTTCATTGACGTCTGCGACATAAACCGCGTGAAATCGAACAATCTACACTCTACGCGCAGGTAATAAACATGGACTAATTGTTTATATACAAACGAACTGAAGCGATATTATTTAATAATACATAATTCAAACTATTGTCAATGGCAGAACTTGAAATGACTGATTAATATATATATATAGTAACGGGTCACCCCTAATTACATTAAATTTATTTGGGTTCGGGACTCGATTAGGGAGTAAGTTAGTAGAGACCTTTTTCGCATATAATAAATCGTGTATTTATTGCTAAATTTCTTCTGAATGTTTATACAATCTTTTGTGAATCGCTTCGCTTGCCCGAGATTCTTGCTTATTCGTGTTTGTGTATGTGTAGAGTCTCGCTCAACTCACACTTTTTTTGTGTACGCATATGTTTGACTGTGTGTGTGTGTGTGTGTGTGTGTGTGTGTGTGTGTGTGCGTGCGTGCGTGCGTGCGTGCGTGCGTGCGTGCGTGCGTGCGTGCGTGCGTGCGTGCGTGCGTGCGTGCGTGCGTGCGTGCGTGCGTGCGTGCGTGCGTGCGCGCGTGCGTGTGTGTGTGTGTGTGTGTCATCGCATTGTGGCAGGTAAGTATTGTATGTATGTGTGTGTGTGTCGCTCGCAGATTTTTCCCGGTTTTTGGTTCTAACTCTCTATGGTGTGTGTGTCGTGTACGTGTCTCCTTTAATCTGGTGCGCTCGCCGCCGTGGTTACATGTGGGTTTGTGTGTGTGCATTTTCGCTTCGTATATTTGGGATATGTGTGGTGTGTACGTTTGAATGTCTGTGTTGTTTGGATGCCGCAGTATTTACATGTGTTTTAAATGTGTCTTTGTATTTGTGTGTTTTCACGTATGTGTTTCGGTCGCGGATCTCGCATTCGACAGCTCGGCCTGCCTCGGCCACTGCCCGTGTGTTGTTCTTCTCTCTTTTGCTATCTCTCGGTGCGAGCAGGCTTTTCTCTTCCTCTATTTATTTCCTAGCTCTGACGTTTTCTGACTCTCGTCAGCTGGATTTATTTTTAATCTTGGTGCCTTAAACTTCTCTAATCCTTTTTATATATGTTCTATTTCTTTTTCTAGGAGACTTCCGTCGTTATTTTTCTCCTGACCGCAGCATTTTCCTTCATCAAGCGCATTCGCCTCTCCCTTTCGCTACTTGCGTTAATTGGCACATTCCTTACTCGGGTATCCGTTAGGACTCCCTTTCACTACTTGCGCCGAATCACACGTTCCTTAATCGGGATTTTTGATCGCTGTCTTTTCACTACTCATGCCGCAGTGAGCAGAGAAACAACTCCATGTCCATCTCTTATTTTTCTTACGGTATTTCGGGCACTTTCCTTAATCGAGCGTTTTCCTTTCCTTTTGAAGCTTGTACTTACGCCCTTTCGCTACTTGTGCCTCCAATGTCCGAAAGAATTCCCTAAATTTGGCTCCTTTTCCTTCCTCTGTCCCCTGACGCTTTCCTTACTCCGATACCTTCCTCACTTTGCAGCTCGTTCCAGTACCTTTTTTCGCTACTTGCGTCAGGGTTGGAGTTCGAAAACAGAAGACCTTTTGTGGCCCCAGAACGGCTCTTTTAGATCCGTCTTTTGCCGCTTTTTTGTTCCCCTTCGTAAGCGTCTTGGTCGTTCATCGATTTTTCTAGAATCTTTTCCCCCCCACTTGACTCTTTTCGAATTTCAATATGCCCACCAAGAGATAGGAGATCGCACGAAGGCAATGACCGGGCGTCACAACATTGTTGGCCTTCGCGTTTTCGGGAGGAGCTCGCATCTGAGACGTACCTATACGTCTCAATATATATATATACTGATATATTAATCAGTCACTTTAAGTTCTGCCATTGAGAATAGGTTGAATTATGTATTATAAAATAATATCGCTTCAGTTCGTTTGTATATAAACAATTAGACACGTATTTTTGTTTAATCTACAGAACAACGTTTTTAGTGAGGGAAGTGACCCCTCGAAAAAGGCGTGTTACCTCTTAATTCTTTTTCAATTATTCTATATAGGATTTTTCATCGCTTTACATTAGAAGAATTTTGGTTCTTGTTTCATTCAGATCGGAGGACTGCTTGAGGGTGAAACTGCAAAACCATCCCCTGAAACACTTTTATTCGAGGGCTGGTCTCCCCCCCCCCCTTAAACCCGTTTTTCCGCAGATAAAAAAGATTTTTCAACATTTTATCATATATTTGAGTTTCAACAAAATCGACGGCGGTTGAGTTTCAACAAAATACTAACATCAGTTATCTGACCTACCGGCTACTTTTAAAATATCGGGCTATCTGTCCACGTTATTTTTTGTTCTTTATACATCGATCGGGTTATCTGAACCACAGTCTGCCTTTCAAATATCGAAACATATCTACGTTTTTTTTTATTTCCTAGCGGTCGATCGGTTTACTTCACTGTTATTTTGTAGAACGATACTCTAGCGATCTCCATTGCTAATGAATTCGAACCGCGGAGAATCTGCAGAAGTTTAATTCTGGCACAGCGAAAAACAGCGGACGTATTTGTTTAATCGATAGTGTAAAATTTTACCCCTCTCTTGCAGAGAGCATTTCGAGTCATCTCCATCGCTAGAAAATTCTAGCCTCGGAAAACATGCCCAGGATGAACCTCGGCAGAGAGAAATAATGGCGAACGTATTTGTTTAAGCAATAGGTATTTCTTGTAAAATTTTACGACTCTTTCGCAGAATGAGTCTCGGACGATTCCGGTCGCTCGAGAGTTAGCCGGAATCGAATTCATCTACAATAAGCTGCATAGAGAGTATAAATTGTGCCCGAGCTTATTTATTTAAATTAACTGTCACATCCGGAAGGGATGAGAGCATAATATTTTCGTTTCCCTCTTTGTTGCCTACGCCTAGCGCAATAGCACGGAATGAGGGTAAAAAGGGTTAGTGCGTGGGAAAGGGTAGAATTAAGGAATTGACACGGTATTTCGGTATTGAGGGATAATTCGACAGACTTGGTGTAAGATTGACACTATCTTATTTATTATACGATTATTAGACGGTTTGAAGCGACCAGGTCTACGATGAATGATACAAAAAGAAAAGATAAAGTTAGCGTCCATTGGTCGTGGTTGACGCTCGGTCGCTCGCTCGCTTGCGTGGATGTTGTCGCTCGCGCTACAAGGGCCTTCGCTCTTGGCCTGATGCGCTCGCTGGTACAATTGCTGGTGAGACGCTCGCAGGATTTTACGCTGGTCGTGTGTATAATCGACGTGATTACTACGACGGGCACTACGCGTAGATAGAAATATGAACGGCGCGCAAGGTCGATGAATTGAGATTGATATTCACGGACCGATGATAGAAATTATACAAGGGTAAAATAAAACTTTTGTGGCTCGAAAAATGAAGACTGTTCGTATGGAAGTTAATTGAAAATATTCGTAGGCTTCTGAATTACGACTTGAGTGATTCAGAAGAGTGAGGAGTGATTCGATTAAGAGACTGCTTCGACCTTTTGCATACTGACCCTTCTTGGTTCGCATGCGAATTTTTCGAGTGAGTGGGAGACAATCTTTGGTTTCTCTTCTTAGAAATAATGGCGTTGATGGAAGGGGAAATTTTGCTTTGTTAACGGAACGTGCATGAGGTGTATAGTCGAAATTCGCGCTAAGTCGTTCGCGATATCGCGGCGACCGTTTGATTCGGACGGCCCGGATGTTCTCATACTCTGCTCTGGTTACTGGGTCAAATCATGCAGACTTCTCTCTGTCCCCATGCGGATGGCTAGCGTAAAGTTTTTGGAGTGAGTGCCTGTTTGATTTTTTTGAGCTGCGGCTTTTCGTGGAATATTTGCCTGAGATCGTGTTCTTGTTGAAAACCAATGTGATAGGAAAAGTCAATGACTGTGGCGGTGCTGCTATCGTGTACGAGTATATATCGCTATGATTTGAATATGCTCGCAGAACGTACGCAAGCTCAATTTAACGTTGTTATGCGTCTTATTCTGAGATTTATACATTTAATACGCTTCTGACGGCAAATAAGGATATTGGGAATAACCGAGATGAAAAAAACCTAGATGAGAGAAGGGACATTCGCTAGAATGTAACATAACCAAACAAGGATGGTAAAATATCACGAGCCTTCCACAGGACGAGTCTCTAGCAACCCCGCTTGCTAGAAAGTTCGACCGTTATCAGAATTCCACTGATGGCCGTCGCCGAAAAATGAAATCAATTCCCGCTCATTTCTTAAAGCAATTTACGATCGAAAAATTTAACCGCTCTTCTGTAGATCGATACTTTGGCGATCTCCATTGCTAGAGAATTCGATCCGCGGAGAACCTGCTTAAGTTAAATCCCGGCACTGAAAAAAGTGCTGAATTTATGTATTCAAATCATAGGCATTAATTGTTAAATGTTACACTCTTCTTGCAGCGAGAGCCTCTAGCGATAACCATTGCTAGAAAATTCTAGCCTCGGAACACTGGCCGAACATAAACCCCGGCAGAGAGAAATAATGCCGAACGTATTTGTTTGAACATTAGGCATAGCATGTAAATTTTACCACTCTTTCGCAAAGTGAGTCTCGGGCGATCTCGATCGCTCGAGGACTTGGCCGTAATCAAACTCATCGCCGATAAGCTGCGTCGAGAGTTTGAATTCTGATCGACTTTAATTGTTTGAATTAATTAAAAAGGATGGACAATGTCACCACCCTTCCACAGGACGAGTTCTAGCAAACCTCGTCTGCCGGCAAGTTCAACCGTAATCAAATTTCCACCGATGACCGTCGTCGAGAAAGAGATCGAGTCGAGCCCGCCTGTTTAAAAAAATTGTGGTCGAAAGATTTCATCGCTCTTTCTTAGAGCGAGACTAGCGATCTCCATGGCTCGGCAATTTGATTCTCGGAGAATGTGGCGAAGGTGACCCCCAGCAGGGAGAAAAATGCTGAACATATTTTTCTCAATAATTGGCATTTCTAGTTAAATTGTACCACTCGTTCGCAGAGTGAGTCTCGGGCGATTTCGTTCGCTCGAGAATTTGGCCGAAATCGAATTCATCGACAAGTTGCATCGAGAATATTAATCGTGCTCGAGCTTATTTGTTTAAATTAATTAATCCAGGGTGGTAAAATGTTACGAGCTATCCACAGGACGAATCTCCAGCAACCCCGTTTGCTAGAAAGTACGACCGTTATCAGAATTCCTATGATGACCATCATCCAGAATGAAATCGATTCGAGCCCATATATCCATACAATTTTCAATGCATCATTGTTTCACCGCTCTTCTGCAGAGCGAGCGCATGATACGAAGCGTGCTATGGTCACTAAATTTAGTTGTGTGTATCGTTCGATACACACACATATATAGTGTGTGTTTTCGTTACGACCGAACCGCGTGCGAGAAGGTTACTTGGTTGTGCACGCGGCCGGCGTAGCGAATACACACAAATACACAGACACACGCGCGCGCAGCAATCGTCGCCTGTCGGGACTCGACTCTTCGACATAGCGCGAGACGTCGAAACCCTATAGAAAACGAGCGCTGCGCCCTCCGACGGTAGTAAGCGGCGGCTCGTAGTTAAAGACTACGAGCTCTGCTCTGCCACCGTGACGGGGCGCAGTGTCGAAATTTTCTGGCGTGTGATACATGCCCGTAACGACGGACGCCATAGAACAAATATTCTTTAACTTTGCGCCTTGCCAACAGAAAGAAGGGGGGAGGGGTTTTGCGACGCACATCATACTCCCAGTCATGGTCTTACATACAAATCTGGAAACTCCAATGGAATGGGTAGGCTTATTGAAGAGAGTTGGCAGTTCACTATTCGCCACTAGGTTCGTTGCGATCAGAATACCCGCTGTGGCGTGGCCGAGGGGGGTGAGACATATACAGCACTTGTTAACCATGCTTCTATCTCTCTATCTCTGTCCCACCTTCATGTTTGTTACGCAGATATTTATTATGAGTTCGAAACATTTTTAAAAGGGCCAGGACAAGGCGTTAGTCCTGTCAGTTTGTGTCAATACAATAAAAAAATGATCCTAATCGTAATCAAACAAAGTTTCTAAATCCAAGGGAGCGTGATAAGCATATACATACGATTTTGAAGCTTTCACATTGCATTCCCCTCATACTCGCGTTGTTGTTGGTTCAAAGCCACTTGTCTCAATTTTGTTTTCTTCCGTACCTCATGCCGGTGTTTTTTATGCAATTTAATAAAAATACAAATGCAAACAATTGTCCGATATTTTTTATTTTTGTACGGGCATTTTTTTCATATTGAGGTAACCAGAATGAATCCTTCCAAATTTTTTTATGTTGCCCCTTCATGTTTTTTTTTATTGTTCCAAGTGTTGCGCTTGTCAACGGTACTGTGTCCAAAGCGCATAAAAAACAACAGTTATCAGCGACTCAGCGACACACGTTTTCAACCTCACTCCGTTGCTCGCCGTATTGAGGTTATGTATGTCCGGGTTAATGAACCGCAGCGACAACTCGTGACGGCGCTAGGATGAAAATTTGCCACACTTAACAACGCACCTGATCGCGGCTGCCAGTATTAGAGTATCCAGACCTGTATGTAAATTCCAGTGGTGGGGGTATGTCGCTTACTGAAGACATGTTCAATTCTGCGGTGGCCACGAGCGGCGTTGCGGTAGGGTTGCGCATAGTCGAGGGAGGGGGTTGCGGGGGAGAGATCTCTGGCTCAGTCTCACCCACGTGCCCGATGGCAGCGACGAGTTGTGGCTGTGCTGAAGTAAAGAGGCACTTACACGGGTAATTTTTTTCGTAACAGTTGCCTGGCTACTGTCGCCGGAGGTAGTGGAGCGATCTGGACCAATTCCTAAAAACTGCTGCAATTGTTTCAACAATATTGCTTCTAAATGCTCCATATATTCTCTATTGCTAAAAGTTGTCGCTATGTATTGTCGAATATCCAGTGAGTATGAAAAATTCAAGGCAATTGTATTTCTATTTCGTTTGTATGTATACTCATGTCTTGCTTTCGCGGGGGGGGGGGGGGGGAGTCTGTTTGGTTATTAGCGGACCAACTTTTCGTAAGTGATTCAAAGTCTAATTCATTGCACAATGAAGATCGCTTTCGTCTTGTTAAGTACGTCCGCATCCAAATCCGTATATTCCATTTCTTCTTTTTTTTTTTTTGTTTCGCACCTATTATAATAAAGGCGCTGCAGGCCACCGGCGCAAGAAAAACGTCGTCCCTTGCTGACAACAATTGCTCAACTGAATTGCTAGTATATGAATATATTGCCTAGTTTACTCATGTTGCTCCATATCGCTCAATATATTGTGGCGACATTTCCAGCAACTCCATATAGGAATAGCAGTAAATTGCTGGATGTAGCCGTGACGTCATACTTGGCCAATATTGCCCAGAATTGAGCAATTTTCGTTGCCCGTATGAGCGCACCTTAAAACTGAGACAGAGAGAGATCCGTCCCCCGCAACCACCGTCCCGCGTCTATGCGGGTAACCCTACCGCAGCGACTCTAGTGGCCACTACGTATTTAAAAATTTCTTCAGTAAGCGATTTACCCCCACCACTGAAAAACGCCGGAGTTTCCCGACCTGTATTTTCATATGTAAGACCGTGGTGTCGACTAACAAATAATCGGTGCTTTCGTGCACCCCCCCCCCCCCATTATCACTGCCGCAGTTATTACGAGGGGAGAGAGCCGAGGGAGCAGCGGTACACTCGACGTTTCGACGGAGGCGGAGGGGTTTTTCTGAGAAAGTTCCATTACAGTAGAACCTCGATTATTCGAATGGCCACCATCTAAACCCTCCGTTTTCCAAACGGTGATTTGCTTCATCCAAAACATGGCGCGGAATTTTGTTATACATTTTAACGACTCGAGCTACGTTGCTGTTAACACGCGCACTCGAGCTCGTACGCGTCGGTCGAGCGTCAGTTTCCGACAATGCACGAAGTGACGAAAATTATACAGGGTGGCCGGAACATTGACGTCCAAAAATAAAATTAAGGTCCCTTGTATCGTGGGGTATCCGAATCACCCCCATGTATGTTCCGCGACTTTTAATAGTTTTCGAGTTATGAATTTTTTTCTGAATTTTTGAGAATTTTTGACCTGACCAATTAAAAAAAATCTAAAAAAAAGTAGAAGACTTTGTCGAAATTTTTTTTGCAACTGAATCTTCATGAGCAGTACTTTTATGCATAAAATAATCAGCTTCGTAACTGTGATGAAAGTTATGAAAATGTTGGTCTAAAGTGACAAATTTACGTTTGGTAAATTATGACTTAAATTTTCAACTTTAAATTAAAAATCTAAACAGGTGACTTCATGGTTCCTAATTAGGCCTCAAGAATGCGCCAGACACTCAGCTTTCATAATCATTAAAAAAAAGTAACTTGTTTTGCGTTGGCTTCGGTTGCGCGCTGCCCCTCTCGCCACCAAGAGTGAGAGATAGCAATAATTCGGTCTCTTATCCTCTCGGCCCATTATTATTGCAGGGACCAAGATGCTTGGCTACATTAAGTCATAGCTTAAGGTGGTTTTAAGAATGAAAACTTATATTCTCGGTGGTCCGCTCAATCGATGGGTGAAGTGACTCCCTGTCCTTTCTTAATCTTTAACCCCGTTAACTAGAGAGGTGACTCTCGCTCACCACTTACTACCTGAGCGAAAAATGCTTCGAGTGTAGAGGGTTAAAATCCTTTGAAATCCGATTTGTGTATGCAAACGTGGGTGGTTTCACAGTAGTAACATCCTCCCTCTTTGCCAATGACTCACGAAGAGACCGCAGCTCATCAACGGGTGTTTTGTTTGTACATTGCGGTATCAAATGCTTTTTTGAGAATCGAATGCTTTTTTAAGTATGGAATGCTTGTTTAATCCCTTGCCGTACTTTGACGAGTCTGACTCGTGATACGAATATTCACTTCGGCCCGGATTACGCATGATAAAGGGCACGGTAACGGGTTAAGATGGATTTATAAAATGTCAAAATACTTTTTTCTGAGAATCTGATTAACCGTTGTTTTATCGCCACATTTTTTTAAGGATTCGGCTCATACGAGTTGGTCTTGCATCTTGCTTTCGCGATTTTTTAATAATTCGAGCGTAGTTCTCATTTTTTCGTTGATAGCAATATGGACGGCGGTGCAAAAATGTATGCAATAAACTGTGGAGGATATTATAGTTTTAGTATTGTTTGATGTATTCGAGAACAGTTTTGGCTTCTAGCTAGGGTCAAATAATTACTATCAATTTTGATCGGTATCCTAAATGTACAAGTGTACAGTCGATGCATCACACAGACTGTACAACTGTACAAGCTGATGCAAAAACGTGAGTTCTAGGTGCTATCTATGTAATACTTTCTTGTTCCAGTATTCTTTGATGTATTCGAGAAGAGTTCGGGCTTCTAGGTATTTTGAAATAATTATTTATGTTCCTATCAGCATCTCAACTGTACAAGTGTGATCTGCTGATGCATAGGTCCGAGTTCTAGGTGCGTTCTGTGTGAGATATTATAGTTGTAGTATTGATTGATGTATTCGACAAGAATCCTGATTTCTGCCTATTTTAAAATAATGATTAACCATTTTTATCACAAAGAATACTGAAAATATAATGTGCCACATCGACATCACCCAGCATCCACGCCGATGCATCAGCAGATCACACTTGCATATTTGAAATACAGTAAAACCTCGATTATGCGAACCTCAATGTATCTTTGTACAACAATGTATGTTTGCGAGAATCGCGGGCATGCAACGGCACATATCGAGCGTTGTTAGTCCGCTTACGGAGATTCCTCGCGCAGTTTTAATATATTTCTCACAGCGCGCAGATAGAAATGTGAATGCCGAATTGTTCCTTTTTCATTGTAATTTAGCTTGTTACTTAATTTGTGCCATGGCTTCAACGTCGAGTCCTTCAACTTCCAAGCGGAAACGTAATGTTCTTACGGTGGAAAAAAATTGATAATCCTGTTGAAATTAGGTAAGGGCGAAACTAACGCATCTCCAGCACTTCTTTATGGTGTCGGAAAAGTAACAATCACCGATATAAAATAAAATCGAGAGGCTCTCACAACATTTGCGTCTACGATGGATAGTGGTGACGGAGTGAAGAAAAGAAAAGTGATGAAAAATTCGAAAGATCAAGAACTGGATGATGCTGTTTCAACGTGGTTCATACAAAGGCGTAACTTGGGAGAACCGATTTCCGGCCCACACTTGTGGGAGAAATCTCTCGAGATGACTAAAAAAACTCGGTGGATCAGAAGATTTCAAGGCCAGCGCTGGTTGGCTTCACAATTTCAAGTCACGGCATGGAATACGTGAACTACAAATTCAAGGCGAAACATTATCGGCGAATTCAAGTGCGGCTGTACAATTAAAAAAGACATTTCAGTCGTTTTTGGAAGAAGAAGGGCTTTCTCGCTACGATGTCTACAATGCAGACGAGACCGGTCTTATCTGGAAATCATTGCCAAGGAAGTCGCTAGCATCTCGCCAATAATCTGCCGCACGGGGGTTCAAGGTGTCCAAAGAAAGGGTGACAGTGGCTACGACGTGCGCTAATGCCGCTGGGACTCATACATTGCCATTGCTGCTAATTGTGAAATCCAAGAAACCGTGGTGTTTCAAGAACGTCACAAACTTACCTGTGACCTATAAAGCGCAAAAGAGCGCTGGATGGACGCGAAATTATTCCCCAAATGGTACACGAGCGATTTTATAAAAACCGTAAAGAAGTGGCGACAGGCTCATAAAAAAACTGGTAAAGCTGCTTCTCTTAGATAATGCACCGTCACACCCATCCGCCAAAGCTCTAAATTCGTTCGATTCGGACTTTCAAGTGATGTATCTCCCGCCAAACGTTATGTCTTTAGTCCAACCTATGGACCAGGGTGTCATCGAAAAACTGAAAAGAATGTACCGGAAGCAAGTTCTGAGACGACTTCTGTTAGACGATGGCACTGAAGGTAAGGTTGTTGCGTTCTCGAAGGCACTAAACCTGAAGCATTGCTGCTATATGATAGCCAATGCATGGGATTCTTTGACTGAAAACAATCTACGGAATTCTTGAAAGAAATTGTGGATCCTTCCTGAAGAGCCGGAAGTTGAAGAAGAGAGTGTTAACTCGGAGAAAAACGATCTCGACGAATTCGTTGACTTATTCGGCAGTATTCCAGGCTTCACGGACTGCGATAAAGACGATGCCGTGGATTGGTTAAACCACGACGCTAATGATCCTGGGTATCAAATTTTAGACGATGATGATATTGTTTCATCAATAAAAAATCAAGATAGCGATCACGACATTGACAGCAGTAGCGTCGAAAGCGCGGATGCACCGAAGAAACCTTCGCATGCGAAGGAATTTTCCGCTTTTGAGACGGGTCTCGAATGGTTCGAGAGACAAGAAATTTCGATTATCCGAACTTTTGATTATCCGAACTAGTTTCGGTCCCAATTGGTTCGGATAATCGAGGTTCTACTGTATTTAGAAATAGCTAAAACTGGAACTGAAATATGCCGCATAGAAAGTAACCAGAACTCGCAGTCATGCATCGGCCGATCACACTTGTAAGGTTGGGATGTTGATGAAAGTTATTGATAATTATGGCTAGATATCGGGACTTTTCTGGAGTACATGGGAAAGTATTGGAACTGTAACGTTGTGATAGAAAAGAACCCAGAACTTATTTTAGTTCTCTTATTTCCACTCTTTCTATATCGCTTGTCGTAAGTTTTCTTCCTCGTCTTATGGTTCCTTTTTTGCCATATTCGATTGTAAGGTGTACATGTACAAATTAGAGGTTTTTTTACTGTTCAAGTTAGTCCAGAAACATTCTTAGTTTGGGTGTTAGTGGACATACGTATGTTATCTAGGATTAGGTAAGGTTGGTATTCTGCAAGTCAGTGCGACCAATGCACAATGCCGATTCAATCTCGATTCAAATAA
Source organism: Ophion slaviceki (assembly GCA_944452715.1). Lineage (NCBI taxonomy): Eukaryota > Metazoa > Arthropoda > Insecta > Hymenoptera > Ichneumonidae > Ophion > Ophion slaviceki. Next base: position 24,492,827 of record OX101784.1, read on the forward strand.
ATATTCCGCTTTATTGCATACATGGGCTAAGGGTGTGTATCTGTCTGGTTATGTTATCCAATCCTATTCCACTCGAGAAGAGTCTTGATGGTTTGAAAATAAGCATAGGCTGAGCATATAATAAGCAGCGTAGGTTATAATATATTGTATGTAATTGTCGTGTATGTTTTTGCTTAATATGGGTATACTTTGGGTAGGTATGAAAAATGTAAAGTAAGAAATAAAAGAATTTACCAAGGAGACAGGAAAATAGGAAGGGGGATGATTCCATGTATGATACCGTATGTAGCGTTAGATCACAATACGTATGTTATTATTGTTTTCTGGTGTGATTTTGTAACGTCATCATTACATAAAAAGTGTGCGTGGCAACGCATGCAGGTTTTATTGTATGTACGTAAACTAGTTTGGTTTTGTTTGTGTCTAACTGAAATTGAAAAATAATTTTGGTCGGTTATATCTAAAATTTTGAAGAAAATACTAGTTGCGGAGTCTGAAATGGTTGTACTTTTGTTCGTTTGTCATAGTATCGTCTTTATCTTTATTTTACTCGAAATCGTTTTCATAGTGCCAATTTTCGAACATCTTTATGATTTCGATTCAATGGTTTAATGTACTCGTTGAAAGTTAATAGCTTTTCAAGTAGTGGGAATTTTTATGGTAAAGAAGCTTGGTACTGTGTCTATTGGTTATTAATGACGATTTCTTCTTTCACGATGAACTCTAACATATTTTGAATTGTTCCAATGCGTTTTCACGAGGTCTACTGGGCCGTTGTTTGGCAGCTGACGTTGGGCGCTGATTACCACCATTTTTTCGTGGTTTGCCAGGTTCACGTTCGGCAGTTATTTATATTGATCGTTGATAGACATCGTTTTTGCGTGGTCTGCCCGGTCCACGTTTCACACTTGTTGGTTCTTAATTGACTACATTTTTTCGCGGCCTACCAGGTCCACATTTAGCGGTGAGCATTCACTGCTGATCGATGGGGTTTTTTCGTGATCTGCCACTTTCACGTTTAACAATCGAGATTCGCTATTTGTCGTCTGATTTTTCCGTGGTCCATCACATTTGTGTTTCTGTGATCCACTACGTTTGCGCTTGATGTTTCGTTCCCTTTTATGCGAGCGTCTTGGGGTGGTGGTGGTAGATAAGGCTCGGCATGCGCGTTCGACGGTTCTGTATTATCTGATGCTTCACCCTCCGTGTCGGTTGTAGTTGAACTGGAAATCAGATTCTCTCCATTTCAGTGGTGATCCTCTTGATTACCTCTTCATCGTTCATTATCATTGCCTGTTCGTCATATGTAGTATCGTTGCTGGTGGTTTCGGACGCGCCAAAGCGGCTACCTGCATTGATGAGAATCCGTTGTGGCAGCGTGGAGCTTCCATGATTTATTTCTCCTTTACTTTGTCGAGTCTGGCTATTAACCTTTTCTTTATGCCGCGTTAGGCGTTTCATATTTCCTTCGTGTTGCGTTGGGCTATTCATGTTTCTTTCGTGCCGTGGTGGGCTATTCATTGGGCCATTTATTTCGTCATGCTGCGTTGGACTATTCATTTGACCATCTATTTTGTCCCCTTCATCTCGTCTTCGCCGTCACATAACATCGTAATTTTCTCCTTTCTTCACTGGTAGCGGTGGCGTTTCGTATCTTTCTTGGTCCTCAGACGTATCGCGATCACGTTTGCGAGGGGTTCTTTTGTATGTTTCGTTGGCTCGAGAACTGTTCCGCGTGGTATGTTGTGTTCCTTCTTGTGCCTTTCCTATGAGTACATTCTCCTCCTCTGACATTGCTGAGCCGTAGTTGTTATCATTGATTGATTAGTTACCTTTTGGTTGTGCACTCCCTCCAAGTTGCGTGATGTCTGTTACTTTGCTCGTTTCTACTTTTATCTTGTCGTGTTGTGTTTCTTTTTCTGGTAATATTATCACTCTGTTTGGTGCTGGGTTACCGGAGGAAACGTTCGATGTTCATACCTTACATTTTTCGCCTTGCTAGGAAATCTTTAATTGTTTTGTGCGTAATTTTCAATTTTATCCGATGATGGATTTCTGTGACGAGAACATCCCGTACAAATTTTGCCGGCGCTTAAGATGTGGCCGACGCTTCGTACGATATTCAGCACCAACCACTAATACCCAGTGTTGGTCCTTTATACGGGCCGATGATTTGGCCATGATTCTGCTAGTGCTCATTTGAAGCATGGTAAACCAACGAACACCCAACCTTGGGCCAAACATCGATTACCAACTGTCAGCCAACTATCGGGTCCCAGTGTTGGCCCCGAACATGGGCCAATCGGTTGATCATGGGTTGCTCAGTCTCGAATTGAAGCTCGGCACACCATCGAAGAGCCAACGCTGGGCCAGTACTAGTTAATGACCGTCCGCCAATTGTCGGGGCGGGCGCAGGCCCTGAATCTGAGCCAATCGTTTGATCGTGGTTTTGCCAATGCTTATTTTTATCATGGCAAACTGACGAATTTCCAATCCTGGGTCAATACTGGCTTTGAACGGTATAGTCCATACATATATACAAAAATGCTTTTTTACGTATATTATTATTATATATTTTTTTATTATCGCTACATGCAATTTTCTACGTCCTGTGATAATAAAAACTCATAATTACTGTTATCTGAAATTCACTTTATTAAAAATAAAATTGATTTATACTAAAGTTTTGTGGTGTATTAAAAAAATGCCGAGTTATTATGATAGTATTAAGAAATGTCGAGTGTTAAAACGACGACAAAAATCAGAAGACTCTTTACAGCAGGTTAGGATCAGAGGCAACGAAACAAAAAGACAAGTAGATAGTGAAACAAATTTGGAAACATTCCACGAACAAGTGATTGTGCATAACGATGGTAGTGAATCTAATAATTCTTTCGATGAGCAATCATCGAGCACAGAAACTTGTGAATCTGATCGATTGTTGGCTAAGCATTGAGTTGTTTTGACAGCCCTACACTGGACCAACACTAGCCCGAATATTGCGCCAACAATATGAAGCCGACCTTAGCCCCACTATGGGCTGGTGATCACGCCAACCGTCGTGATCTCTTTAGCCCAATGTTGGGCCAATACCCGGCCAACTGTTAGGATTTCCGGTAAGCCTACTATTAGCCAACCGTACATCCCAGCGTTGGGCCGAAGAGATCACTCCTACCGTGGCGCAACACTAAACCGGTAGTGCTGCCGTTCATCGGCCAATGGTAGAATGTGATTGGCGTGATGCTGGCTCGAGGTTGGGTCGGTTGCGTCGTTTTTCACGGGATCGACCGGGTTCCGTAAAAACGCGTCTATGACGATGCTGAGTTTGCCTGGCGTTTGATGGACATCGTAATCATAATCGTTAAGAGTTGCGTGCCATTTTAGTAGTTGTGTGGTGGATTAGGTTTTTTCACGAAATACGTGAATGCTCGATTGTCTGTTATTAATGTGAAGGGGTGTTCGTAAAAATAGGGCCTATCATTTTCTATCGCGTTCACAATCGCTAAGAGTTCCTTGCGCATCGCGTCGTATGCAAGTTCCGCTTTCGAGAGAGTACGGGAATAGAAGACAACAGGATGTTCAAACCTTTCGTGTTTTTGACTGAGAACGACGCCGATGGCGTAATCGGATGCGTCGGTTGTTAATTTGAACTCGTTCTCATGATTCGGGTAACGCAAGATTGGTTTGCTTGTATATCGCTTGTATGGCCATAACGACAGTTGTATTGTTCCTTTTTCAAAAAGATCATCAACCTGTTTGTGCACTTGTGGAAGGCGATATCGTTTGGTATTTATTGGTTTTTCATCAGTGGTAAAAATGTCGTGTTTAACGAACGAAATCTAATTGATTTCAGCTTCGGTGTCAGTGAGAAATTTCGTGTCTTTTACTCTACGATCAACAGAATTTATTACTACCGTTAGTGTTTTTTTTGCAATTCCTGGTGGAATGATAACTTCTCTATTGTTGCGACTTTACTATTCTATGTTTTAACGGCAAGCGCTCCTGCGATTCGCTTTGCGTGGCGCGGACCCGCGAAGTCATACTCGGGTTTTTTTGTACTAATTCCGTTCTGTAAGTTCGTAACTTCTCTATTGTTGCGACTTTACTATTCTATGTTTTAACGGCAAGCGCTCCTGCGATTCGCTTTGCGTGGCGCGGACCCGCGAAGTCATACTCAGGTTTTTTTGTACTAATTCCGTTCTGCAAGTTCGAGGAGGTTTTTACTTATCAATTTGTCCCTATCGTTACTTGTACCTCGCGATCTGTGTGTGGGATTTTCATATTTTTCGTTCTTGTGTTTTCGCAAAATGGGTTTTCGCTGCTTCTGTTTGTTTTATCTCCATAGTTCCGGGACTTATTCGATTTCCATTAATCATTTGACGCGCTTTTAAGGGGCTGTACCAGTGTAAATGCTGAAAATTTAGGTGATTTTCGGGAATTTTTGGAAGAAAAGTACTTAATTAAATGTTTCGGAAAATTAAGAATATATTTGGCTATATTTGACCTATATTACATAATTTTTTCATAGAAAAATATTGACATCCAAGCGAATTATGCGCTGCCTTCGGAGGTTCCTCCACTGCTGACATGATTCAGGCCAATTGAGTAGCTGAAACCGAAAAAGGAAAAAAATGTCGTTAAACTGGAAGGTATTTTCTGTACAATGACGTAGGATTTTCGAAAAATACTAAAATCTAACAAAATGGCGTAGTTATGAAAAAAGCCTGTTTTCTTGCCTATAAAATGGTCGTTTTTTTCAATGCCAAATCGTCAATTTTCATTCAATCAAAAATATCCTACGTCATTGTAGAGTAAATATATTTAAGAGTACTCAGTTCAAATTTAAATTCAATCGGATAATTGCTCTTTGAGTTACAATGTTAGCAAATTTGAAGAATCTCATTTCGAGGAAAACGCGTTAAAGATTTAACTATCGATTTTATACCTACGATCGGTTGCCCTTTAGAAGGCTGCTATTCGGAGAGTATTAGAGATACGGCCTTAACATTTTTACAGAATAGTCTTGAAAGTATAAACTGTCAAAAATGGCAAAAAAATCAATTTTTTGAAAGTGTCTCACTGGTATAGCCCCTTTAATTCCTGTGCTATTATGTCTGTTTATCGTATCGCTTCATCGCGATTTTTAACTTATTGTCGCTTTAAAATAGTTCCGATTTTGTCAAAAAGATCGCAAGAGAAGACTCTAGTTGCCGATTTCTTAAGGGATAAGGCCATAGTAGAATTTTCAAAAAATCGATTTTTTTTTCTCGCTAAAACCGTGCCTTATCATTATAAGAATAAGTTACTATTCGATTTATAGCAAAAACATTTTGTTTTCGCCGACTTTGAGCGTATAACGTAAGCCCACCTCTGGCACGGCCAGAGGCGTATGTAAAACTTTAAACGCATTTCTCTCGAAAACGCTTTTTTCCAATTGGCTTGATAAATAACTTCAACAATTTTCACTCGATTTACTTCAAATTTCTAAAGTTATGTTCCTGATTGCATTTCGCAGAGAGGTACGTACGGAATCTCTGATTAATCGAAAACTTTTCATTTTATGAGCAGTTTTATACGAAATTTTTCACTGAAAATTCATTCCTACACTACAACAACATTCAAATACCTACAACTTACCAACAGAGATGGGCGCGCGGTCGGTGTGCGGGCTCGGCGGTGACTGAAGTTAAGCAGCATTGGAGGCTGCCAATACTTGGAGCGGTGAACGCTCGCCCGTGCACTGGTTTTCGCGTCAACCTCTGAGTGGGAGGCAGTTTGTCTGAGTTTCTGATGGTAATACAACTGAAACTCAGCCAAATATAGCCGCCTGTATCGGCCCAGGTTTTCCGCAGTTTCCTGGGCCCTCGTGCAAATGCGATACAGTAGTGTAGTCCAGTCAAAAGTGGCCAAAGTCGAACATTTTTGCGACCGCTTAGTGAAACACGTATTCCTATGTTAATCGACCCGGGGAATCTGAATTTCTAGGAATTTTAACTATTAACAGTGAAGAAAAGGGTTAAATACCGAAAAATATGCATTATTTCGAGAACGAAGAGGAAATCGCAAAAAAGTTTCGAACAAAAGTTGTAGAGGGGAAGATTTTACCCAATAGGTGTATATAATGTTTTTTCTCTATCTCCAATAGTTTAGCCGTAAAATTGAAAAACAAATTCACACCAATACTATCAACGCGCGAGGCACACGGACGTGACGAAATCGAGAGGTATGAGCATCGCTGGGACGTCCTCTCTCTCTCGCTCTTGCACGGCCGCTACCGCGCTTCGTTCGGGGGTCCCCGACGTTCGATCGGGTATTTTCGGCAGCCCATAGGTACGTCCGCGGCTTCCCCTCTTGACGGCACAGCGCGCCAACCGGCAGCTCGGCTCGAGAGTCACCGGGACCAATCAGGTGTTTTCGCGGGAGTTAGATAGGACATTTAAAAAGACAAATCCGTTACCTGCTAATATTTCGTACACTGAAATAAAAAGCGCGAGAATAGAGCATTTCGTTGAAACGACGTACAGAAAAGTACCTTTTTTAAAGGGCAAGCTGTATTATTGGAAACGCCTATATGGAAAGGATGGTTATGAGAAATTTTGTTTAATAATGATTTTAACATAATTTGTTTTCTTTGTGTATAAAGTTTTTAATACAGTAAAGACATAAGATTGAATGATAGAAACGCTAAATTCTAATATTGATAATATAATTTGTGTTAAAATGATAACGTATCATAAAATTATTATTAATGAAATAGCTGATTCTTTTATTAAAGTTAAAAGTAAATATCCTGCAAATATATTTGCTGTTCATCGAATTTATCAAGTTAAAGGACAAATAATATTTCTAGTTGTTTCAATTAAAACTATAAAAGGTATTAAAAGAAAGGGGGTCTTTTGGGGGATTACATGCGCAAATGCAAAGTTTGTATTGTTTAATGAAAGGAAAATTATTAAACTAAATCAAAATGGGAGGGAAATATCAATTGGAAAAATTAAATGTCTTGAACTTGTAAAAATATATGGGACTTGTGAAAAAATATATAAAACTATTTCTTAAAATTAATATAAATAAAATAGTCAAATCAATTATATCAAAACAAATAAATTTGTTCATTAAATAATTTTTAATTCTTTGAATAAAGTTATTGAAATAAATTTTTTTTAATTAATCAAGAATCGACTATTCGGAATAATATTCGAATAATAACAAAATTTGAATAGAATAAATTCAATTTAAATCAACCATTGAATTGGTACTAGAATAAAAAATAGAAAATAAATTTCTTATCATTTTAAGATACATTTTTTCTAATTTTTATTATTATACGAATTAATATGTTTTTCAATCTAAATAAAATTATATTCAAAGTTAATCAATTGTATAGTGATACTTGTGGAATATAAAAAATATTAATTTTAATGATTTAAAAATTACATTTTAATGTTATATTTTAACTCATTTCTTTCATTAGAGGTAATTTTAATTACTATATATGGATTTAAGAAATCATAACTTTAAATTCAGTTATCCAATGAAAATGGATAAGAAATTCATTGTATAAAATTTTCATGATTAGTTCTTTCAATTGCAATAGGTATAAATCTATGAGTTATACCACGCATTCATTTTCACACCTAATGATGGAACAGTTCAGGAATGAATTACATCTGAAGAATTAATTAATATACGAATTTGATTTTTATTTGGAATAATTATATTATTATCAACATCTAATAAACGGAAATTATTTATGTTCATATTATTATTTTTAATTATAAATAAATGAAATTTAATTTTATTGAAATCTGAATATTCATAAGATCAGTAACATTGATATCCAATAGATTTAATTGTTAGAGTTGAAATATAAATTTAATCTGTTAAATATAAAAACGTTGAATGCAGGAATTGCTAGATAAATTGAAATTGATATCGGAATTAATGTTCAAACAATTTCAATATTTGAATTTTGTTAAATACACTTATTACAGTAGAACCTCGATTATCCGAACCTCGATCATCCGAACCCTCAATTATCCGAACGATGATTTAGTTTATCCGAACGCTCAATTATCCGAAAGTTGGCGCGAAAGATACATTCTTGCTCGCTGCCACCGCCGTGAGCAACAATGAGCAACCCAACGCAACTTCTCCTTCTCAAACGGCTGCGAGACTAAGCCGCTCAAAAACGCGTTACAGCCGTTCGTCACTGAAAAAAGGACGATTTTATTTTTAAAAAAATATTTAAAAAAAGCATTCGACTTTTTTCAGGTGTTTAAAATACATATATATTTCAGCGTTAATATGAATGTCAAATTTTTATATATATGTATGTACTATTTTTATATAAAAAGGTGTTGTTTATGATCTCGTCCCAAAAAACCCACGTTTCGATTATCCGAACTTTTGATTATCCGAACTAGTCTCGGTCCCAATTGGTTCGGATAATCGAGTTTCTACTGTATTCAAATTATTAATGAATGAGGAAAAAATAATATGAATTATTATAATCGTAATTAGCAGCAACATTATTAATAAATGATCATAAATGTGTTTTAAGTTTTCTGTAAATTGTGAATTAGCATCTTGTATATTAATGATGAATTAGGTAGAAATTGCATTAATTTAGCGTGAATTAATTATGATATATTAGAGCAGTTTAATTAAATCTATGATTTAATGGGGGGTAAAATATTCTTAATCATTCAATTGAAGAAATGGTATACATTGAAAAAAGATTTAATAGTTGAGGTGATATTCGTTCTCATATTAGAAAAAGAAAATATATAATTTTTAATATTGAAATTAAAGATCCTATAAAAGAAAAAATATTTTAAGTTATATATGAATCAGGATAATCAGAATATCGTCGAGGTATTCCATTTAGACCCAAAAATCGATGGGGGAAAAAGTTAAATTAATTCGAAAAACATTCTGTACAATTGAATTTTTAATAATTTTTTATGTAATCTTAGGCCGTTTATTAATGGATATCGATAAATAAAAACTCCGATAATAGCAAATACAGCTCCCAGAGATAATACATAATGAAAATGAGGTACTACATAATAAGTATCATGTTAAGTAATATCACTTGGTGAATTACCTAGAATTACTCCAGTTAATCCTCCAATTACAAATAAGAATACAAATCCTAATCTTCAAAGGTTTGAAGGATTAAATTTTATTTTTGATCCATGGATGGTAGCTAATCATCTAAAGACTTTAATTCCTGTAGGGATTGCAATCATTATAGTTGCTAAAGTGTAATAAGCTCATCTATGTCAATTGTACATATATGATGGGATCATACAATGAATTCTAAAAATCGAATAGCTAATATTGCATAAATTATACGAATAGAACAAAAAGTTCCTTATTTTTCCATTCTGGTAAAAAATTATATGGGAAACCAAATATGGGAAATTATATGGTATAACCAAATGCTGGTAAAATTAAAATATAAATTTCACGATGTTCATAATATCAAAATAAATGTTGGGAAAGAGATGGATCTCCTCCACCTGATGGATTAAAAATTGTATTTAAATGTCGGTCTGTTAAAAGTAAAGTGACCCCTGCTAATATAGAAACAGCTCATAATAATAAAGTTGTTGTAATTAATATTAATCATGAAAAAAAACCCGATGAGTTGGTCTGGTGGTTAGCGTTGCGGGCCAGCGGATCGGGAGGTCGCGGGTTCGAATCCCAGTCGCGTACTTTCGTCAGGAAATGTTTTTCTTCGACATTTTCTCGGCAAAAGACTAGTTCCGTCGCTGGGAGGCGAACTTGGGACCGACTGTATCGGTATAGGTTTTCGGCAGTTTCCCTATGCCCATGACTGGCGAAAACATGAGATATGCATGGTGAATACGATACGGACGAGGAAGTCGGCTGTGGACGCAAGGGGGGGATGATGGAGATAAAGAACAAGTGTAGAGCGGTGGACATATGAGTAGTGGAGCCTTGTAAAAAGCCGAAAAGGCTGTGCAAGTAAAACTTTAAAAAAATATTTTAATCATGAAAATACAATAATTTGTTGAAAAAAAATATATTAATCATGAAAATACAATAATTTGTTCAAAAATAACATTTAACAAATAACAATATAACATTTTTTATATTTATGATTGTGGTAATAAAATTAATTGCTCCTATAATTGAGGATAATCCTGCGAGATAAGAGAGAAAATTGCTATATTTAATGATCTTCCTTCATGATATAAATTTAATGAAATAGGTTTCTTATAATTAATCAATTAATAGAAGGATGTAAAAGTCAAAATCGCAAATAATTTATACGTGGCAATGATATATCTGGGGCTGCTAATATTAAGGGAATTATACAATTCCCAAATCCTCCAATTATAATAGGTATAACTATACAAAATATGAGGAATGCATGACGTGTGATGATGGATTTATATAATTGATAATTATTAATGAAGTAACCAAGATTACCGAATTCTATACGAATTGATAAACTTAATGAAGATCCTATTAAACCAGATAATATTCCCAAAATAAAATAAAGAATTCCGATATCATTATGATTAGTAGAAAAAAAAACATTTTCGAATGATTTTTTTGTTAAAAAAAATTATTGTAAATTTAAAGATATATTAGTTATAAAATTTTAAGTAATGTGTCCGACTTAAGTAGTAAATTGTAAATTCATTTGAAAGATTAATTCTTTACTATAACATTATCAAGATTTAAAAGTAAATTTTTATTCTTATTTTGAAGATTAATAGTTTTTTTAACTTAAAATGTTAAATAATTCAATTATTTAGCATTCATAAATGTAATGAACTGATAAATAAAGTTATGAATAAATTATTTATATTATTAATCTTAAAACTTTATAATATAGATTACTTTTTAAGATCATTTTTTCATAAGCCTAAAGAAAGAATAATACGTGTGTAAAATAAAAATAAGATTGATATAATTATTGAAATTAATAAGATAATAAATGTAATTTATTGTTAATTAAAATATTAATTGAAGATCAGGAAAATAAAAAGGGGTTGGGGCCACGGCTTAATTTTTATTCCTGATCATAAATAAAAAATTCATATTTTGGTATAGCAATGTTTAATTGATATATATAATTAACAAATTGATATACAGCGGCATTTCTAGAATTCCTATCCCTCATTTTCTGGTTCAGTCTGTGCCGAAGAGCCGGGGAGCTGTCAGGTGAAAAACTCAGTCCCGATGGATTTCGTGCGAAAGGAGAAATAGCCGGTAGCGGAGTCTTCACAATCCGACAGCTTAGCTATATATACTAGGCTGCCGAAGATACCCGTTCGACTTTCGGAGACCGTCGGCCCAAGCACGTGCAGCGCGCCGGCAAGAGAGTAAGGGGCGGTTAAGTACCAGTGATCTTCAATCTCCTCGATTTCGTCACGCGCGCGTTTATAGTATTGGTGTCAATTGGTTTTTCTTTATTTACGGCTAAACTATTGGAGATAGAGAAAAGAATCGTATACACCTACAAGGTAAAATCTTCCATTCTACAACTTTTGTTCGAAACTTTTTTGCGATTTCCTCTTCGTTCTCGAAATAATGCATATTTTTCGGTTTTTAACCCTTTTCTTCACTGTTAATAGTTAAAATTCCTAGAAATTCGGATTGCCCGGGTCGATTAACATAGGAATACATGTTTCGCTAAGCGGTCGCAAAAATTTTCGACTTTGGCCACTTTTGACTGGACTAGTGCATTAGGAAAGAGTGGCTGCTGTCAACACTCTGGGGGGGGGGGGGGGAACTCTGGAAGGATTGTGAATGTCGAAAGGAATGGAAGGAATAAAAAGGCGGGGATGGTAAGAGGGGAAGGACCCCGTATCTCTGAGGAATACATATATATTTAAAAAATACCTACAATTTTTATATAAAACAATATTTTTTAAATTCCTTACGTACTTCTCTAGGTATTCCAATATAGATTGACGAAAATGTTTGTTTTTTGTTCTAGGTAAAAAATTGTGGATGCTAAATGTCACGCCGCGGAGCGCTTAAAAAAAGATAACAAAAAAAAATATAAGTTGTCGGCCATTGTTTTTGCGGCTCTTGAATAGCCTCGTGCGCGGCACTTTTTGTCTCTCTTGTTCCGTAGCCAATGAAGGGTGCCAGAATGAAAAAACCACGCTTCGTGATCTTCCTTAATGTTGCTTTATTGAATTCGCGCTAACGTGCGTATATGGTTCTCTCGCTACGACTTTCTTGTAGCTCGAGAGGTGACTGACTCAATTGGCGGGCTTCACACCCAGAAACACAGACAGAACAAAGATGGCCGTCACGCTAGAGGGCCGTAGCGAGCAAACAAACTATGGATGGCCGAAGCGGGAAATTCAAAAAACATGAAATCATTAACATACCGCGCGCCTTGATGTGACCAGGCTTATCAATATTATGCAAGAAAAATTAAACAAAGAAAAGAAAATGCTCAATGCAGGAAATAAGTGGAGTAATTAATCTAACTGATTGGCAAGTAATGTTGCGTAGAGTGAATAACAATGAAAACAATTATTAAGTTTCGATGGGTAGGATGCAGATCTTTGACGCGGGTCTTTTAAAGATCCCCCTTGATGTGCGAATTCTCGCGGCGCGAACTTTGCTGTCCGCTCCATGATGGACGGTTGCGATGCGGCCGACGAGCCACGATTGTACGGGTAGCTCACTCTCGCGGACTACTACAAGTTGCCCCAATTGAAGTGGAGGACCCTCGTCTCGTTGGCATTTGGTTCGCTGCTGCAGTTGGTATAGATAATCCGCCGACCACCGCTTTCAAAAATGTTGCCGGATTTGCTCGAGGCGCTGCCATCGAGATAAGCGATTCATGGGCACCTCTTGCAAGCTCGGTTCAGGGTATGAAACGAGTGAGTCTCCGATTAAGAAATGTCCGGGAGTAAGATAAGAAGTATCTTCAGGATCAGAGGTCAAAGGCGTTAAAGGTCTAGAATTCAATATGGCTTCGATACGACATAACAACGTGGACGCTTCTTCGAACGTCAAAGAACCATCAGCGGCAACTCGAGCGAGGTGATGCTTGGTAGATCGAACAGCAGCCTCCCATAGGCCGCCGAAATGCGGTGCCCGGGGCGGGGTAAAATGCCATGATGTACCATCAGCGGCCGAATCATTGACGATTCGATTGCGAATTGCTTCCTCATTGAAACTCTGGTGAAGATCTTGAAGCTCCTTGTTTGCGCCCACAAATTTGGTTCCATTATCTGAGAATATGTCGGTAGGTTTCCCGCGACGACTTATGAAGCGTTTCAAGGCGTTTAAGAATCCCTCGGCGGTCAGGTCAGATACCAATTCGAGGTGCACAGCCTTCGTGGCCATGCAAACGAAAACGCAGATCCATGCCTTTGATGTCTTCGCGTTTCGGCGTTTCCGTTCTTTGACAAATACAGGCCCACAATAGTCAACTCCAACCTTGCTGAAAGGTCGGGATGGTGTCACACGAGCCGAGGGAAGGTTTCCCATGATCTGCCGGGATGCCCGTGGTTTGGCATTGAAGCATACGATGCATTTATGTATAATTGACCGAGTGATGCCTCGAGCACTCAGCGGCCAATAGCGAGCTCGCACCGCGCTTAACGTAGCGATAGGTCCGGCATGAAGCAACTTCTTGTGTTCGTCTTCGATGATGAGCGTAGTGAGTCGGTGATGAGCCGGCAAAATGATAGGGTGTTTGCGTACGTACGGCAGACTCGAGTTGATTAAACGACCACCGACTCTTAAAAGACCATCGGAGTCCAAAAACGGGTTTAAGCTTAGCAAGCGGCTGCTCTTTACAATCGGCCTTCTATCCTTGAGTGCCTTGATTTCGTCAGGAAATGCGATTCGTTGAACGGCACTCAGGATCCTCTTCCGGGCCACTTCCAACTCATGTGCCAAGAGAGGCGTCGTATCACGTTGATTGCGACTGCACCGAGCGTTTTTCACGAATCTCAGACATGTCGCCACGACTCTTGTGAGGCGACCGTACGATGAAAATCTTGCAATTATGTCGAACTCTTCATGTGTTACTGACGAAGCTAGAACGGCACTGCGGATTTCCGGAAGATCGTTCGACTCTACGACGGGATCCATTGTCAATGAATGAGCAATGAATCCTTGAGAGCGTTGGGGTTTGCCCCACGCGACAAAATGTCAGCGGGATTATCATCGGTTTTCACATGATGCCATGCCTTGATTGCCGTCAGGTCTTGTATATTGCCGACGCGATTTGCGACGAACGTGTTGAAGTTTCGGCTTGGCGAACTAATCCAACTGAGGACGATAGTGGCATTCGTCCAGTAGTACGTCTCCCCGATTTTGAGATCTAAAATTCGCACTACCTTGTCGATGAGTTGTGCTAATAGCTGTGCACCGCACAGCTCCAATCGGGGCACCGATATCGCCTTTAGCGGTGCCACTCGCGACTTTGAGCACACCAAATATGTGTGATGCAGTCCATTTTCGTCCGTGACGCGCGTGTAGACATACGCTCCATACGCGAGTTGACTGGCGTCTCAAAAGCCATGAAGTTCGTCGCGAGTGACCCTTTGTTAGGAAATTACCATGCGCGGTATTCGTATCCCGCTCAGCTGTTTCATTTGCGTCCTGTACGAGCTCCACTCCGTGTAGAGATCAAGGGAAATCAATTCATCCCAATCCAGACGCGGCATCCAAAGTCTTTGAATGAAAGTTTTCGCCAGCAAGATGACGGGACCGAGAAGGCCTAAGGGGTCAAAGATTTGAGCAACGCAGGATAAAATAACTCTTTTTGTAACCTTTTTGGTACACTCCGCTTCGGTAGACATCGTGTACTGAAACGAGTCATTCTCGGGGCTCCATTGGATGCCTAAAGTCTTGAAAACGTTTCCCTTATCTAGTGATCGGGTCGAGTTTGCCGTGGAGGACTCGGGAACTCCGTGGAGAAGATCCACATCATTCGAGGCCCATTTTCTCAGAACGAAGCCTCCCTTGTCGAGAAGTCTCGTTACTTCATCGCGAATCTGTTTCGCGCCTTCACGGGAGCTCGTGCCAGTGATCAGACCGTCCACATAAAAATCTCGCAAAGCAACTTGCGATCCAATGGGAAACCGCGTCGCCTCGATCTCGGCAAGCGTTCGAAGCGATTTGATAGCCAGAAACGATGCTGGACCTGTTCCATACGTGACGGTGAGAAGTTCATACTCCTTTATCGGCTGGTCCGCGCGACAGGGCCATACTATTCGCTGGAGTGGCACTTGTTCTTCATCCACCAGCACCTGGCGATACATCTTGGCAATGTCAGCAATGAGAACGTATCGGAAAGTCCGAAATCTCGCTATGATTGAAAAAAGATCTGGCTGTAATACCGGGCCGACCATAAGCGCGTCATTCAGTGATATGCTCGACGAGGTTTTGCACGAAGCGTCGATAACCACTCTTAACTTCGTCGTTGCGTTGTCTGCCTTGAGCACACAATGGTGGGGCAAATAGTAATGAGGTACTACAGATGGCTGATAATCCTGAATTTCGCGCATGTGGCCCAATGTCTGATACTCGTGGATAAATGCCGCGTAATCTCATTTCAATGTTGGCTCGCGATCGAGTCGTCGTTCGAGATTCTTGAAGCGCCGGACGGCCGTGTCTTCGGACTCCCCGAGCCGGGAGATTTCCTCCTCCTTAATCGGCAGCTTCACGATAAAGCGCTCATGTCCGTTTCGCGCGAATGTGGATTCGAAAAATGCCTCACATCTGCGTTCGTCGGGAGACATAGTGTTACTCCGCGCGTCATGTTCAATTTCCCAAAACCGAGTTAGCGCCTGGCTCAGCTCATCGTTTATGCTGAGGGCGCACGTCGCGGCTCCTGCGGGAAGTGGTCGCGTAAGGATTCGTCCCGCCGCGATCCAACCAAAGTGCGTTTTTTGCCAACAGGGCTGAGATTCGGTGGCTTTGATTTGGCCAACGCGGATGATGTTCCAAAAGCTCTCTACGCCCAATAGCATGTCGATTTTTGATGATGATAAGAAGTCCGGATCCGCAGGCGTTATTCCTGGGGGAATACGAACGTCAGACTTGTTGATTGATATGGATGGGAGATCCTGGGTAATTTTCCGCAAAACGAGGCAAGGAAGTTCAGCCTTGAAAGCGTTCAGCCGAGACTTCAGGCCCACCTTGACGCAACTATGTGTTTCGGCTCTCGATTCCCCAACTCCGTTAATGGGTATATTTGTCGGAATCTGCTTGAGACCAAGTGCTTTTACCAGATCCGCCGTGATAAAGTTGGATTGGGATCCGTTGTCGAGAAGGGCTCGACAGGGGAGCATGTTACCTTTAACATCTCGAACGTGAACGATAGCCGTGGACAGCAGCACATGATGGGCCTTCATTTGAGACGCGTGATTTACGGTAGACGCCGTCGTCTGTGCGACTGCTGGCGCATCCGATGAGCTTGGTTCCGCTGGGGTCGGTTGTTGACGTGCGTTCATGTGAAGCAAAGTGTTGTGCTTTCTATTGCATTGTCGGCACGCGCCAGCGTTGCACTGATTTGCCCGGTGTGAAGCCGACTTTAGGCAATTTAAGCATAGTTTCCGCCCCTTGACTTCCTGAAAACGGTTTTCAGCGGATAATTCAAGAAATTTGGCGCAATGAAAGATCAAATGATCGCCCGTGCAAAACTCATAAGGAAGCCTTGCGATTGAAATGTTTGCGGACGTTGCCTTGCGCGATGGCGGCCTTTCAACTTTGTTGGTCGCAACCGACGGTGGCGGCTTTCGATCGATCGCCTCAAGCACTCGACATCTATGAGATAAAAAATCCGTCAATTCTTGCAACGTTGGTATGTTTGAACCCGTAAGACTCGTTTCCCATTCCTTGTTCGTAGTTGGTGCCAATGTACTAGCAATTATGTGGATGATAAGATCGTCCCATTTATCGGTACAACGTTTTAGGACCTTGAGTGCGCGCAAACGCTTCAATACCGTGTCCAGGAGTTGTCGAAGTTCGACGTGACTTTCCCGATGCAAGACAGGATGTTCGAAAATAGCTTTGATATGCTTTTGTACTATGACACGTTGATTATCATACCGGTCGTTCAACATAGCCCAGGCTTCAACGTAATTTTCGCTTGTCAATTCGAGAGAGCTGATGACGTCCGCCGCCTCGCCCTTAAGGGAATCCCTGAGATAGTGCATTTTTTGAACGGCCGGCAATTTCGTATTCTCATGTATCATCGAGTGAAAGATGTCATAAAACGGACGCCATTCTTCGTACACGCCCGAAAACATCGGGAGTGCAATCCTCGGCAGGCGCATGTTACGTCATGATGTTGATCGTTATCTCGACCCTCTGGCGACGCATGAAGTCCAAACGGACTCGGCCCGCTCACGCCGACGTGCGTTGTACGTTCGTTGATTAATTCCTCGAATTTCGCTTCAACGGCAAAATATTTATCCTCGAAACTTTCACGTTCTTCGTTATGAGATATCGAATGCTCATCAGCCTTTTCGACGAATTCAATATTCTCTTGGGCATCATTGAAATCCTGCCAGACTTCCCGAGATTTTGCTTGTCGTTGTCGCAATTCGATGACCGAAACTTGTCGATCGTCTATCCCATCGATAAAGTTTCTGGCGCGCGGGCATGCCGCCTTTGCTAGTGTACGTTTGTTTTTCGCCTTACGCGCGACGTTTTCATCGTCATCCATCTCGCGTATTTTATTTATGTTTGAACTTTCGAATCGCAAT
Source organism: Ophion slaviceki (assembly GCA_944452715.1). Classification (NCBI taxonomy): domain Eukaryota; kingdom Metazoa; phylum Arthropoda; class Insecta; order Hymenoptera; family Ichneumonidae; genus Ophion; species Ophion slaviceki. Next base: position 24,510,562 of record OX101784.1, read on the forward strand.
ATAATTTCGTAGGGATATGTGGAACATGGAATTGAGGATCGGACAACGGAGACTCACCTGAGATCGTTTACGTCGACGTTGAATTCTCGAGGAGCCACTCGCCGCTCCCTTCCTTTGATCGGTGCCGTTTGACGCTCGAGAAACTCTTGCTGCGGCGTCGCTTGGTTTCCCGCTCAGTGTATCTCGCCAATTAAGTGTTGAATCGCACTAACGAGACTAAGCTTCTTACATCGTTTTTCTTGAAACGTCCGATGATTTTATGTGCCACGATGCTCGTGCTTGCGATGATCGTACTAAAAGGACTTAGCACGCGACAGCTTTTCTTTGTAAGCAAGAGTCACAACACACACGTTCTGCGCGGGCAATATGGCGGAGGCTTTATCCGGCTCGAAGGACCATGTTTTTGCGGCTCTTGAATAGCCTCGTGCGCGGCACTTTTTTGTCTCTCTTGTTCCGTAGCCAAAGAAGGGTGCCACAATGAAACAACCACGCTTCGTGATCTTCCTTAATGTTACTTTATTGAATTCGCGCTAACATGCGTATATGGTTCTCTCGCTACGACTTTCTTGTAGCTCGAGAGGTGACTGACTGAATTGGCGGGCTTCACACCCAGAAACACAGACAGAGCAAAGATGGCGGTCACGCTAGAGGGCTGTAGCGAGCAAATAAACTATGGATGGCCGAAGCGGCAAATTAAAAAAATGAAATCATTAACAGCCATTTTGTACATGGAAAAAAATATATAAGGAGCACAACTTTGCAGTGACCGTTTTTTTCAAAAGTTTAAGGCTTTATTATAAAAAAGTGGCTACATATTTTTTAATCAAAGTACTGCCCGTCGCTAGCTACGACCTCGGCCCATCTTTCAGGTAGCATTCGAATCCCGCGTCGATAAAAGTCTTGGTCCTTGGAAGCAATCCAGGAATCGACCCAATTTTTGACTTCGTAAGTACCGAAGTGCTGGTCAGCCAAATCGTGTGCCATTGACCGGAACAAGTGATAGTCGGAAGGGGCAATGTCTGGAGAGTACGGCAGGTGGGATAAAACCTCCCATTTCAGCGTATCCAAGTATTTTTTCACGACATTTGCAACATGGGGTCGGTCATTGTCATGCTGCAGTATCACCTTGTCATGTCTTTCATTGAATTGTGGCCGTTTCTCTTTGGGTGCCTTACTCAAGCGCATCAACTGACGTCGGTAGAGTTCCCCTGTGATGGTTTCGGATGGTTTGAGCAGCTCATAGTACACAACGCCCAGCTGTCAGCCCGTCTTCAAAAACTTTCTGCCTTCCGCCACCATGCTTGTTCTCGACCTCAAAATCTCCACTTTTGAAGCGTTGAAACCACCGCCGACACGTTTTCTCACTAATAGAATCCTCCCCGTAAGCATCTACAAGCAAACGGTGGGCCTCAGCCGCAGATTTCTTGATGTTGAAGAAGTAAATCATATCCTCCCGCAAATGCTGAGAATTCGGTTCGTAGGTTGCCATGTTTGAGTGCCTATAACTTTATAATGCATACACGTATCCGTTAGCTTTTTTAAATTGTTTACATTGGCAGAGCCTCTAGTTTAAAGTGCCACTTTTTTTATTGAGCTAGGGCCACTACTTCGGCCGCAGTGGCTCTCTAAGTAAAACGGTCACTGCAAAGTTGTACTCCTAATATATATATATTTTTTCGTAGAGTCTATCCATGTTTCGTTGTCTAGATAATTACATGCGTTCGGGTCGCAAATATTCTGTTGTTGGTTCGTTATATTTTTGCAATATTTCTTTAAGTTCCAATTCGAGCTTTCATAATTCAATTGAGATATGGAAGTTATGTCTTGAACCCGTAATAAGTTCTTCGAGGTTGGTGTAATCGTTTGTTTCTACTAAATCCTGTGCAGTTCCTGTTAATTTGTATCGCATATTAACGAAATTCGAACGTGTTCGTTTTGCGGGATTATTTTTGCCGCTTTTTTGCATGCACTTATGAAACGTCCGACGGGAATATTTCTACCATTGAACGCTGGGTTTTGGTTGGTATACCACGCGGAATGTTAGGCCTCCGTACGCCATTGTATTTAGGTTCCCGGTTCTGCGTTCAAGATTAATTAACGAGTCCTCGAGGAGGTACTAGATTAATTAATCTAGTACCTCCATTTTTTCATCGTCATTTTTTTTTTTATTGAAAGGTGTTTTTCTCATAAATGAATAAAGTGGGGATACGAATTTGTTTATCTCTTTCGGAGTGGGGCGGATCGACAACAAAGTATGAGAGAACGACAGCGAAAAGTGAGAAAAGTGTATTTCGTGCTTTTTTTAAAAAAGGTTATTTTATATGACTCCAGATACTTTCTTTCTCTGCATCTTCTGTTTTTAAATGTTTTTAAAATTGTTTCAAATGCTTTTAGGCCGTAATATTTTTTTCCATTGTTTTGTTTGTCTTTAAACATATTTGTATTCTCTTCAAGAGATTTTTTTGTGTTTCTCTTATATGGATTTTATTATTTTAAAATATTCATTTTCCTTTTTATTCCTCTCTAATATGTGAATCGAGTAGCGAAGGGGTGGCTGGGACGGAGAAACCTAACCATGCGTATGTTCGTACGCTTTATTGTGAGTGTATTGAGCGAGTGGGAGCGTGATAGCGGTTGGAAACCAAATATGTGCCAAGGCCAGCGGTATACGTTCATGCGTCACGAAGGCGAGCGCGAGTGATTGTATTTTCACACACTTTATCATGTCAAAATAAAATATGAGAAAAAATGAATTAATAGGTTTCAAATTGCTTACAGTACCGCAACGGCATTATCATTAATTTCCCTGATCGAATCGGGCTTCTTTCCTTCTTTTTTGTATGTAACGTGTACGCCTATCAACGAGAAGGGTGGTTTCTGGGTGTTGAATTTGCCTTCTATTTGGCGGGCATCTCCTCCGTGACTATGAAAGTGCTGCGTATTTACCTTGTAAATGTTGTCGAAACGATTTCTTGTGTGCGTGGTTGTGTTTGTCGCAAGTGTTGGATGTGTCACACGTGTGTCATTCGCATGTGAATGAGAAATATGGCGATGTGCGTGTGTGTTAACGGTTAAATCCTTCAGTTTTTTTTAATCGGTCGAGAAGTGGGGTAGATCTAATTTTCTTGTGATATTGATGAAACGATTGTCTTTTGGTAACTTGTGCGTGGCAGTGAAAATTATTTTTAAAAACAAAAGATTTTGGCAAGGCAATCCATCGCGAGAAAAAATCTTTCTCGACACTTTCAAAATAAAATTTAAATGAATGTCCAATCGGTGCGTCGAATGAGAGAAAAAGAAAAGGATTCCGGTTTTCTTTTTTTCGTGAATAAAATATTACATCATCGAAAAATGTATCTGTCTTTTTTTTACATATACAGTACCGATCAAAAGTTTTCGATCACTTTGGATAACTGCAAAATTATATTAGAATAACATAATTCATTTGACAGAGCTGTATAGTATCTTCGTAAAGTCATAAATAAAATAAATTATACTATTTTAATATTATTTGGCAATTATCCAAAGTGATCGAAAACTGTTGACCGGTACTGCATTTTTTGTCACTTGCTTCTCTTCACTATCCCTCCTTTTCGGTTTTTTCAAAAAGATTTTCTTGCACAGCTTTTCCGGCTTTTTTACAAGGCTCCACTGTTCCACTCTACATTTGTGCTTTCCCTCCATCATTCCCCTCACCTTGCGGCCGCAGCAGACTTCCTCCTCTGTATCGTATTCACCATGCATATCTGTCATGGGCATAGGGAATCTGCGGAAAACCTATACCAAAGTAGGCCAACGCAATGCGTTCCTTTTCTGTTATTTTTTAAGGACACTATTGTTTGTTACTATTTATCGACGAGGGAAAATGAAAAACCCGTAGTATTGTTTGTTTTTAACGAAATAAACGCCAAAAAGAAGATTATAAAAGTGGGACGCGTTGTTGGGATCTCACTCCTGACACCGATATGATGGTCGAGCGCGTAGATTAGAATTGTATCGAAGTTGAAGTGAAGCAGTTTAATGGTACTTACACATCTGTTGGGAGTGCACGTCGAGGGTGTTCGAGATTTGGAGATTAACTAACTTCTCTGGGTCCAGAGGAAAGGCGTGTGATTGGAGCGGAGGGGCCTAGCAAGTTGGAGCGGATGCCACGAGCGAGCGTGGCGAAGCCCTTGGGATCCAGAACAAAGGGACGAGGAGATGACGAAGTTGCAGTCGAGTATAACTAGGAAAATGTATTAGATCTAGGTAAGCGTCGAGGTTTTGCCGTGAGAAATAGTTGATAACGGCTATGAAATGTCGATTGTTAGCGTGAGAATGGGTTCAAGAATGAGAGTCGTGTGGGACCGTGACAAAATGCTGATCAAAATCATCAATAATTACTTGAAAATAGCTAGAAGCTAAAACTCTTCTCAAGTATATCAAACAATACTAAAACTATAGTATCCCAAACATAAAGCACCGAGTACTCACGCCTATTCATCAGCAGATCACACTTGCGTTGTTCGGATGCTGGTCAATTTTTTAATTAATTATTTAAGAATAGCTACAAGCCAGATCTCTTCTCAAATACACCAAACAATACTAGAACTATACTATACAACACAGAGAGTACTTAGAACTCGCGCCTTTTAATCATCAGATCACACTTGTACAGTTGAGATACTGATAACGAATACTGGAACTATACTGTACCCCACAGAAAGCACGTAGAATTATTATGAGAAGTGGCCAAATTATTTGTTCAATCACCTTCTTTTTGTGACATCACCAGAACTATTGCTGAAAACTGTCAGGAACTAGAGAACTTAACCACATGCGAAAAAAACTCCCGACCCTTCATGGTTTTCTGGAAAATAATCGACTGCGGGAAGTTAGCAGATCATTTTTTCAGTCACCTTTTTTAAAAAATAAAATCACCAGAACTATTCCTGAAAACTTTCAGGAACTATAGAACGTAACTGCATGCGAGGAGAACTCTCATTGAGCTTTGATCAGCTGAAAAATGATCTGCCAACTTCACCGACACTCCACGAGGCCAGACGTGGAAGAACTGATTTGCCTAGAACCGTTCCGATATGTAGATTGAAAGTTCGTGTACATGTCGTAGTGTTTATCGTATTGATTTTCATCGATATTCATATTGAAATTGCTAGACGGGTAACAGTTGTGAACCCAAGTCTTGATATTGCTGATGTTCCGCGAATCAGAGTTACTCAACTTATTTCCACACTTACTTTTTTTAGGCTTGTTTGGGGCGCGAGAATAAAGTGTCGTTCATTTTCAGCTAGGTGGAAGTCTCGATAGACCACATATGCTCAGAAGTGGCGAGAAGTAGTGATTTAGATGTGTTCATATAATTCTCACATCCAAAGTGTAAATAACGTTGGCGCATGTTCGGCGAGACTCTTTGGGAGGTATATTTTTCGTTCATGTACGATACTCTTACATATGGTACAAGCCGTTCCATGCTAGCCAAAACAAGTCTGTAGTCTTCGGTAGTTTTCCGCATAACGCCTTTATCCATCTTACGCGAGTCAACTCGCGTTTGGCATTTACAGCAATTCTTCAATAATCTCGGAAAAATTCGAGCAGCTTGTTTACGCACATAAAATCTAAGCATCGTATACGCACATCGAAGATTCCTAATACATCCACCATCTGCTTCCGTTATTGTAATAGTTCTTTATTATAATTTTTTTCCGAAATGTAACGATTACACAGATTCGTGAGATAGAATAAAACGTGTCGTTGCAGATCGCTTTTCACGGAAGAAGAACGAAGAAGGAAAGGGTGGCACAAGAAAACGGGGCTACGTGTGCGTCACCTGTCTCCTCAACCCGCGTATATTTAAATTTTCTACACTCCCACTTCGGGTTGACATAGTTTTGTTTTTCCGACAACACTGAGTTCTTTGCGTTAATACTCAAAGTTATTCTTACTTAAGGGTTTCGTTAACATATCAAAGATCTGGTCGTTCGTATTTATATAATCGAATTTTCAAAAAGTTCTTCATACGCGTTTCTTATACAGTGATATTTTACTTCGATATGTATGGCCTTGCGGTGAAATCCCGAGTTTTTTTGATAATTTTAATCGCACTTTGCATATCGACTATTTTTTTTACTAGACCGGGGAACAATCTTACAGTCCAAATTAGTTTTCTAATTATTTTGCTGGGGGCAACGTACTTCGATTTAGTAGTTGACATCAATACGGTCGATTGCCTTTGGGCCGCCCCCCCCCCCTCCCCACGCTATCGGGACTATCCCGAATTTTATCACGAACCCTATTGTCAATTTCCTTGTCGCCTTGCCATCCGCGGAATCCGCCTTACTGGACGCCTTGAGTATCGATTTATTCTCATTTTCGATATATTTAAGGATACTGTTGGGTGCGCGCCATTGCGTGTGCAAAAAAATGAATATGCCAATAGTTAGTGTGTCCGTTTCAATAAGTATTTCCACGACTAGCACAAAGGCCGCTAACCGCTGAAAATGATTACAGCCGACCAATCCGGTGACACTTAATCGCGAGTTAAAACAAGAGAGGTTCGACTAACATAGAGACACAAAGAAGAAGGACTACGACGTACGAGCTAAGCGAAAGCCATATTTTCACCCTGTAATTGCCGAAATATAATAACTCTCGTTTTCTCATCAGTGGCTCTCTTTCTTTCGATCCCGAACAAATAGCGAAACTAAGAAGTCTTGAATTATACCTATAATACGTTCAACGGCATACCAATACACCTTTTTGGGTGATTCACGGTACTGACAGACGGCGTATGCAATGTCTGGTCTCGTTACAATTGTTAAATATAGCAGATTTCCCACAGCCTCTCTGTAGGGTGTTTGAATTTGCCTCGTTTCTGCATTGACGGTTTACAACCGTCGGGATGGCAACCGTGTGTGCGTCCTCCATTGCGAAAACGCTCTAATATTTTCCGCGTATACTCCTTTTGGCTCGGGAACAGAGAAACATCTGAGAGTCCTTCTATTTCCATTCCCAGATACATGTGCAACGGGGTGATGGTGATTTCGAGCTCAGTCCTGAGGTAATTCAAGTACTTTTCTGCTTCTTGTTTATTTGTCGTTGCCACCAGACCGTCGTCGATATATATCGTGAGCATAAGTTTTTCCTCGCGTTCTTCGTCGGTAAAGATACACGGATTGGCTTCGTTGGGTTTTAGGTTGACTTTCTCTAGGCTGTGCACAATCTTGCGGTTCCAGCACCGCGCTGACTGTTTTAAACCGTATAGGGCTTTCGCGAACTTGTATACTCGTCTAGTTTCATCATTGAACCCCTTCGGTTGACCCATGTATATGTCCTCCTCCAGGTTTTTGTTGATGAAATCCGTTTTTATGTAAAACCGCATCCGGTGCATCCCTACTGCCGCTCCCAGCGATAAAACTGCTCGTATGGATGCGTATTTAGCCACAGGGCTAAAAGTTTCTTCACAATCGATGCCTAGTCTTTGAGTGAACCCTTCTACGACTGTACGTGCTTTATACTTTATTTTCGATCCGTCCAAAGTCAGTTTCTTTCGGAATACCCATTAGTTTGGCACAATTTTCGTGTTTTCCGGCAGCTTCACTAATTTTCAGGTCTTATTCCGGGCCAGCGACTTTATTTCGCCATCCATAGCTTTTTTCGAGAGGTCGGCTTTACTACTGTTGACTGCTCTCTCGTAAAATATTAGCTTTTGGCCTTCCGCCAAACATACTTCAGCTATATCTATGACAAATTGATCAAACTTCATCGGCCTCCATATGTTGTCACGATCGCAAAGTTGCCACACACCTTCAGCTACAACCCGATTCTGGATGTGTTGCGCGTTCGGCTCCTGTAATTCCGTGTTTCTGCACCTAATGTTACAATTTTCTTCGATATGTCCGAGACCATCATGGTCAAGATCTTCGCTTTCCCCGTCTCGCCACTGAATCGGTGCTTCGACGACGATTTTATTGTCAATTTTGTCTCGGGCTGGCGATTGTTGGAGGAACTCTGGCGGAAAAGATACACCTCGAAATATTCCTACCTTATTTTCACACTCGATATCCTTTTGTATTTTCGTCTGTCCGAGAAATACTGCATCTTTAGCTTTCGGACTGCACTTTTGTCTTTTTTTTTATTTTGGGTTGTATGTGAAGATCCTTGTTCCGAATACTTTGAAATCCGTGTTACGTGACTGTTTTCCAAACCACAGTTCGTAGGGCGTTTTTCCGTTTATGTTACTCGCTCTAGTTCGAATGAATGCGTAGACTTCGGTTGCTGATGTATCTGCCCACAGTTTAGATTGATATTTTCATATGCAGCATTCTCCACGCTGCTTCTACTAGCGTCCTATTTTCTCGTTCGACTGCGCCATTCTGTTCGGGGGAGTATGGAATGTTCAATTCTGCTTTTGCAAGGGGGAGTCTTTTCATGTTCAATTCTGTTCGGGGGAGTCTTTTCATGTTCAATTCTGCTTCTGCAAGTTATTTCTTCTATTTCTTTATTCACGAATTCGTGTCTTTATCAGTTCTCAGTGTCTTGAATTTTACACCGATTCGATTGTTCTTAAGAAAGCTTTGAATCGTTTCTTAAGGGGTTACCCCCACTTGCGATTTTGAAAAAATCGATTTTTTTATTGCATTTTTTGAAGTATAAGTATCTGAGAATATGTCCTGAAAATTTGAAGTCGATCCGAACAAAATTGACTGAGATATGAGCGTTGAAAGAGAAGAATCCGATGTGTAAACGACCCGTGAAAAATTTGCCGGCGCTTAAGATGCGGCCGATGCTTGGTACGATATTCAGCACCAACCACTAATACCCAGTATTGGTCCTTTATACGGGTCAATTTGGCCATGATTCTGCCAGTGCTCATTTGAAGCATGGCAAACCAACGAACACCCAACCTTGGGCCACATATCGATTACCAACTGTCAGCCAACTATCGGGTCCCAGTGTTGGCCCCGGAAATGGGCCAATCGGTTGATCATGGGTTTGCCAGTCTCGAATTGAAGCTCGGCATACCATCGAAGAGCCAACGCTGGGCCAATACTAATTAATGACCGTCGGCCAATTGTCGGGGCGAGCGCAGGCCCTGAGTCTGAGCCAATCGTTTGACGGTGGTTTTGCCAGTGTTTATTTTTAGCATGGCATTTTTAGCATGGCTCATAATGACTGCTATCTGAAATTCACTTTATTAAAAATAAAATTGATTTATACTAAAGTTTTGTGGTGTATTAAAAAAATGCCGAGTTATTATGATAGTATCAAGAAACGTCCAGTGTTAAAACGACGACAAAAATTAGAAGACTCTTTACAGCAGGTTAGGATCAGAGGCAATGAAACAAAAAGACAAGTAGATAGTGAAACAAATTTGGAAACATTCCACGAACAAGTGATTGTGCATAACGATGCTAGTGAATCTAATAATTCTTTCGATGAGCAATCATCGAGCACAGAAACTTGTGAATCTAATCGATTGTTGGCTAAGCATTGGGTTGTTTTGACAGCCCTACATTGAGCCAACACTAGCCCGAATATTGCGCCAACAATATCAAGCCGACCTTAGCCCTACTATGGGCCGGTGATCACGCCAACCGTCAGCCAATGATCGTGATCTCTTTAGCCCAATGTTGGGCCAATACCCCGCCAACTGTTAGGATTTCCGGTAAGCCTACTATTGGCCAACCGTACATCCCAGCATTGGGCCGAAGAGATCACTCCTACCGTGGCGCAACACTGAACCGGTAGTGCTGCCGTGCATCGGCCAATGGTAGAATGTGATTGGCGTCACGCTGGCTCGAGGTTGGGTTGGTTGCGTCGTTTTTCACGGGGACCGGCTAGTCTGGTCTGGCGCGCTCGAGCCTCCCTCCGACCTTCAATGCATTGTTCGATGAAAAGGGTCGTATACCTGGCATTCACAACGTTCATATAATAGACTGGGATTTATAAAAACGTATTTTCGTTGTCTGTTATGGTCTAAACTCGTCAGTGTAGCTCGAAAGTTCGACTATATAAGACGTATATTCCGCCGTTCATAATATTATAAGCGCAGTTTTTATTCATTTTACATTCAAAAATGGATCGAAAAAAAGGTTCGCGACAAACAAGAAGCAGTGATAATTTACGGAAATCTCGACCAAAAAAAGGAAGGGTGTTTTTAACCCCAACCTGGCCGAAACGGAAACTGAAAGTTTCAGCACGTCTGCGAAGAAACTGAAAAACAATATTGATATGACTGTGAATCAAAGTGTTAATATTGAATATCGGATTTTGAACGTTTGGGTTGTGTTTGCTGCTGTTTCAAATTTAGTGAAGTGCAAAACATGTGATAGAAATTTTACATTTGAAACGGCAAGTGCAAGAGGACTAGGCTTCAAAATCGTTGTGAAATGTGATTCATGTGCAGATAATTTGATACCATCTTCTCCTTTTTTGGAATATTCGTATGAAATAAAACGTCGATTTATATTCACCATGCGAGTTCTCGGCATAGGATTGGCTGGTGCACAAAAATTTTGCGGACTTATGGACATGCCAAGGTTTCTTACCGAGACTACATATTCAATAATTTTGAAAAGTATTTATGAGTCTGTGAAAACATGTGCAGATGTAATATTTAAAAAAGCCGTACGAGAAGAAATTGAAGATACACCTAATGCAGAAGGCGATGCAACTCCTCAATTAACAGTTTCCGGAGATGGATCCTGGAGGAAGCGAGGATATACGTCGTTGTTCGGAGTCACATCAGTCATAGGCTACTACAGTGGAAAAGTACTTGATCTTGTGGTAAAAAGTGCGTATTGTAAAATGTGTGAATCGTAGAAACATAAGCTAAATGATGCGGACTACGAAGAATGGTACGAAACACACGAAGATAACTGCCGTGCAAATCACGAAGGCTCCTCGGGAAAAATGGAGGTGGACTCCATTATCGAAATCTTCAAGCGTTCAATAGAAATATATAATGTCCTGTACCGTTACTATATTGGAGACGGAGATTCGAAAACGTACCCTGAGCTAGTAAATTCTCATCCTTATGACGACGTAGAAGTTATAAAAAAAGAATGCATTGGTCACGTCCAAAACCGTATGGGATCCCGCCTTCGTAATTTAGTAAAAAAAAAAAAAACAAAAAGCTTGGTGGTAAAGGACAGCTGACAGGAAAATTTATTGACAAGCTCACTGTGTACTATGGACTTGCTATTCGACGCCATTCTGCTACTGTTCACGATATGCATGAGGCAATATGGGCGACCTTCGATCATTACAGTTCAACCGATGCAAATCCACACCATGAGAGATGTCCAACCGGAGAAGAATCGTGGTGTTCGTATCAACGAGCTCAGGCGAGAAACGAGGCTTTCCAACACGATTACAAACCACTTCCATCAAATGTATTGGATGCCATCAGACCTATATACAACGATCTGAGTAAGGAAACTTTACTCGAAAGATGCGTCGGTGGCTTCAATCAAAATAACAACGAAAGCTTCAACCAACTTATTTGGAAAATCAGCCCAAAAATCGTCTCGAGTGGAGCAATCGTTGTAAATTTAGCAGCTTATATTGCCGTTGGACTATTCAACGAAGGTTAAAAATCATTATTATTTTATTTGAACTCAATCGGAGTGAGCTGTGGACACAACGCGCACGAATACGCTGATAAAATGGACGAAGCACGGATTGCACTGGCAGAGAGACGTGCGGCCGAGAGCACTCGTGAAGGAAGAACGTTACGAAGGCAACACCAAATTTCCGTTTTGCAAGCGGCATCGTCGGCGGAAGAACTTCTGTATGGGCCCGGAATAGATGACTCTATGTAAGTTTACAAAAAAAAATATTTTCTTCGTGTAAACTGAAATTAAAACTTTAAACGCGTTTTTCTCAAAATGGCATTTCTGAAGTCGGTGACCAAGATTACTCGAACACTAATGAACCGATCTTCTTGAAATTTTGCAGGCTTATTTAATACATAAAAATGTAGTTTTTATTCGTTCGATTTTTTTCGTTAAAATCGAACCATTAACTTTGACTGTCCGCCATTTTGTGAAAAATGAATATTTTTTTAAATCCTTCGATTAAAGACTAGTTTATACTTATATTTGACTAAATCCATCCGCATTTTTTTTTCAGATGATCCACTTCGCCGCAATGTTGGTCACCGCAAACCGTGTATATAAAAACATTATTTCATTGACGGCTATTTGCCACTAAGCAATGTAATATTTTTCAATAAAAAAATTACTGAAAGTTCTTCAAAATGTGTTCTTTAAGATGGTATATTGATTGATTAAAAAAGTTTTGTAGTTTTCTTTTAAAAAATTCATGAAAAAGGCCTTTTTGCGCTACAAGTTGGGGTAACGCCTTAACTTCAGACTTTGCGCTGAGGAAGTAGATACTGCGGCAATGCAAGTAAAGATCCTTAAATAGTAGAACATATTTCGACATGCCCACAGGGCGATGTTCCATAGGCCCACAGAGATCAGCGTAAACGATCTCACCTGGCTTCAGCGACTGAGCCTGACACGTTGGAAAGAGCCTGTGACACATTTTCCCAAATGTGCAAGGTTCGCATGACCAATTTTTTAAATTTGTGCCTTCGGTTCCCTAATTATTTAATACTTTGGTACCGAGGACAATATTTTGGTCTGTGAGTCTCTTATGCCAAAGCTGATTTTGATGTCCCTGCTATGTAGATTTACCTCTGCGCAGTTTACTCTACCATTGTCTGACAATTAGTTTGAACAGCCCTAATGTCGGCGATTGGACAATCTCATTAAATAGTGAGTTCTGACAGTTTTTCGATCAAAGGAATTCACAATCTTGCTGACTCTGGTGGTGCTCGAAAAGTCGATTGTCACCGACTTGTATTCAACTTTTCGATCAATATTTTGGGAAATCGCTCTTGATGATTATAAAGTTGGTACGGCAGTAATATGATACAGGTTGAGCCCATGGGCTCAACCTGTATCACATTACTGCCATGGTGGGCCCATTAGAGCATAAAGTCTCCCGTATTGTAATTCCTCCACTCAGATTTTTTACTCATCCTCAGTAGTCATACCCGCGCTGATTCGATCAGCCTAATAACACGTTAGAATCGCTATATTAAAGGATTGGGGAAATCTTAATACAGTCTTGAATCGCAAGATGATATACTCTCTTTCTACCAGTCTATTTCCCCAACCCTTAACTGTGAACCCATGTCTAAATCATATGACAAGATGACCCTGAACAAAGTCTCGTCGGGAGGGGAGCGATTCATCGAAATCTCAAAAGCCAACACTTTGGAATGTTTTGATGAGAACTCCTTGTTACTTCTCACGGATTCTTACAGGGGTTAACAGATTACATCTTTGAACATCCGTCCATCTCGGAATAAACAAAAAGATAACCCCGCTCAGAAACTTAGAAACACAAACCGCCTATGCTATCGTGATAGTATTTTGCTAAATGTATGGCGTCTCAAGTGACGATACACGACTGCGAGATCATCCTGCAGCCGGTGCCATTATCTTAAAAGTGTTGTTTGAGATTAAAAGACAGCGTAGTTTTTAAGCATCTTAAGTCGAAGACTTGGTCTGTATATGTCCCTCTGCTTTTCATGTATCCGGCATTGATGTTGTCGTCTTACCACAATGGCAATAGCTTTTTCCGGGTCACCAGGGAAACCGGTAGTCTAGCGTTGCATATTAGCCGATACATAATAGCCGATAATCGCATAACACATATAAAATATGCAGCTTCACACACATTTATGTTAACATTAAAAAGTGCACAATCATTCACAATCGTTGGTTTTAAAATAAAATGTACTGTGACGTAAATCTTTTCCTTCGCGTCTTTCGATCCTCGGGAAAACACTCGCGTCACCTTCGGCCGTCCACTTTCGCCGATGCACCCGCATGCTCCGGTGGGCGCCAGCTAACTTTTTTTCACCGGGTTAGCGACCGGTATGACCTGGAACTATCACCATTCCCAGCAAACGTCACAAACACGAAATCGGAAAAATAAAATAAAAGAAAACGCGGGTTAAAAGTGGAATGGTCCAGTTTTTGGGGGTCCCGGAATTGGAAAGCCGGACCTGGGTGCATCAGCGTGAGCGGACGGTCACGGCAGTGCACGGCCGCTCAGGCTGCAAAGTTTGGTAGAGAGGATCGGGATCTGATTCCGACAGATAGGGAGTATCGGAAGGGTATCAGCGGGAACACAAACGAATTGTTTGTTATTTGGTCTGCGAGAGCTACACGGGAGCGAAATCTTATGATTGGAAATTCGGGAACTCACCAAAAGTGCACTATAATACATAGGCTCGGTGGAGGAATCTCGTACGAGAATTCCTCGATCACGGTAACGCGTAATTCACGAAAACGCACTTGACGAAATTCAGAACGGAACGCACGCGATAATGCGCGCTCACGTAGCGCGATCGGGAGCGAAACCGAGCGTGTCGACAGAAAAACTGTCAACACGGGAGCGCGAGATCAAAGCCGAGTTGCCGGGACCAGTGCAGCCAGATCGCGCGTAAAAGTTACCGCCTCTCTAGTCTCTTGCGCGCCCATCACCCAATCATAGTAGCGCGTGTCCGTGAGCGAGCGACGCTCGGACATCTTCGGCAAGAGCCGAGCGGGGTCGAAGTTGCCCGACTGCGCCTTCGGCAGCTACACCAACACATGGACGCTGAGCACGTTCATGAACGGCCAAGCCGAAACGAAGGCTTCGAGGGAAAAAGCAATCTGAGCACGACTCGCGCGTGACGTCATCCGACGACACGCGCGAGGCTTTTAGATGATTTCAATGCTTATTTAGCTCTTGATTCTGTGCGTTATTAATGTATACAATAAAATGTATCGCGCACTCTGATCGCTTATTTTTTTGGTTTATACGTTAATTTAAATATAATAATAAATCTAAATTACAACTTATTCATCTTCTGAAAAATTGTTTACGCTTTACTCACACCCGTCCTTATGCCAAATAAATTATAATTCATAAAAGTAAGCGAAAACATATTTATATTCGTATTATTATATTAATTCTCATACTTTCATCAAGCGAGCATTATCCCCAAAAACAAGCCAATCATCCATCCGGCCGCGAATCGTAAGTACCAGAAAGTGCACA
The DNA here is from genome assembly GCA_944452715.1 of Ophion slaviceki. NCBI lineage: Eukaryota > Metazoa > Arthropoda > Insecta > Hymenoptera > Ichneumonidae > Ophion > Ophion slaviceki. The sequence goes on from OX101784.1 coordinate 24,525,685, forward strand.
TATTCTACAAGCGATGAGATGGTCCCGTTGGTAGCGTTCCTGGCTTCGGTCCGCAGGGGCCCCTAGGGCAAATTTTTCTCTAAATTTTTCATAATTTCTCATATTTTAGTCATATTTGAGATTTTCGGAGAAAAAATGATTTAAAACAGATTCAAGTACTGGTCTATTTCCCAAAAACAAATTTTTTTTACTGAAAATTCATGATTTCTCATTTTTTTCTCCGGAAATTTCTCTTTTTCCTATGACCCGAGGCTGCGGAGATATTCGGAGAAAAGTTAAAGATAAAAAAAATTAGATTTTCGTACAAAAAACTTAATACATTTTTTGATCAGTCATAATTCTGAGAAATAATGAATTTCCGAAATTTTTGCTAACGTTATTTTCCTTAAGGGGTAACACCACTGTAACGGCTTGCCACAAAGCGTTTTAGACAAATAATACTTGGGGTAATTATTAAGCATATATTGAAGTATATTGCAAAAAATGTTATGGGAAAATATTACAAAATGGCGAAACTGCAGCAAATTCTTCCGAGGCATGTTGAACTTAAGGTGCTCTGCGGCACGCAGTATAACTTGTGCCAATTTTAATTTGGACAAAATAATCTTTTAAAAATTAAATCTCGATGAGTATAGCTAGTGAACCACATAGGGGATTTTAGAAATATTGATTTTTGAGTAATTGCCGAGTATGTGACTAAAAATGTTCAATTTTTTTTAAGACAGTTATTTGTTAATAAATATTGTTTAAATTAACTTATCAAAAATCCCCTACGTGGTTCAGTAGCTACACTCATGTAGACTTAATAAAACGAAATTCTTTTTTTTTAGATTAAAATTGGCACAGTTATACTGCGTGCCGCAGAGGTTCGACATGCTTCGGAAGAATTTCTGCAGTGTCGCCATTTTGTAATATTTTCGGATAAAAATTTATAGCAATATACTTAAATATATGCTCAATAAATACCGCAAGTATTATTTGTTTATCACATTTTCTTCCGCCAAAAAAAAATATATCAAAAAATACGCTTCATGTAAGGCCGTTACAGTGGTGTAACGGCCTTACTGTAACTGAAAACTCCGATTTTTTCTGTGTAATTTCTGAAAAACTCCGATTTGTTCCGCAAAATTTTTCCAAATTTTTCTATGAATTGGAACAAATATGAAGGATTCGGAGTTTTGCGGACAATTATTTTTACGCAAACATCCGAGTTTCTCCGAATTTTTTCGAATTTTTCCGAATATTTCATCATTTTAATTATGATCACGGGAAAATCTCGGAAATTAAATGAAGACTTTAAGGGGTAACACCACTGTAACGGCCTTACAGGAAGCGTATTTTTTGATATTTTTTTTGGCGGAAGAAAATGTGATAAACAAATAATACTTGCGGTATTTATTGAGCATATATTTAAGTATATTGCTATAAATTTCTATCCGAAAATATTACAAAATGGCGACACTGTAGCAATTCTTCCGAAGCATGTCGAACCTCTGCGGCACGCAGTGTAACTGTGCCAATTTTAATCTAAAAAAAAGAATTTTGTTTTATTAAGTCTACATGAGTGTAGCTACTGAACCACGTAGGGGATTTTCGATAAGTTAATTTAAACAATATTTATTAACAAATAACTGTCTTAAAAAAAATTGAACATTTTTAGTCATATACTCGGCAATTACTCGAAAATCAATATTTCTAAAATCCCCTACGTGGTTCACTAGCTACACTCATCTAGATTTAATTTAAAAAAAAATTATTTTGTCCAGATTAAAATTGGCACAAGTTATACTGCGTGCCGCAGAGCACCTTAAGTTCAACATGCCTCGGAAGAATTTGCTGCAGTTTCGCCATTTTGTAATATTTTCCCATAACATTTTTTTGCAATATACTTTAATATATGCTTAATAATTACCCCAAGTATTATTTGTCTAGAACGCTTCGTGACAGGCCGTTACAGTGGTGTTACCCCTTAAGGAAAATAATGTTTGCAAAAATTGCGGAAATTCATTATTTCTCAGAATTATGAGGGATAAAAAATATAATAAAATTCTTTCAGAAAATCTCATTTTTTCATCTATAACATTTCTCCGAATATCTCCGCAGCCTCAGGTCATAGGAAAAAGAGAAATTTCCGGAGAAATAAATGAGAAATCATGAATTTTCAGTAAAAAAAAATGTGTTTTTGGGAAATAGACCAGTACTTGAATATGTTTTAAATCATTTTTTCTCCGAAAATCTCAAATATGACTAAAATATGAGAAATTATGAAAAATTTGGAGAAAAATTTGCCCTAGGGGCCCCTGCGGACCGAAGCCAGAACGCTACCAACGGGACCATATCATCGCTTGTAGAATTTGTGCACTTTCTGGTACTTACGATTCGCGGCCGGATGGATGATTGGCTTGTTTTTGGGGATAATGCTTTATCGCTTGATGAAAGTATGAGAATTAATACAATAGTACGAATATAAATATATTTTCGCTTACTTTTATGAATTATAATTTATTTGGCATAAGGACGGGTGTGAGTAAAGCGTAAACAATTTTTTAGAAGATAAATAAGTTGTAATTTAGATTTATTCTTATATTTAAATTAAGGGGTTACCCCCACTTGCGATTTTGAAAAAGTCGATTTTTTTTATTGCATTTTTTTGAAGTGCAATTTGAAGTACAGTTTTTTTTATGCCCGGAATACATGACTCTATGTAAGTTTACAAAAAAAATATTTTCTTCGTGTAAACTGAAATTGAAACTTTAAACGCGTTTTTCTCAAAATGGCATTTCTGAAGGCGGTGACCAAGATTACTCGAACACTAATGAACCGATCTTCTTGAAATTTTGCAGGCTTATTTAATACATAAAAATGTAGTCTTTAATCGTTCGATTTTTTTTCGCAAAAATGGCCGTTTTATAGCCAAAAAACGGCCGTTTTTTTCGTTAAAATCGAACCATTAACTTTGACTGTCCGCCATTTTGTGAAAAATGAATATTTTTTAAAATCCTTCGATAAAAGACTAGTTTATACTTATATTTGACTAAATCCATTCGCATTTTTTTTTCAGATGATCCACTTCGCCGCAATGTTGGTCACCGCAAACCGTGTATATAAAAACATTATTTCATTGACGGCCATTTGCCACTAAACAATGTAATATTTTTCAATAAAAAAATTACTGAAAGTTCTTCAAGATGTGTTCTTTAAGATGGTATATTGATCGATTAAAAAGGTTTTGTAGTTTTCTTTAAAAGAATTCATGAAAAAGGCCTTTTTTGCGCTACAAGTGGGGGTAACGCCTTAACGTATAAACTAAAAAAATAAGTGATCAGAGTGCGCGATACATTTTTTTGTATACATTAATAACGCAGAGAATCAAGAGCTATATAAGCATTGAAATCATCTAAAAGCCTCGCGCGTGTCGTCGGGGTGCTGAGATTGCTTTTTCCCTCGAAGCCTTCGTTTCGGCTTGGCCGCACATGAACGTGCTCAGCGTCCGTGTGTTGGTGTAGCTGCCGAAGGCGCGGTCGGGAAACTTCGAGCCCACTCGGCTCTTGCCGAAGATGTCCGAGCGTCGCTCGCTCACGGACACGCGCTACTATGATTGTGTGATGGGCGCGTAAGAGACTAGAGAGGGGGTAACTTTTACGCGCGATCTGGCTGCACTGGCCGGGACGGCAGCTCGAGGCACACTGTTGCTTCGAGACCTTTTCGCAAAATCGCGATTGAAACGTCAAATCCCTTGACCGATAACTCCTGCCCTCTATCCGAAATCGCCTTTATGCGCTATCGGTAACGTATCGGGAAATATTCCCGCGGTAGCGTATGGAGATCGCCCGAAATTGCATCCCCTGGTGCACAGCGAAAACAGGGCCTCTTACTCAATACCAAAATCGGCACGAAGGTGTTCCACGACCCTTAACCTCCGCCCGTTCTCCAGCGTACATGCACCTTGTCGATGGGGCGCCGGTATTACACCCGGGCCTCCGCCAATTCTCGGCGACCTCCATCGGGCAGCTCGATACGTCGAGCCATACTCCCCTCGACGGATGAAAACGCCCGAAACCCCAACAAACCCAACGAAATCGTAATCTCGATATCGGTAGCGCGTAATCGGAACGGTAGCCGAGGCGAATCGGCGAGACTAAATCATACGGGAACTGAATTGATCGGTAGCTGTTTGGGGAGTTCTTTGTGACCGTGAGTTTCAAAAAAAATCATGTCACAACTCCCCACCCCTTACGGGTAGTTTCGGCATCGAGATCGAGAACGCGAGCTCGTTTTAGAACGACGGTAACTTCTGGCGCTGACCTCGGTTTGAGGTGATTAGGCCAGAAGAACGAGACCAACACCATCGCCATCGGTCGAGAACGAAAATCAACCACGCAACAATAAAGCGTATCTTTTCGTGAGCAACCAAACGAGAGCAGCGCGACGAACGTACTTTACGAATCGTCGGCGAGCCTTTTCAATATTGGACCGGGATCGCTACTGAGCGTATCGAGAACAACCGAAATATAATTAATTTCTAAAGCGGTAGCATAAGTTTTCCCTCACAATTACCACTCGAGAGCATCATGATTCATAACTAGATCAATAGATTATGAGGGAACGAGATCGGCACAAACGTGATGCGGCACGAGAAAAAAAAACTTTCACGACGGACACAAATGAAACAAAAAAAATCGTGAACACTCAATCAAGGGCAACGCAACAAACGTAGATTACGGATCGTATGCGAGCCTCTTTGATGAGGGGGCGAGATCGCTATTGAGCGTATCGAGAACAGTAATACTCTTATTCCTAAAGCGGTAGCATAATTTCTTCCCCCAAATTTACCACGCGAGAGCATCATGATTTAGTAATAAATCGATCGATCATGGAGGGGGAACGAGATCGGCACAAACATGGTACGGCGCGAGAAAAACTTTCCGAAACAAGAAAAAAAGGACAAAACAGAACAAGAAAGAAAAGGAAAAAAAATATACGATACCCCCTCCGGAGACTGTCTCTCGTCCTTTGGGAACGACGGCGTTGGACCTACCGACGGTTCACGAGATCGGCATCTGGACTCCTGGTGAGGACGAAAGCCTCTCATAGGACGGTGACTCCCTGGTGCCTATATCGGGATCAGGGGCCTTCCGGCACGTATTGCGAAAACTGGGGCCTTTCGGTCCGTATTGCGAGAGCTGGGGCCTTTCGGCCATTATTGCGGGAGCTAGGCCTTTAAGCTATATGTCGAGAACTACGGCCTTTCGGCCCGTATCGGGAACAGGGCGTCTGTCCGTTCAAGGGGCTGGGTGAGCCCCACGTCCCTGGTCTACCCTGTGGGTAGGGGCCGTGGCCCTCGCAAACACCTTGGCCGGGAGCTAGCCACGCAAAACGAAAAGCAGAGGGAGAGAGAAGCCAGAAGGGAAAAGTAAATAAAGGAAAAAAAGTACAAAATAGAAGGAAACTAAGAAAAAAGGGTATAGAAAAACAAGGAAAAATAAATAAAAATTAATATAGAATCATATTGAATAACGAAAGAAAGGCGGGAACTAAAAAAATTCGAAAAATAAGAAAAAAAACCAAAAGACAAAAAATGTAGACCCAAACAAAAAAAAACAAATCAAATTTAAAAAATTGAGAATTAAAAAAATTAGATATTCATTGGAAAAGGAAAAATATATATATAAAATAATAATAATAATGTTCAAAAAACATATTTGTCGAATAATACTGCGATTAAAGAAAGGGGAAAGGAAGAATGAGGGGAAAAAATTAAAAGAAGGAAAAGAATTAAATTTGAAATTAATAAATAAAATAAGTAAATAAACTAAACAAAATTTCAAATAATAACAAAGAAAGAAGGGACCAACAATTTTTCGTGGGCCGTAACTCACCGTACCGGAGCGCAGTGCAGCCAGATCGCGCGTAAAAGTTTCCCCCTCTCTAGTCTCTTACGCGCCCATCACACAATCATAGTAGCGGGTGTCCGTGAGTGGGCGACGCTCGGACATCTTCGGAAAGAGCCGAGCACGGTCGAAGTGTCCCGCCCGCGCTTTCGGCAGCTACACCAATACATGGACGCTGAGCACGTTCATGTGCGGCCAAGCCGAAACGAAGGCTTCGAGGGAAAAAGCAATCTGGGCACGACTCGCGCGTGACGTCACCCGACGGCACGCGCGAGGCTTTTAGATTATTTCAATGCTCATTAAGCTGTTGATTCTCTGCGTTATTAATGTATACAAAAAAATGTATCGCGCACTCTGATCACTTATTTTTTTAGTTTATACGTTAATTTAAATATAATAATAAATCTAAATCACAACTTATTTATCTTATATAAAATTGTTTACGCTTTACTTATACCCGTCCCTATGCCAAATAAATTGTAATTCATAAAAGTAAGCGGAAATATATTTATATTCGTATTATTATATTCATTCTCATATACTTTCATCAAGCGATAAAGCATTATCATAATGCATTATCATAATGCTTTATCGCTTGATGAAAGTAAATGAGAATGAATATAATAATATGAATATAAATATATTTCCGCTTACTATTATGAATTACAATTTATTTGGCATAGGGATGGGTGTGAGTAAAGCGCAAACAATTTTTTAGAAGCTAAATACGTTGTAATTTAGATTTATTATTGTATTTAAATTAACGGACAAACTAATAAAATAAGCGGTCAGAGTGCGCGATACATTTTTCGACACTAAAAGATAACTAATTAAAATGATAATGATGACTAATAAAAATAACTAATCAAATAAGAATTAATAGTAATAATAATTTTAAAAAAGCACTGAGCGCGGTGTACGATCCCGCGCCCGTAGTGCAATCTTTTTTCCGAAAAACTCCGATTTTTTTCGGAAAATTTTTCCGATTTTTTCTATGAATTGGAACAAATATGAAGAATTCGGAGTTTTGCGGACAATTATTTTTACGCAAACATCCGAGTTTCTCCGATTTTTTTTCGAATTTTTACGAATATTTCATCATTTTAATCACGATCACGGGAAAATCTTGGAAATTATATGAAGACTTTAAGGGGTAACACCACTGTAACGGCCTTACGGGAAGCGTATTTTTTTATATTTTTTTGGCAGAAGAAAAAGTGATAAACAAATAATACTTGCGGTATTTATTGAACATATATTTAAGTATATGGCTATAAATTTTTATCCGAAAATATTACAAAATGGCGACACTGCAGCAATTCTTCCGAAGCATGTCGAACCTCTGCGGCACGCAGTATAACTGTGCCAATTGTAATCTAAAAAAAAGAATTTTGTTTTATTAAATCTACATGAGTGTAGCAACTGAACCCCGTAGGGGATTTTCGATAAGTTAATTTAAACAATATTTATTAAAAAATAACTGTCTTAAAAAAAATAAGTTTTTTTTACGAAAATCTTTTTTTTTCATCTACAACTTTTCTCCGAATATCTCCGCAGCCGTTCACTCAGGTAATAGGAAAAAGGGAAATTTCCGGAAAAAAATAATAATAATAAAAAGTTTTTTAACGATAATCTCATTTCTTTTCTCCGAATATCTCAGCAGCCGTTCACTCAGGTCATAGGAAAAAGAGAAATTCCCGGGGAAAAATGAGAAATCATGAATTTTAAGTAAAAAAAATCTGTTTTTGGGAATTAGACCAGTACTTGAATCTGTTTTAAATCGTTTTTTCTCCGAAAATCTCAGATATGACTAAAATATGAGAAATTATGAAAAATTTGCACTAGGGGCCCCTGCGGACCGAAGCCAGGAACGCTACCGACGGGACCATCTCATCGCTTGTAGAATATGTGCACTTTCTGGTACTTACAATTCGCGGCCGGATGGATGATTGGCTTGTTTTTGGGGATAATGCTTTATCGCTTGATGAAAGTATGAGAATTAATATAATAATACGAACATAAATATATTTCCGCTTACTTTTATGAATTATAATTTATTTGGCATAAGGGCGGGTGTGAGTACAGCGTAAACACTTTATATAAGATAAATAAGTTGTAATTTAGATTTATTATCATATTTAAATTAACGTATGAACTAAAACAATACGCGATCAGAGAGTGCGATACATTTTTTTGTATACATTAACAACGCAGAGAATCAAGAGCTAAATAAGTGCCGTGCGGGTGCCGTCGGGTGACGTCACGCGCGAGTCGTGCTTAGATTGCTTTTCTCCTCGAAGCCTTCGTTTCGGCTTGGCCGCACATGAACGTGCTCAGCGTCCATGTATTGGTGTAGCAGCCGAAGGCGCGGTCAGAACACTTCGACCGTGCTCGGCTCCTTCCGAAGATGTCCGAGCGTCGCTCGGTCACGGACACGCGCTACTATGATTGTGTGATGGGCGCGTAAGAGACTAGAGGGGGTAACTTTTACGCGCGATCTGGCTGCACTGCCGAAGCGTAGCAAAAACCAATCACGGGACGGAGGAAAACTTTTCCTCCGGTGCCTGAAGATTTTATATCGAGATCACCAAAATTTTATTTTGTAACGGGAACGCGCAGAATAAATCTCGGATCGAAGATCGTTGGGATTCCTCGCGTTAGCGGCGCGTCGGGATAAAAGCAAAGCTTCTCCGAGAATTGTGTTCACGAACACTGAGATGTCGTGAACACGGGAAAAGATTGTTTCTCCCCGTTTGTGGGATGCGCAAGTGCACCCGCAAACAGACGCACAAAACATACGAAAGGCACGAGACACAGTACACAAAACACAAAAAAAAGATGAGCACACAAAAAGCCCAAAACTCTCAACCGTCCAATACGGAGGTTCGCGACAGAACTTTTTTTTTGCACCCTTCGCATAACGGTAATCGAGCGACGATCTCAGCGTCGATACCTCCATAATCCTGAAAAAAAAACAATTTTTTTTTCGGGTCGAGAACTTTCCTTCCACGTTCGAAATTCCAACAATAGAACGATAGCCAAGCGAGCTCGATCACGCGGAACGGCCTTCACGCGCGCTGGGCGAGGGGCGCGGGGTGCAGACGCGGGAGCGAGAATCTTCGCAACTCGAGATTTCCCTTCGAAAATCGATGAAAATCTCTATTTAGGTGACAAATATTCTGTCACGGAGAACTAGGGAGGGAGAGAAACGACAACTCCGCTTCCCATCCCCTCAAGTCCGAGAACGAAAATTTTTCGAGAACTGAAAAAAAAACTTCGATATCGGGAACTTAATCCCCAACCAGGGATCATAAGATCGAGAGCCAAAAGAATTTAAAAAAAAACAATGTTATAATAATTATCGATAGCGCAATCATAATCGAGGAGGGGGGGGAGGAAATAATAATTTCCTCTCCTCTCCGAGAAAATCGGTAGCGTCAAATTCGAGAGCAAAAGCCGGAGGGAACTAATTAACAATTCCCTCGCGCAAACGAGAACGCAAACCGGAACGCCACAAACCGTAACCAAAAAAAAATTAAAAAAACAATGTCATATCAAAATAAAAGGCACGGAAACTCCCTATCTACCGTTGGCCCCACGTTGGCCGCCATTTGTGACGTAAATCTTTTCCTTCGGATCTTTCGATCCTCGGGAAAACACTCGCGTCACCTTCGGCCGTCCACTTTCGCCGATGCACCCGCATGCTCCGGTGGACGCCAGCTAACTTTTTTACCGGCTTAGCGGCCGGTATGACCTGGCGGATGGGTGCAACTACCGCCATCCCCACCAAACGTCACAAACACGAAATCGGAAAAATAAAATAAACAAATACGCGGGTTAAAAGTGGAACGGTCCAGTTTTTGGGGGTCCCGGAACTGGAAAACCGGACCTGGGTGCATCAGCGTGAGCGGACGGTCACGGCAGTGCACGACCGCTCAGGCAGCACATAGTCGAAAATCACGTAACACACATAAAATATAAAGCTTTAATCACATGTTCATGTTAACATTAACAATATCAACCTCTTGCGAACCTTAAAAAATAGTTATCGAATTTTTCATGATTGTTTAATCCAATTTACCAGTCTTTAAACTTTACGTTCAGTAGGCACTCAATAAAACGAGCTTTAGCTTTCAATTGTTTTTTGCAAATCGGGCTAAATTTTTTTTTTGTTGGAATTTGTTTTTAACAAAGTTACAAGTTATCTATGTTGAGCAGTGATATATGGGAGAATCCTGAAGCGTTGTGCTTCTAAGCGACGTTAACGCGACTACAAAATACGCTTAATACATGAAAAATGAGTCTTAACATATTTTATGCATTAATCGTATTATATTCATGTTAACAGATGTCGCGTCTCATCTGACGATTTTCTCAATAACTTCCTTGGCTAGATGGGAGAATAGTCCTAAGGCCTTCTCATTTTATAAAAAATGTTGAGAATTCTTATGTTGCGTCAAACTGGAATAATGTCGAAAGGTCTCGTTGTCGCTCTCCGTACAGGAAAAGGGTTTCATCACCAAACGTCGCTCCATCCGAGACATGAAGTTTGGCTTCCATTAGTATTTGCCGCGGTGAGCGTGTGTGACAGGACAAATCTTGAGATAGGCGCTATACAACATAACTGAGGTAGGTCCTCGATGCAGGTCTGGCACTCGAAGATTTCTTGGAGACGACGTACTGTCATCGTACCGTGTGGACGTCGGTTGTGCAACTGCGATTATCAAATATGGTGCTCAACACAGTATGAAAAGAATAGCGAGGCACATGAAGGTGCTGTTAGCTGTTACGCTTGAGTCTGTGAAACCCAGCCAAACATTATATGGTGTTGCCCAGAGCTTTTATTTCTCGAGCCAAAAAAGAAGTTGTACTTTGTGTGATATGTGTACAAGAGAGATAGCTGACATTTCCGACGATATATTTTTCAGCGGTGAATGATATTTAAGGCAAAATTATTGTCAGGCTCTGCGTCAGTAAATTCTACAGAGCCAGATGCATTTTCTTAAAAAAAAACTTCACCGTCTATGAGAAGATTCTGTTCGGAAAATTTTGAGAACATGTTCATTAAACGTTAATGGAATGAGGTAAAGCCAAATTAGATCCAAACGACGTAAATTCAAAAATTCCGGACTTACGAACACACGAATTGGTAATGACGTATATAAGATAGGTAATGTTCTCAGAGCACACAAAAACTACACATGAACGTCTGTCTGCGAATTTCTTAATTTTAGGCACAAGCCAATGAAAGAAATAAGCACATTATTGAATATGTTTAACTCACTCTGTATCAGTTTGCGTATCTTCCTCTGTCGCTGTTTCTCCGACGGATTCCGCGCGAGCGCCACGGCTGAGAAAAAATATACGCGTGTTACGGATAAGTAAAAAAAATAATCCACGCTTAAATTTGGGACGCAGTGAACCTTTGTTATATAAATGTTTGGCCCTAAAAGCAGTCGTTTGTTTTTATTTTGCACGTATGCTGTAATTAATAACCATCTTTGATGAATGGGGTTGTCAAAACGACTATTCGTATATGCAGGGTGAACTATTTAACGTGACCACTCCAAATATTTCCGTTGCCTTTAGAGTGACGAAAACAAATATCAGAAGGTAATTTGATTGATTTCAAAGAGCTGATACAGTGGTGAAAAATTCATTTTTGTAAAGATCATAGATTTTGCGTTCTCAAGGTCATCAATGGTTTTCCAAATGATAGCATGTTTTTTTTTATTAAGACGTTGTAGCTGATATTCAGACGAATCCAACGACCTATGATATCATGGCTTAGAAATGACTTTTCACCAAAATACAAGTATATAAACCGGAAATCGTGATGGTATTGACAATAAGAATATCCGAATAATGTACTTTCATTTTTTGTGCAGAACATTTATTGCAAAAAATATTCGAAGTGATGGCCATTAACCTCGACACATTTTTGAAGACGTCGGATGAACGATTCTCTTGACCTTCAAATAGTTTCTGGTGTGATAGCGGCGCAGGTTATCCAACGGATACAAAATAGTCAATAGTCGGAGATGTTTCTGATGTTTATAAACACTGGCGTAACCTGGTAAAACTGTAGTAGAGTAAAGAATGTTTACCGTCTACCAATATTAGAATCAGTAGACAAGTGTATCCATCCAAAGTGTAATAGCCGTATCGAAAATAGTGCTGTACATTCAAGCAGAGAAAGTGGAAATGATTCCAATTTATGGTGAGACCGGTAGAAACTCTGTGCAAGCGGCGAACATGCGAGAACGAATTACAAGAGCCTGCGCCGCCATCACACCAGAAACTATCCGAAGGTCAAGAGAATCATTCATCCGAAGTCTTCAAAAATGTGTCGAGGTTAATGGCCATCACTTCGAACATTTGTTGCAATACATTATTCGGATATTCTTATTGTGAATACCATCACGATTTTCCGTTTTTACACGTGTATTTTGGTGAAAAATCATTCCAAGGTCATGATCTCATAGGTCGTTGGATTCGTTTGAATATCAGCTATAACGTCTTAATAGAAAAAACATGTTCCCATTTGAAAAATCATCGATGACCTTGGCATGCAGTCTAGCTTCCCGTAGACTTTGATTTGCAAAAAAATGAAAAAAGGTTTTCAGTTAGAATATGTATAGTTTCTGTTCGACAGTAATTAAAATAGGAATTAAAAAAGATTGTTTCCCCACATTTTCCAGAAAAAAAATTCGTTAAGTAAAAGGTAACCATATTATCAATATTTCTACCAAGTTTAAACTCAATCGGCTTAATATTGCGACTACTAATAAGTCTCCACCGTTGAACAAAAGATGGCCCCATCAGGAGGTTATGGTTGGAATTGTCAGATGTAAAACGTCATATCGTAAGGTTGGAGATCTGGCAAGACGTCCATATATTAGCGATTTTGTATCAGCATCACATAATTTTTTCGTGCGAAAATGTCTAGTTTTCAGCCGAATAAGCGTCATTTGCGGGAATTAGGCAACGCATCATGTCGATTAAGTACATTTTTTCGTTGCCCTAGAGCCACGTGGGACCAAAAAGTGTTGTGTCATTGTCTACGTTGACCGGGCTCGGTCCCCGTGTAATCGAATTTAGTGATGATGACGTTATTTTTGTCGAACTGGCCCTCAAGTAGCGTATATTGGTCCCGATAATATTGAAAGAAAAATATTTTTCTTATCGACGGCATGTATATACTACGTGGTGACCAGGGACTCAGGTATAAAAAATTCCGCGGTGACGCTTACCATTTGGGAATGGACTCGAGGATCTTTCGGGGACTCTCGTGCATGCCCTTAAAGTATATGCGGATGTACGTATACATACATTTCTCATTTATACTGCCGGTTCGGGCCCGATTAACACAACATAAATATATATACATATATTTTTTCTTTTTCTCTCAATTTGGGAGCCGAGGGAACTAGGATGTAACAGTGCAGAAACTACTCAACGAATTTAATTAAGGCTGAGCCTATATATGTCAAGTTTATTTCCCGGTCTAACGTAGAGAATTCTTTTTATCCCGATCCGTTACAAAATTTTCTTTTTACATGCACTTTTTAACGTTTTATTGAGGCGTTTTATTATATAGTACATCAATTCAACAATAGTTGGCGCTACAAGTATTTTATACCGCGCTACTGTTTTGTTTTATCCAAAACTATAACAGGAGCGTTCACATGCTGGCACTTATAATCTGATTAGGCTATTTATACATTCGAGCTGTGTAGAGAGCATTGATGACTTTGCGATAATTCTGAATTCAAAGATAACGAGAAAAAAATCAAATAATTCATATTTGACTGTTATAAATGTACGTTTCGGAAGAGGGCTAGAAATAAATGGTCCCGCTGAGCACAATGAGAATTTAAGATTTAGGATATTGTTATTTTAATCATACTCAAGTAACCAAAAACTATTTTAGGTAAATCGCATCGTTCTGTAAAGGGTGTCTCAAAATGACATGATATTTTAATTGATTAATAAAACGTATTATTTATTTGAAAAGTACGGATATTTTTATTCTAATATAAGGTACAAACATGGAGGTTATGTGTGGAACACAATATCCGATGAATGGCATAAACGGCATGGACTTGGAAGACATCTTTTTTCAACAAGATGGCGCAACCTGCCACACTGCGGGCGAAATCGTGTAGTTATTGCAGACGAAATTTCATGCTCGTGTTATCGCGCTCCGCGGCGACGTAATTTGCCTACCAAGATCGTGCGATTTGACGCCCTTGGGCTTCTTTCTTTGGGGTTTTCTGAAAGAAAACGTGTATGCCAATGATCCACAGACCATTCCTGAGCTCAAGGAAGAAATTGAACGCACCATTAATGAAATTAGTCTGCAATTATGCTAAATTTTTATTGAAAATTCCATCAAAAGATTGAACGTTTGCAAACAAAGACGAGGCGGCCATTTATCGGATGTTGTGTTCAACACATAACCTCAATGTTGGTACCGTATATTAAAATAAACATATTCGTACTTTTCAAATAAATAATACGTTTTATTAATAAATTAAAATATCAGGTCATTTTGAGACACCTTTTATAACGCGTGTATTAATTGGCTTGTTTACTTCCTCCTCTACGTCATACCGATGCCTGTTTCCATCTCGCACTTAAATCACTTCAGCCCGTATCTCAGCAACCGAAACGCTGTACAATTTTTTTGGTATTCATAGCCACATCAACTTTTTTTTCAAATTCTGCTCCACCTTTTTGCACTCCTATGATGTTTCGATCTTATGATGTTATCGACGATCGCAGTTGTTAGAAGCAATCTGCGACTTAAATGCTGGAACAAAAAGTGTTTCAGAGCTATTCGTCAACCCCGAGCATATCTCCCGACGACGATGTTTTCCGTCATCTGTCACTGACGTACTCGAGGAATCATGGGACGATGCATCGCGGCGCGGCCTGTTCGCCTTCGCAGCCTGGCTTCAAAAATGGTATCACGAACGGCGCCGAATGGTACCCCCTGACTGGTGGTATGCAGGACTTCAATTACGTGTGGAACGGGTGCATGGAAATGACGCTCGAGCTTTCCTGCTGCAAGTACCCACCGGCCGAGGATTTACCGCGATACTGGGATGAGAATCGAGTAGTAAGACCCTCAATCAACAAATTTATATCACTTTTGATAACTGAAATGCTTCGTCACCAAAATTGGATTTGTAACATGCTAACTTCACACTCTTTTCCTGTGCCATGTTCGCTGAACAAACGATTTCTTAGTGAAATAACTAACGAGTATTTCTTCGACAGTAATTCCCCTAGTAATTTAAGTGAGCTCCATGTGAAGAATCTGATAATAACTAGGATCCTTCCTAATTTTAAGTAGAGGTTTTCGAGGCACATTCATTTGCAGCACGCTGTGGCAAGTACCGTAGAAAAAAAATTTTATCTGTGGTTCAAAACTTTGATTTTTTTATCTTCAGCATTGCATAGTTATGGTGTTATTGAATGAAGGAAAGATGTTGATAAAAATATGTTCAAGTGATTGTAACGGGCAGCATCGCACCGCCATCACGAACCTATTATTTTTTTATATTCTCGTATGAAGCTGAATTTTAGTACACTACTGCCTCTATTCCTTCTCATGAGCAATGAAATGCTCTAGTGGATTTTTAATATCTGACCACTGTTGCTACAGTATGCTGCAAACGAAAAGACACCATTGCAACTTCTGTGAATTTAGTAGAGTTGCGAGACGGTAAATAACCTGGGTATTTAGTGGGTTATATAACCGCAATCAATTAATATATTTTATTATCGGTGAATTCTATCTTGTGGGTGTATGATCCATAAATTTAATCTTACGGGTAGTACTATCGAGGAACATCACTTAAGTGTCCGCCGTCGATTTTGTTGAAACTCATGTATGTGATAAAGCATTGGAAACTATTAGATACTTTTTTATCCGTGGAAATCGGTTTTAAGGGCCCCGCCTTAAAACCGGTTTCTGCAGATTAAAAAAATACGTGTCTAATGCCCTCCCGAACCACCCCTCAAAGCAAGGGTCGTAGGGTGGTTTTGTAGTTTTACCCACAACCAGTCGTCATCTGAATGAAACAAAAACAAAAATTCTTCTAATGTGAAGCGACAAAAACCCACTAAAGGATAATTGAAAGAAAAAAATTAAATTAAGGGACGACACGCTTTTCGTCGAGGGGTCATTTACCCCCTCAAAAAGGTTTTTCCGCTGATAAGAAAAAATGTTTCAACGCTTTATCATATATATGAGTTAAAACAAAATCTCCTCGGTTTCGCCGAACATTATCAAAAAATGGTTTTGAACGCGAAGCATGAATTGATTCTATTGACATAGAAGACTAATGATAATGCGATTTTGTCACATCTGGAAGGGACGCAAGCATAATATTTTTTGTTTCCCGCTTTGTTGTCTACGCCTAGCGCAGTAGCACGGGATGAGGGTAAAAAGGGGTAGTGCGTGGAAAATAATGGAATTAAGGAATTGACGCGATATTTCGGTATTGAGAAGTAATTCGACAAGCTTATATAAATTTAACCGACGTTTTATTACAAATGGATAGTCGGATTTGAATGTGAATTAATAATAACAGAAGAGTAAAGGAATAATACAGAAAAGTAACAGAATTATGTAGTCGGCTTATATTTGCCGGTGTGCGTAGCTGTGTGTGTGTATTTGCTCGTTAAGATATCCGTAGACGCTCTTATGAATATGGGCCTTCGTTAGTGGCCAGATGCGCTCGCTGTTGGAGTAGGTCGGTGACACGCGCACAAGATTTTCGGTAGGTCCATATAAATATATATGGACGGCGAGAGCCACTTGAAGGTCTGTACGATCTTAGAGCGCAAAAAACGGATTTGACTTTTCTACGCAGACTGTGGGTCGAACTTACACGCTTAATCAATTCGAAAGAAAGACTTGCAATAAGATTGCCCGTACTGAGATCGGAATTAAGACACGATAAGAGAACTTTATTCGAAGTTGCTTGACGAGAGACTGAGCTCTGAATTTGATGAAGATTGTCGGGAAACTAGGATTGAGACTCGATAGAAGAACTTGATTCGATGGTAGCCTGTGTAGAAATTTGAGCCGGGAAAAAGTACTGCCCCGGATCTGCCTTTTCCCTAGATAATATTAGACTCTAGTCGGGCATTCCACCCTGTAATAGGTTCGCAATGTAACGGGTCTAAGGCTAGGTCCCGATCAGCAGTTCCCATTCTGGGGAATTGATCGGGAACGGGCCGGAGAACAAGCGGTAAATTACCAGAAAACTCGTAGGGAATAGATTGGGCAATAACAAGGGACAGACGAGGAAATAAAAAATGACGTTTCAGCTTTTTTGGAATCCTTGGGGAGGTAAAATCGGGAGTGTATTTAGTATTTCGACAACATATTGTTTGTTGGTTATCTACTTGCTAGGGTAGTATATGAATGTATACATACGCTTGCTCGCATTTTCTGATAGGCAAAGAGACAGCATAACGTACACAGATCCGAGCGAAAAAGGCCTAGAGTGCAAAGGGTTACTTCGCACGTATTGCAAAATCATGAGCGTAAGCGCACACTGTAAGCATAGCACTTCTGCCAGTGGTACATCTCACAGGACGAACTTTCATCCTCGTTCGATGGTACCTTGCTTACGCGCAGCGCTTCGCTTATAGCCACCTGACGGAATGTTGGCGAAATACATTCAGGTAATGTCTTCCCGGCCAGAACATTGATATTTCCCAACATGGCGACAAGGCGTTCAAAAACCACGAATGAACTGCTTTACTTTTTTGCCTCATAAAATAATTTGGCTATTTTCAGTGCTCAAATCATGAGATATCGTAATCCCGATATTTATGAAAGGCATTGTTATCATCGTCGATTATCAGTGATGAAATGAATGCTTTTAATGATGAATAGAATTACAACAGATGTATTAGTTTCATCCCAATCAATTATAAATATCTCTGATGAGGTGAAAAGCAAAGTAGCTTTTCTTTAGTTCTTAGACACAGGGTCCACTTTTCAAAACATGCCAATGTTCTGGCCGGTTAGACATTACGTGAAGATGTACTTGCTCGCAATGTATCCCGGCCAGATGATTGTAATTTCCAAACATATAGGGTAAACCGTAAAAAAACGATTTTACGATCTTCCCGGGTTGTTCCATGGGAGAGTCATTTTAGCCCTTCAGACCGATCGTAAAAATAAGAAAAGCGCAACTGCGAGTCATTTCGATCATTGTGACATCACTGATGTAGAACTCTACGTGAATTTGCAAAGTTATCCTTATGGGAATTTGAATCTGGATATCACTAACAAGGAAGGGTTGCGAGGTCGATCTCTCCGATTTCGATGAAATTTGACATGCTTGTAGAATGTGTAAAAATAGGCGACACGTGATTTTTTTATATCTGCGGAACCCGAGAAAAAATTGAATTTCACAAAGTATGCTCCGCTCATTGTCATTGATTGCTCGAAGCAGAACCATTCTCTCAAGTCCGGCCCTGTTGACGTACGCATCGAATTTTAATAAAAACCCAATATTACCCCCAATACTTCCGCATACTGTCTTATTCTCCATTATCGTATTTTCGAGTACAATCCCATTGAAAGTTGAGATCGCGCGCCGCCTCAGTCATCGTGGAGTTCATCGTTGACGTACAAGGCTTCAATTAATCTGACAATATACGATCATCATTTTAATACTTTATGTGCGACACCTGGGAGGTATTGCGGTTCTCAGTTTGGGTGACAATGACAAAAGTTAGTAGCGAACCCTATTAGCGGCGTTCTGGAAACGACGCCGAAACATATTCAAATAAATAAAAAAAAGTGCTATCTTTACCCCTTGTGAAATTTTTCAAGAACTTCGAATTTTTTGTTTGCAATTTCTCAAACTTGGTCCATACGCTCTTTTTCGAGAATCAATGAAAACATTTCCAAAAATACGCGTACAAAAAGTGTGATGATTTTTTAAATTATTTTTAGTGACAAATGCTAAAATATTTATCTCGCTTTGTTCAATCCCATTTTTCATGGCGAAAAATTCATATTAGGTTTTTCTCGCAAATTCTATTCCATTCTACAGTCTTCCAGCGTTCGATAAAAAAACTCTCTACGACAAACAGTTCGTTAGCAGCGTTGATTCGAAGTGCTGGGGTGTGCGTTACCCCAGTGTAGGTTACTTGTATCGTGCAGATAGTGTAGGGTCCTACAGTTAAAATATGCATGCACTATAGATCCGGTAAAAACGCTCCGGTAGAACCGCATAGTGCGGACCCGGCCTATCTCGTTATAACTCGGTAGCGATACGTTTCGTTGTCGACAACTGGCGACGACCAATAAGAGGCTCCCTTGCTGCTGTGATCCTCCATGCGATTAGCTGTTACTATTTATCGTTATAAAGACCGCTACCGAGTTACAGAATCGCGCTACTGGCGAGGACGATGTTGGCATCGATCGAATTTTTCGATCCCTAGAATTGTTTTATGTTAAAAAAATATTGAGGCCATTGGCTGGACCTACTTAGCGGATCCGTCTGTAGCGATAACCAACAGGATTGAAGCTCCGTCTATGTGGTATATTCTAAATTTTTACTATACTCTTTCGTAGCATAATCTTTTCTCTATATTTCGTGGGTACTCATTTCAATCTGAACTAACATTTAAAACTTTCCGCTTTTAAATGTTAGTTCAGTGTTTCATACACTAGGGTAGACCGACCAGCGAACGGACGAATAATGATGCAGATTTCCGATGGACTGCAAAGTGAAAATATTATCAAAACAACTGATTTAATCCCTATAGCTAACAGAAGTCATTATTCTGATAGTAGAAAAAAATCGAAGTAATTGCAACAAAAAAGATTGAAGGAATTGATAAATAGGTAGCGAAATGACTCAATCGCCAGTGAATGGACGAAGTTACCAGTAAATGGGCACTCGACCGCCAGTAGCTGGGCGTGTAGTGTGGATGAACGCTGTACAACATAATGATTTATTATTCATTTTTATTGAATGCTAGATTTAGAGACCACTGTGTTGCATAAAACCGATAATATTCTTGAACAAATGAGTATTATAGGTTTTATGAGTTATTACGTTTTCGTCGAAAATACACAAAGCTGTTTTGCACCTTAACTTGCCATTCTCAAAAAACTACCAGTTAGTTTCGACAGAGAAATAAAAAACTTTATTTTGTCAAAATATAAAAAACGGATGCAATGATTTTATCAGAACATTTGAAAATGTCCATTGTCAATACTTAACAGTTGATTAATTTTGCAATTTTCAGCAGATGAGCTAAATTTTTTACTCAGCTTTGAGAATTTTTAGAATACAGCTCTCATGCCTATTCCCTAGGAATAGGTTGGAATGCAGCACCAGTGAATAAACATGTCTAACCTTGATCTATAATTACGAATTTATTGCAAAATTTTGCAAAAAATCGACGTTTGATTCTATATTAAGAGGGAATGGTATCCCATCGCCGTCGGTATAGCAGATCGGAATAGTAGATACCCACGGATTTCCTAAACGGCTCTTCCGAATTTCACGAAATTTGACCAGACAATGTCAAATTGATAGACGAACGGCTGTCTTCTCGTCAAATTTCTTGAAACGAAAAAAAAATTAAGTGAAATACAAACACAAAATAAAAATTATATAAAATACAAAGTTTGGCTAATGGCACGACTTGGAGGGAAGAAGAGCCGCGTAGCCAATTTAAAAACACGTGTTTTGGCACCTCAATCATTTCATTCGTCCGCATATTTCAGGAAATCCGTGAGTGTCTACAATTAGTAGATAATTGCTGATAATTTCGATCAAATCTCGCACGATGTTGGCGAGACTTAGTTCCCGCGAATTCCAGCGAGGCGCTCAGGACGCATTCTCTGCCGACGACGTATGCATTTCGAGATGACACGAAATCGGTGAGCCGAGAAAGTGACAGCTTGAATTCAACGAGAAAAATGTCGAAAATTGTGCGGTGGTGTTCAACAATTGTGTTTTTTAATTGTTTTTTGACGAAAAAAAAATTCGGTGCGGAGTGTTCGAGTTGTCTCAAGTCCGACGGGCTTACGCATAGTTTCATCGTGCGAGCCGCGTGGTATTCGTCGAGCGACGTTGAGGTTATGTACTCACATCGCTCATTAATTTTTTCCCTAAGAACGAATTTCTTTATTGTGTGGAATTGTTTAATCGCACGCGATATTATAAGTTATAAAAGCACAATTCAAACTCGGAATAAAAACTCGTTCTTGCTCGAAATTCTTTTGGGGGAAAGTTGTGGTCTCGGCCTCTTACAGTCTCACAATAAGATTTTTTCAGTTTGTCATATAAACTTTGTCAGTGCATCATAAAACAATGTGAACACGTGTGGCATCATGTGTTCCATGAATGCTCATAATTATTTTAAAGAATTATATCTCGTGTCGTGAAGATGAATTGCACTAGTGCTTATGACTGTGTGTACGGTGAATGGAAAAGCTGCACTTCGCAGTGTGCTTCCCACGCTTCGCAAAACACACAAGCTCTTTGCGGATACTTTCGTGTCGTGAACAAATTTCTGAACTGTGTAAACCAAAAAAATGTTCAGATATGAAAACTGGAAAAATGTCACCCTCCGCTGTATTCGCAATAGTGTCCATGCGAACACTTATAAGTGATGGAAGCAATGTTTCGTTCAACTTTCTCCGCAGTACTCTTCATGTGAAAAACTCTAACTAACATTTTATAACTTTATTTAGAGGGATTTAGTCAATAATCAGAAGATTATTCTCGTCACTAAATAAGATAAAAATTTTGACAAGCAGTGGCAAAACAAATAATTTTCCCAGCTGCTTATAAAACTTGTTATTGTGTTCATCGGCGAGAGAAATATTTGATGATTTACTGAATCTACTGAATGAAGTTTTAAAATATTACTCAGATTTTTCCACATAAACAGTACCGTGGAGATAGTCTAACGAATTATTTCTTCTATCACTTGTCGTTCTTCGCATGGACACTATTGCGAGTATAGCGAAAGGTGAGATTTTCCTCATTCTTATATGCGAACAAAGTTTTTTGGGTCCACACAGTGTAGAAATTTGTTTGCGGCACAAAAGTATTGGCAAAGAGCTTGCGACTCTTGTAAAGCACAGAGAGCACACTGCGACGTGCAGTTTTTGCACTCATTGTACACAGAATTATAAGCGCTGATGCAAGGCAATTAATTTAGCATTCCACGTTAATTGTAATTTTCTTAAATCATTCTGACTATAGAACAGCTGATGCCAAACTCGTTCTCATCATTCTATAATTCATCCGCACTGTTTGAACCTAAAAGATGGGAAATTATTAAGTGGTGAGAAAATTTAAAAGTGCACGTTGAAGCCGAGAATCCCTAGTTTTCTAACTTCCACTTGGAAAATTGTATTTTTCCCTTTGTTATTAATAAGTCAAAAGAAACGGGCCAAAGGCGAAATGCTCGATTTCTCTTTTTACAATAAAGTCTACAGACAAGGAAACATTTGTTTGATTAATGACGCAATCAGACCCATTTTCCTTGGATGACCCTCTCTATTCTGAGCTTCTGTTACTTCAATATAAAAGTTATGATATCTTTGCGGGTGACTATCGCGACTATTATGTTTGGGCATTTTTTTTTCAAGTTTTACCCAGTTTTTTTCTACAACAAGTATGATAAGCGTAACGTTTCTCCTATTCTTTGTGTAGCCCGAATTATGGAGGTTTTGAATTGGGCAAAAGAAGTAAAGAAATGTTATGAGTTTTGACCACCATTATTTCGCCCGTTAGGTGAAAAAATTTGCTTTTCAACATTTACGAGTATTTTCGCTCACGAACAGTGACAATTTGTAGAAAGAAAAAATAATTCAACTTCTTTTTCAACAAATAAAATTTCTCTTTATTTTCTCAAGCTTACATTTATTCGTTTGTCATTTTTTCATTACAAAATAACACATAAATCCGCTAAAAGTAAAAAAGTCCATTTGGTAACGTTTTTTTTTTATATGGAGGATTTTTTGGATGTTGAAAGTTATGACCTTTCTGTATTTCGTATACTTTTTTTTAGACGAAATTTATCTTCTGCTCATTTGGCATATTGGGAATTTGTTTTGTCTCTAAATTTGTGGACAAGAAAAATAAGTATATAAATATCTTTAGTAAAAAAATTAGAGTACTTAACATTAATGTGGAAAAATTAATCTTTCCATTTAAAAAGTTTGAATATACCAATATACCGATATAACAGAAAAGAAATTTCGTAATAAAGAAATATTGGAAATACAGGGTGGTATTAAACGTTCAAAATACAGTTCATTTTTCAAACAAAAAACGGAGTCAGACAATGGATTTTTTTATTGTCTGGAGGTATATTGGTTATTTTCCAACGAGAAATTGACAAACGAATATTATTACACTTTCAAACATAAGAATAAAAATTCGCCTGCTAAAAAAATTATTAAACAAACTTTGGAGCCGGGTTGAAATTCCGAATGTTAAATGATCAGAACGCTCAAAACTCCGAAAATATACTACCCCGAAAGAATTTTACACAAAAGATCAAAACTCCGAAAATCTGAACGGGGCCGGGTTGAAATTTCGATTGTTAAATGATCAGAACGCTCAAAACTCCGAAAATATACTACCCGGAAAGAATTTTACACAAAAGAACAAAACTCCGAAAATCTGAACGGGGCCGGGTTGAAATTCCGAACGTTAAATGATCAGAACGCTCAAAACTTTGAAAATATACTACCCTGAAAGAATTTTACACGAAAGACCAAACCTCCGAAATCTGAACACCGTCAAAATTCGGCTATGGAAGTTTTAAAAGTTTCAAAATTTTAAATAAATCGACAAAATATTTCAAGAATTTTTTTTATTAAGAAGTCATTTTACGGCAATTTTGAAATTTGTCTAGACAATGTTATACGTTCTACATTATTTACAGTCAACAGTGTAGACTTTCGCTTTCATAATCGTCACAAACCTTGTAATTTCGGAACATTAAAATTAGGAATTTTAATTCGTCGGCGCATTCAAAGTTCGGAATTTCAACCCGGCCCTCATATCATGATTGTGCCAGCGAAACTCTACACAGTTAACTGTAAATTATGTAGAACGTATAACATTGTCTAGAGAAATTTCAAAATTGACGCAAGATCACGTTTAATTAAAAAAATTCTTGAAATAATTCGTCGATTTATTGAAAATTTTGAAACTTTATAAACTTCCATAGCCGAATTATTTTGACGGTGTTCAGATTTCGGAGGTTTGGTCTTTCGTGTAAAATTCTTTCAGGGTAGTATATTTTCAAAGTTTTGAGCGTTCTGATCATTTAACGTTCGGAATTTCAACCCGGCCCCGTTCAGATTTTCGGAGTTTTGTTCTCCGAAAAAGAACAAAACTCCGAAAATCTGAACGGGGCCGGGTTGAAATTCCGAACGTTAAATGATCAGAACGCTCAAAACTTTGAAAATATACTACCCTGAAAGAATTTTACACGAAAGACCAAACCTCCGAAATCTGAACACCGTCAAAATTCGGCTATGGAAGTTTTAAAAGTTTCAAAATTTTTAATAAATCGACAAAATATTTCAAGAATTTTTTTTATTAAGAAGTCATTTTACGGCAATTTTGAAATTTGTCTAGACAATGTTATACGTTCTACATTATTTACAGTCAACAGTGTAGACTTTCGCTTTCATAATCGTCACAAACCTTGTAATTTCGGAACATTAAAATTAGGAATTTTAATTCGTCGGCGCATTCAAAGTTCGGAATTTCAACCCGGCCCTCATGTCATGATTGTGCCAGCGAAAGTCTACACAGTTAACTGTAAATTATGTAGAACGTATAACATTGTCTAGAGAAATTTCAAAATTGACGCAAGATCACGTTTAATTAAAAAAATTCTTGAAATAATTCGTCGATTTATTGAAAATTTTGAAACTTTATAAACTTCCATAGCCGAATTATTTTGACGGTGTTAAGATTTTCGGAGTTTTGGTCTTTCGTGTAAAATTTTTTCAGAGTTTTGATCTTTCGGGGTACTATTCTTTCGGAGTTTTAAGTGTTCTGACCATTCAAAGTTCGGAATTTCAACTCGGTCCCATCTTAAATCTCGGAACATTAAAATTCGAAATTTTAAACCGTCGGAACATTCAAAGTTTGGAATTTCAACCCGACCCCCAAAATTTCGGAAAAATTGATTTTTTTCTTTCTTCAAACTGCCACTTTCCATGAGCGAAAATACTGTGTTTGCGTCATCTTTACCGTTGAATTGGATAGCGCGTATGCAGCAATCATATTTATTGCTGAGAAGTATAGAAAGTACTAGAGGTGTGCTGGTAGCAGAGCTGGTAGCAGTTCGGGTACCCGAATTTTTCTGAATCTGTCGGGTGTAATCGGACGGGTATACTCGTCCTTTATCGAGTATCCAAGTTTTTCGAGTACTCGTCTCACATCGGGTACTCGATAAGCCGTGTTGCCGGAACAAAATTTCAAATTTCGTTTCATAGTATATAGCGCCACGAAAACGTACCAAAACGGGCGAAATAGACTCCAGCTTTATGTTCTCTACCCTTCGCCGATAGGTTGGAGTTTATAAAAAAAAACAAATAATTGATTTAATAATTTTAGAGTTTTTGTTATGTGTATATTTACAATTTTTACCGACCAACTTTTTTTAAGGGGTGAGATGCAGTCAGAATTTTCAAAAAATCGATTTTTTTATTACATTCAATTGAAGTATGATGTTTCGAAAATATTCCCTGAAAAATTCAAGTCAATCCCATGAATAGTTTCCGGGATACCTTACAATGAGTGAAGGGGAGTCGGGTCCCTATGGCAGGTAGCGGCTGACAACCGCGGAAACTATAATACCCGGGAAGGCAGAATGCTTCGAAGACAACAACAAATTGATATTTTGGAAGTTTCCACATCGGCAGAAGCCCTATTATATGGGCCAGGAATTAATGATTCGATGTAAGTAATTTTTTAATTAGTATTTCTATGCATAAATCAAGTGTAAAATTGGAAAACTCTTTCAGAAATTTTCAAAAATGTATTACTCAAAAACTATGAACTTTAGCGAAATTTTGTAAAGAATACTTCCGTTTTAAAATTGCCCAAAATATTTAAAAATAATAATTCATCCCAAAAAACTTTAATTTTTTGAAAAATTGTTTTAACAGTTGGCTATAAACAATTGAATGCTCGACTTTTCAGCAAAAAGATTGTGATATTCGGATTCAGCGGATCAAAATACATAAAAAGAAATTCAGATTCATCCATCGAGTTCAAAATTTTACGAACATATAATACCGTATCTACATCGAAAAACTTTAAACGCGTTTTTCTCGAAACTATGTTTTTTAAGTCGGTGACCACTATAATTCGAAAACCATTCTCTGGATTTTGATGAAATTTGGTGTGCTTACTGATAGCATTAAAAACTAGTCCTTAATCGAAGACTTTTCAGTTTTGTTGAAAATTTCTATTTTTTAAAAAATAAATGAGCGACTTTTTGGTCGCAAATCGAGTTATCCATCGGGAGCCGCCATTTTGTTAATTTTTGAAAAAAAAAGCTTCGATTAAGAACTAGATTTATCATTAAGCTAATGATTTTTTTGTTTTTTTTTACTTCAGATGATCCAGTAAAATTTGATGATGGTCACCGCAAAGCACTACATGCCGAAGGGGGTCCGATAAAGATAGCGATATTTTTATAAATAAACAATATTTTTCTATGAAAATGTGCATAAGTCAAGTTGAAATATAACATAAAAAGTCTGTGTAACCACTTTTGTAAAACAGACTTAATTACTATAAATTTTTTTAAATTGACAATGCAGGTTTTTTCATGCCGCAGACTGCATCTCACCCCTTAAGACACTCGTATTTCAGAAAAAGTTTTTCGATATTTCAATATCGAAAAACTGAATAAAAGCAACATTCTTCGTCGCATTTTCATTAATTCTGTCTAGTGCTAAGTAGTAATTTCGGCAATTTAGTCTTCTTAATTTTTTCTTTCAGTTTTTAAATGTTTGTTCTCAGAAAATACTTTCTCTTCAAACACTTATATCTCTGAAACTAATCAAGATATTTTCAATTTAAAAACGTCAAATAGAAGCTACATTCTTCTCGCTTCGAATAAACGCAGGGCGATGACTCGTGGTTTTTGGGGTTTTTTCTCCATTCAAAACCCTCGTTAAAAAATTCAAAACATTAAGGCCGGAACAGAAGCTATTTATTATAAATGTTTTCCTTTCGCATACTTTCTAGTGATGCCAACGGCAGTCTGTATGCTGCGTGTTAGCTTTGTTTACGCTAGGTTCAACAAGTCGTCGGGACTTACATCCGAGCAAGTGTTTCGTGACTGCGAAGCAAATTTATGTTCTAACCTTAGAAAATCGATTGAATATCGGACTGTGATATCGTGATTTGTGGACAGTGAAATTTGTAGTCATAATTCGAAATAGAACAATAATGGGTTGACCGCAAAGGAAGAGGTTGTCGCGCAAATATGCCTTCCGTCTAAAGTACGTAGTGATGTTATTTTTATTTCCACCACTTAGCTTACTATTTCATAATATTCTTTTCGCAACAATATTTTTTGTATATATCGCGTGAAAAATAATAATACAAATGGAAAGAAAAATAATAGGATGGGCGGAAGGGTCAGAACATGAGAAAAAGTATCAATATAAAGGTAAAATATGCGAGCAAGAAAACAGTAGGAAACATGTAGAAAGCGGATAAAACTCAAAATATGATTTACGAAAATGCAATCAATTATTTAGATAATTGGATCTGTAGTATAAAACTATATCGAACGAGAGCACTAATACCTTCATATGAGCGCTGTCGTTCGCAGTGCGTCACCAGCCAAGACTCGCTGAGCGGTGCGGTGCTCTTCGTACTACCGATCACAAGCGTGGTCAATTAATTGCAAATATTGTCACTGCATTTTGCAGCGAGCCGCGGGCGAACACTCACGGTGTGTCATGATTTACGTCAATATTTGGCGACGGGCTCCATTCGAGAAGGAAATGCCATCAATTATTTAGATGGTTGAATCTGTAATATAAAACTAGATCGAACGAGTGCGCTAATATCTTCATATGAGCGTTGTTATTTGCAGTGCGTGAACAGCGAAGACTTTCTGAGTGGTGTGAAGCTCTTCGAACCTACCGATCACAAGCGTGGTCGAGAATAAATGCAAAAATAATTGTTTAAACAATTATTTTTGCCATTTGTTTTTTCAGCGTGTAAGCAGCAATCTATATTTTTTGAGAGGTACAGAAAGTACCGTATCTACCGATCATACCCGTGATCAAGAATAAACGCAAAAATCATTGCTTTAATCATTTTTTTGCGAAATGTTTGCACCGTTGTTTTTTGCAGCGTGTAAGCAGCAACCTATATTTGCTGAGCGGTACAGAAAGTACCGTATCTACCGATCATACCCGTGATCGAGAATAAATGCAAAAAAAATTATTTTAACAATTATTTTTGCGTAATTTTTACCGTTGTTTTTTGCAGCACGTAAGCAGCAATCGTATTTTCTGAGAGGTACAGAAAGTACCGTATCTACCGATCATACCCGTGATCGAGAATAAATGCAAAAATAATTGTTTGGATAATTTTTTTGTGTAATTTTTACACCGTTGTTTTTTGCAGCGCGTAAGCAGTAGTCTATATTTGCTGAGAGGTACAGAACGTACCGTATCTACCGATCATACCCGTGATCGAGAATGAATGCAAAAATAATTGTTTAAATAATTATATTTGCGTAATTTTTGCAACGTGGTTTTTTGTAGCGCGTAAGCAGCAATCATATTTGCTGAGAGGTACAAAAAGTACCGCATCTACCGATCATACCCGTGATCGAGAATGAATGCAAAAATAATTGTTTAAATAATTATATTTGCGAAATTTTTGCAACGTGGTTTTTTGCAGCGCGTAAGGAGCAATCTATATTTGCTGAGAAGTACAGAAAGTACCGTATCTATTGACCACGCCCGTGTTCGAGAATAAGTACAAAAATAATTCTTTTAACAATTATTTTTGCATAATTTTCACCGTTGTTTTTTGCAGCGCGTAAGCAGCAATCGTATTTTCTGAGAGGTACAGAAAATACCGTATTTACCGACCATACCCGTGATCGAGAATAAACGCAAAAATAATTGTTTTAATAATTTTTTTTGCGAAATGTTTACACCGTTGTTTTTTGCAGCGCGTAAGCAGCAATCTATATTTGCTGAAAGGTACAGAAAGTACCGTATCTACCGATCATACCCGTGATCGAGAATAAATGCAAAAAAATTCTCTTAACAATTATTTTTGCGTAATTTTTACCGTTGTTTTTTGCAGCGCGTAAGCAGCAATCGTATTTTCTGAGAGGTACAGAAAGTACCGTATCTACCGATCATACCCGTGATCGAGAATAAATGCAAAAATAATTGTTTAAATAATTATTTTTGTGAAATTTTTGCACTGTTTTTTGCAGCGCGTAAGCAGCAATCATATTTGCTGAGAGGTACATATAGTACCGCACGTTTGTTAATGTGTTAACTGTTAAAAATAATAAATTTTTAACAATTATTTCGCTGCAGAAAAGCGCGATCCGCCAGCAAGAACTCTTGCTGCGAAATTGAGATTCTCGCTGATCTCGAATTTCGTGCGCAGTCGGCGTTGACGAAGAAAACAAAATTCTTTGTCCACACCGACCGTGGGTCAGCGTGTGGGTATGTACGTGTATACCCACGAAGTGTGTACTCACTCCGAAGGGACAGCACGCGGGAAGATAACAATCTTCAACCGCGTGCGCCCGACGTAACGAACGCACACAGACACACGCGCACACACACGTTGCGTCGAAGCCGTTGTTATGTATCGCCGCAAGGAGGCCCGTGACCCCGTTGCAGCGTGCGTTTGGAACGAACACCCGTTCGGGATGAACGCGCGGTGTGACATCTAGCGGTGGGGAGCAGTAGCTCGTGCGATTGCTGCCCTACCGGCTCGAGTCGGGGCTACGTCGAAGGTTTGCTTGGGTATCATTCCCTCTTAAGGGCATGTACAAGGTCAACATAACCTCACAAATTTTCCAACCCAATTTTCTTATAGATGGTTAAATTTTTTAGGAAAAACAAAGCATTAGGCTTTGAAGAATTCCCTGACGCAGAACTTAATGATTTCCTTTTGCCTTAAATATTATTTATCTCTGAGAAATCTCTGTTCGAAATTTTTCGCTATCTCTCTCGCACTCATACGTCACGTGGTAGGTGTTCTACTTCGCCTTAAGTAATAAAAGTAGTACTCAGTCGCAAAGCTGATAAAAACTTTTATTTTCGCTCTTATAACACTTACTGTGCATATCCGTATCGTAACTAAGTTGCGCATTGTGCACAAAGTCGAAAAATTGGGCGTTGCGTCAAAATTCAATTTTAAACTGAGAAATCGGTTTTAGCGATAGCTGTGATCTTTTTGTTGAATTATAGTGGTCCGAGTTTTTATCGACACTTCATATTCTTTACTTATTTTAAATATAAATCAGCTTACGGCTATTTACTGGTCGGAGTACCCGACTTGCTTTAGGAAATGTCGATTGAAAGTTCAGGAATTTGCTATAACTGTTCGATGCCAAAAAGTTTGATTAATTTCCTTGCGGCACATGCTGTATTTTAGACAAGCCTATTTTTCTCGAGTTTATGTTTTAAAATGTTCATGTAAGTTAATGTTAAGATTGTTAGGAGCAGAGAATTTCGAGAAACATGGGGTGGATAAAATACGTAGAAATTGTATATCGTATAAATTAAGCATGCAAAGATTAAGGGTTTTTAAAAGATTGGTTCTGAAGAATAAGGACACTGCCAATGTTTCTATTGCATCATCTTTCAATTATACAGGGTGTCTCAGATAAAGGGTGACAAGTGTCTCAGCAAGTACGAGCATAATAAAAAATGTTTCAAATGAAAGTATTTTTCTTCCAAGTCAGGAAAAAAATGGAAAAGCCAATTTGACTTTAGGCATAACCGCCAGTCATATGAAGATCAACTTTGAAATTTGTCATAACGACCCGCTTTTTCAATTGTATATCCGTATAGCTTGCCTTTAGAGCTTTGGGCGGGATATACATTTAGACGGAGAACAATTAAGCAATTTTGATTAACTAAGCAATTTTTCAAGCTGAGAAATAATTATTCTACATTTATCAAATTGCAGATTTACTTTAATAGGATATTATACAAAACAATTTCTTTTAATGCGGGATATATCAGGTTGATAAAAAAGTTTTGTCGCAATAATTTCAATATAATTTATTTATTTATATATCTTATACAAAACATTTCTAATCAACAATATATTCGCCATCGGTTTCTATGACACTCGACCATCTAGTTGGCAACTCATTTATTCCCTTTGCCCAAAACTGCGGCGGCTGGAACTCAAAGAAATTTGAAATATCCCTTCTGAGATCGTCGACGTTTTCGAAAGTTTTGATTCTCAAATATGCCTTCAAATGTCTGAACAAATGGTAGTCAGATGGCGCGATGTCGGGAGAGTATGGTGGATGAGGAACGGTATTCCAGTGGAGCTCAGTGATTGTTTTGTGGGTTTCCTTTGCGACATGGGGTCTCGCGTTGTCGTGGAGAAGGTGCACAGTCGCGCGTCTTGGCCGTTTTTTTCTTATAGCTTTTGCCAATTCCTGGAGATTCTCGATGTATCGTGTAGAGGAGATCGTCTTACCTACAGGGAGAAAATTGTGAAACAGCATTCCCTTTGCGTCCCAGAAACAGCACAACAAAACGTTTTGTGAGTGACGATCAGATTTCGGTTGGTGTGGCGGTTTTTCTCCGATAGGAAGCCAGTAGGCTAAACGCGTTCTGTTATCATACAAGACCCAGCTTTCATCTCCCGTCACAAGATCTTCTAAAAACTCCTTGCGATGGTGGCGAAGCAGGAGAGACTGGCAGATGGTCACGCAACAGTTCTCATTGTCGTCAGTGAGACGGTGTGGTATCCATTGAGCTAGAACCTTCCTGTACCCCAAGTCGTGTAAGTGATTGACTATTGACGGTTGGGTGCAGCCAAGTTCTCTTGCTAGCTCGTGCGTACTTGCTTCCGGTTTTTCTTCGATGCAGCGGAGTAATGCTTCATCATCGATGGTCGACGGTCGTCCGGAACGTTCCTTATCTTCAGGGCTTGTGTCTCCAGATTTAAAACGATTGAACCAACGCTGAACTGTTCGATGAGAAACTACGTTCTCGCTGAATGCATCCTGTATACTTTTAGCAGTTGTGCTTGCGTTCGTGCCGCGCCGCCACTCGTAAAAAATGATCGCTCGAAGTTGCTCCTGCGAGATCGAAGCCATTTCTGTCCACTAGTTTGTTGTTTGTTTTGGAAGTTTCTTTATTAAGTCTTTGGTTTACAATGTTTTTTGTATAACTTTTGACTTAACTTAGGTCTATTCCTGCCTGTTTTATTCAGGCTTACTAGACTGTTTCTATTTGCTTGGCTATTGCTTTGGTTTTTCCTCTTGTTGTGAGAACAAGGTTGATTTATAATCATTTTGAGTAAAAATTGAAAAAACCTCTTTAGAAATATTTTGCCTTATATCTACTTGCTTATATCTAGTTATGTACAATATTTACAAAGGTGCATGCTTTAGTGCATGATAAGGTGTCGTGGTAGTTTGTGTTTTGTTTTGTAGGGCAATAAGTCTTTTTCGGTGATGCCTAGCTCTCTCAGGAGGGGTAGGTCAGCAATTTGCTTCGTATAGAATTTTTTCGTAGCCTTGCTTATTTCTTGGAAGAGCTCAGGTACATTGGTTTGTTTTTTGACTTCCTCGTTTCGCGCTCTTAGTTTCGCTTTTGCTATCATTCTAAGCGTTTTGTTTTGTATTACTTCTAGCTTTTTAATGTTCGAGCTAGCAGTATTGCCCCAAACTGGGGATGCATATAGCATGACTGGTTTAATAATAGCTTTATATAATATTAATTTGTTTTTAGTACTTAAAACGCTCTTTTTACATAACAGGTAGTATAATATGCTTTTGACTTTTTGAGCCTTGTTTCTGGCTTCTTTAACGTGTCTAGTAAAGTTTAGCTTATTATCTAGTATCACTCCCAAGTATTTGGCACTTATCTTAGGCTCTATTTGCACTTTTTCCATCATGAACGGGGCATAATGCTCTCGTTTTTTCTTATGCGTGAAGTGGACTAGCTCCGTTTTATTTGCGTTTATTTTGACTTTCCATTTGTTAAAGTGCTCAAGGATTAGATTTACGTGGTGTTGCAGTGCAGCCAGATCGCGCGTAAAAGTTACCCCCTCTCTAGTCTCTTACGCGCCTATCACACAATCATAGTAGCGCGTGTCCGTGAGCGAGCGACGCTCGGACATCTTCGGCAAGAGCCGAGCGGGCTCGAAGTTTCCCGACCGCGCCTTCGGCCGCTACACCAACACATGGACGCTGAGCACGTTCATGTGCGGCCAAGCCGAAACGAAGGCTTCGAGGGAAAAAGCAATCTGAGCCGACTCGCGCGTGACGTCACCCGACGACACGCGAGAGGCTTTTAGATTATTTCAATGCTTATTTAGCTCTTGATTCTCTGCGTTATTAATGTAGACAATAAAATGTATCGCGCACTCTGATCGCTTATTTTTTTAGTTTATACGTTAATTTAAATATAATAACAAATCTAAATTACAACTTATTCATCTTCTGAAAAATTGTTTACGCTTTACTCACACCCGTCCTTATGCCAAATAAATTACAATTCATAAAAGTAAGCGGAAATATATTTATATTCGTATTATTATATTAATTCTCATACTTTCATCAAGCGATAAAGCATTATCCCCAAAAACAAGCCATCATCACAAATATCAAAAACAAGCCATCATCACAACAACCCAAACAAACCCAAACAAAAATCATCCATCCGGCCGCGAATCGTAAGTACCAGAAAGTGCACATATTCTACAAGCGATGAGATGGTCCCGTTGGTAGCGTTCCTGGCTTCGGTCCGCAGGGGCCCCTAGGGCAAATTTTTCTCTAAATTTTTCATAATTTCTCATATTTTAGTCATAATTGAGATTTTCGGAGAAAAAGTGATTTAAAACAGATTCAAGTACTGGTCTATTTCCTAAAAACAAATTTTTTGTTAACTAAAAATTCATGACTTCTCATTTTTTTCTCCGGAAATTTCTCTTTTTCCTATGACCTGACGCTGCGGAGATATTCGGAGAAAAGTTAAAGATGAAAAGAAATGAGATTTTCGTAAAAAACGTATTATTATTATTATTATTATTTCGGAAATTTCCCTTATCCCTATTACCTGAGTGAACAGCTGCGGAGATATTCGGAGACAATTTAAAGATGAAAAAAAATGAGATTTTCTTTTTAAAAAACATTATTTTTTTTCCGGAACTTTTTCTTTTTCCTATTGAGTGAACGGCTGTGGAGATATTCGGAGAAAAGTTATAGATGAAAAAAATGAGATTTTCGTACAAAAAACTTATTACATTTTTTGATCCCTCATAATTTTGAGAAATAATGAATTTCCGAAATTTTTGCAAACGTTATTTTCCTTAAGGGGTAACACCACTGTAACGGCCTGCCACGAAGCGTTTTAGACAAATAATACTTGGGATAATTATTAAGCGTATATTGAAGTATATTGCAAAAAAATGTTATGGGAAAATATTACAAAATGGCAAAACTGCAGCAAATTCTTCCGAGGCATGTTGAACTTAAGGTGCTCTGCGGCACGCAGTATAACTTGTGCCAATTTTAATCTGGACAAAATAATTTTTTTTTAATTAAATCTCGATGAGTGTTGCTAGTGAACCACATAGGGGATTTTAGAAATATTGATTTTTGAGTAATTGCCGAGTATGTGACTAAAAATGTTAAATCTT
Organism: Ophion slaviceki; assembly: GCA_944452715.1. Taxonomy (NCBI): domain Eukaryota; kingdom Metazoa; phylum Arthropoda; class Insecta; order Hymenoptera; family Ichneumonidae; genus Ophion; species Ophion slaviceki. The sequence continues at coordinate 24,560,513 of OX101784.1, forward strand.
TTTTAAGACAGTTATTTGTTAATAAATATTGTTTAAATTAACTTATCGAAAATCCCCTACGTGGTTCAGTAGCTACACTCATGTAGACTTAATAAAACGAAATTCGGATAAAAATTTATAGCAATATACCTAAATATATGCTCAATAAATACCGCAAGTATTATTTGTTTATCAAATTTTCTTCCGCCAAAAAAAATATCAAAAAATACGCTTCATGTAAGGCCGTTACAGTGGTGTTACCCCTTAAAGTCTTCATTTAATTTCCGAGATTTTCCCGTGATCATAATTAAAATGATGAAATATTCGGAAAAATTCGAAAAAATTCAGAGAAATTCGGAGAAACTCGGATGTTTGCGTAAAAATAATTGTCCGCAAAACTCCGAATCCTTCATATTTGTTCCAATTCATAGAAAAATTCGGAAAATTTTTCGGGAAAAATCGGAATTTTTCAGAAAAAAAATTGCACTAGGGGCGGGGGATCGTTCACTGCGCTCAGCGTTTTTTTAAAATTACTATTACCATTAATTCTTATTTGATTAGTTATTTTTATTAGTTATCTTTATTATTTTAATTAGTTATCTTTTAGTGTCGAAAAATTTATCGCGCACTCTGACCGCTTATTTTATTAGTTTGTACGTTAATTTAAATATAATAATAAATCTAAATTACAACTTATTTATCTTCTAAAAAATTGTATGCGCTTTACTCACACCCGTCCCTATGCCAAATAAATTGTAATTCATAAAACTAAGCGGAAATATATTTATATTCGTATTATTATATTCATTCTCATATACTTTCATCAAGCTATAAAGCATTATCATAATGTATCCGGCCGCGAATCGTAAGTGCCAGAAGGTACACATATTCTCCAAGCGATGAGATGGTCCCGTTGGTAGCGTTTCTGGCTTCGATCCGCAGTGGCGCGGGATCGTTCACCGCGCTCAGTGCTTTCTTTTTTTAATTATTAATACTATTAATTCTTATTTGATTCGTTATTTTTATTAGTTATCATTATTATTTTTATTAGTTATCTTTTAGTGTCGAAAAATGTATCGCGCACTCTGACCGCTTATTTTATTAGTGTGTACGTTAATTTAAATATAATAATAAATCTAAATTACAACTTATTTATCTTCTAAAAAATTGTTTGCGCTTTACTTACACCCGGCTCTATGCCAAATAAATTGTAATTCATAAAAGTAAGAGGAAATGTATTTATATTAGTATTACTATATTCATTCGCATATGCATCAAGCGATAAAGCATTATCATAATGCTTTATCGCTTGATGAAAGTATATGAGAATGAACATAATAATACGAATATAAATATATTTCCGCTTACTTTTATGAATTACAATTTATTTGGCATAAAGATGGGTGTGAGTAAAGCGCAAACAATTTTTTAGAAGATAAATAAGTTGTAATTGAGATTTATTATTATATTGAAATTAACGTACAAACTAATAAAATAAGCGGTCACTAAAAGATAACTAATTAAAATAATAGTGATAACTAATAAAAATAACCAATCAAATAAGAATTAACAGTTATAGTAATTTAAAAAAAGCACTGAGCGCGGGGAACGATCCCGCGCCCCGGTGCAATTTTTTTTCTGAAAAACTCCGATTTTTTCCGGAATTTTTTTCCGAATTTTTCTATGAATTGGAACAAATATGGAAATTAAATGAAGACTTTAAGGGGTAACACCACTGTAACGGCCTTACATGAAGCGTATTTTTTCATATTTTTTTTGGCGGTAGAAAATGTGATAAACAAATAATACTTACGGTATTTATTGAGCATATATTTAAGTATATTGCTATAAATTTTTATCCGAAAATATTACAAAATGGCGACACTGCAGCAATTCTTCCGAAGCATGTCGAACCTCTGCGGCACGCAGAACTGTGCCAATTTTAATCTAAAAAAAAGAATTTCGTTTTATTAAGTCTACATGAGTGTAGCTACTGAACCACGTAGGGAATTTTCGATAAGTTAATTTAAACAATAGTTAATTTAAACAATTACTCAAAAATCAATATTTCTAAAATCCCCTACGTGGTTCAGTAGCTACACTCATCTAGATTTAATTTTAAAAAATTATTTCGTCCAGATTAAAATTGGCACAAGTTATACTGCGTGCCGAAGAGCACCTTAAGTTCAACATGCCTCGGAAGAATTTGCTGCAGTGTCGTCATTTTGCAATATTTTCCCATAACATTTTTTGCAATATTCTTCAATATATGCTTACTAATTACTCCAAGTATTATTTGTCTAAAACGCTTCGTGGCAGGCCGTTACAGTGGTGTTACCCCTTAAGGAAAATAGTGTTTGCAAAAGTTTCGGAAATTCATTATTTCTCAGAATTATGAGGGATCAAAAAATGTAATAAATTTTCTTACGAAAATCTCATTTTTTTCATCTATAACTTTTCTCCGAATATCTCCGCAGCCGTTCACTCAGGTAATAGGGGAAAGGGAAATTTCCGAAAAAAAAATAATAATACGTTTTTTAACGAAAATCTCATTTCTTTTCATCTTTAACCTTTCTCCGAATATCTCCGCAGTCTCAGGTCATAGGAAAAAGAGAAATTTGAAAGAGAAGTCATGAATTTTCAGTAAAAAAAAATGTGTTTTTGGGAAATAGACCAGTACTTGAATCTGTTTTAAATCATTTTTTCTCCGAAAATCTCAAATATCACTAAAATATGAGAAATTATGAAAAATTTAGAGAAAAATTTGCCCTAGGGGCCCCTGCGGACCGAAGCCAGGAACGCTACCAACGGGACCATCTCATCGCTTGTAGAATATGTGCACTTTCTGGTACTTACGATTCGCGGCCGGATGGATGATTGGCTTGTTTTCGGGGATAATGCTTTGTCGCTTGATGAAAGTATGAGAATTAATATAATAATACGAACATAAATATATTTCCGCTTACTTTTATGAATTATAATTTATTTGGCATAAGGACGGGTGTGAGTAAAGCGTAAACAATTTTTCAGAAGATGAATAAGTTGTAATTTAGATTTATTATTATATTTAAATTAACGTATAAACTAACAAAATAAGCGATCAGAGTGCGCGATACATTTTATTGTATACATTAATAACGCAGAGAATCAAGAGCTAAATATGCATTGAAATCATCTAAAAGCCTCGCGCGTGTCGTCGGGTGACGTCACGCGCAAGTCGTGCTCAGATTGCTTTTTCCCTCGCAGCCTTCGTTTTGGCTTGGCCGCACATGAACGTGCTCAGCGTCCATGTGTTGGTGTAGCTGCCGAAGGCGCGGTCGGGAAACTTCGACCCCGCTCGGCTCTTGCCGAAGATGTCCGAGCGTCGCTCGCTCACGGACACGCGCTACTGTGATTGTGTGGAGGGCGCGTAAGAGCCTAGAGAGGGGGTAACTTTTACGCGCGATCTGGCTGCACTGTGGTGTTGTACATTTTTTTGCGCTACTTTCATTTGCCACGAGCTAGCATATACAGCCGTGTCATCAGCAAAGAGTGCAATATCTGTTTTATCAGTTTTAGGCACGTCGTTGATGTAATATAAAAATAATACTGGCCCCAGTATAGATCCTTCCGGGACTCCTGCGGCAATAGTTTGCTTTGTCGATGCTTCGCCGTTTACTACTACCGCAAACGTTCGCTTATACAGATAGCTTTGGATAATTTTTACCAGGTATACGGGTATATCTAAACTATGCAGTTTATAGACTAGGCCTTTGTGCCAGACAGTGTCGAACGCTTTCTCAATGTCCAAGAGTACCATAACTGTGTTTTTGTTTAGGTTAAAGTTTTTGCTAATGTGGCCCGTGACTCTCGCAAGCTGTTGCACTGTATTGAGTCCTTGTCTAAACCCGAATTGCTCGGGAATTAACTGATTTTTCTCTATTTCATGTGACTGAAATCTGTTAAGAATGATTTTTTCAAAAGTTTTACTGAGGGTTGGGAGCAAGCTTATGGGTCTATAATTTTGCGGAAATAATTTGTCTTTCCCGGGTTTTTGAAAGGCTAAGATGTTCGCATGTTTCCACTGCGTCGGGAAGTACGACAGCAGAAAGCAGGAATTAAATATATTGGCTAGTTGACGGAGTGCAATTTGAGGCAGGTTTTTTAGCACTATATTTTGAATACCATCGGCTCCAGGAGCTTTCTTTCGCCTTGTTTTTGAGATTGCCTGCTCTATTTCTCTCACTGTTGTGCGCACGACACTGTCCGGCTCAATAAGGCTATTCGAGATTTCTCTGGACTTAGCATTAACCAGTCTTCTTATTCTATTGTTTCCCATATTCTCGGTGAGGTGATGGACTCTTTCGAAATTTTCGGCTAATACTTCTGCTTTGCTTTTATCACTGAGTGCCAAGCCTCGCGGTCCCTGGAGTGTCGGGAGGGAGGAGTTTATTGGTTTTGTGAAGGCTTTTGCCATTTTCCATAGTGAGTTGTCCCTGATTTGCAGGCTTTCAAGTTTTTTGTTCCACTTTTCGTTACTGAGTTCTCGGATTTCCTTTTTGATTTGCTTTGAGAGTTTATTTTGCAAGGCTTTGTACTCGACTTCTCCCGTACTTTGATAAACTCGTCGTATTCTGTTGCGTAGCCTGATGGAGGCTCTAATGTTTTCTGGCAGGGGTGACAACTTGAACTTAGGTTTGGATTTTGGAATAGCATGTTCCATGGCATTTAAGATTACTTGCGTGAGGTTAGCTGTAGCTCCATTGATCTTTTCCTTGGAATTTAATTCCGTTCCTGATTCGATATTTTCAATTATGTACGCCTTAAACTTTGGCCAATCAGCTCCTTTGTAGTTTAGGAAGGCTTTGTGCTGCTGTTCGACTGGGGTGTTGAGAAGGGTGAATATTACTGGGTGGTGATCAGAATTTAGTTCATTTATTGCTTCTACTGTTATATTCTTGTTTACATTTTTGGCTATTGCAATATCTACTACACTTGGACGAGTACTATTGTACGGGTATAAGGTATAGTCATCTGGGGCAATAATAGCAAGTCTTCTGGAGTTTGCATATTTAAAGAGGATTTTGCCGTTTGCGTTACTCTGTGGGCAGTTCCAGCTCGCGTTTTTGGCATTATAGTCCCCTATCGCCAAGACTGAATTGGCTGCATTTGTTATTTTATCAATTTCCCTTGTGTCTATTGGGGTTTGAGGCTTGACGTATACCGAGGCTATTATAAGGTTATTTTCAAGTTTTATTCCTATGGATTCTATTGTTTCCGTTTTGAAGTCAATTTCTGCACAAGTTATTTCGTTTTTGCATGCAATCATAACTCCCCCCGCCGCTCTACCGTTGAGCCGGTCCTTCCTAAAGATCTTGAATCCAGGCATTTTGCATTTGGTTTTTTCCGTTAGCTTAGTCTCGTTTATTAGCATGATGTCTATGCTATTTAAGTCTATAAAGTCCATCACCTCTCCGAGTTTAGGTTTAATACTGTTCGCATTCCAGTGCGCGATGTTTATGTTTCTACTTACTGTATTTTTTGTACTATACATAGTTTAGGATGGTTGAGTAGAACGCTTCGCATTTGGAAATGAGGTCTGTGCAACCGCGGAGTTTTACATTTAGCTCTTTGAGCATTTGGAGCATCTTTTTCAAGTCGCATTGTGCGTGCAATAGTTTAATTTCATTGGCTATGTCACAGAAGGTGGCAAAGTCATCGTTTATTTCGCTTGTTCGCGGATTTTTTGTTACCTTGGCATAGGTTGGATGCTCGATTTTACCTCCTTCTCCGTGTGGTGTTCTCATGCTTGGGGGCGCTTGCGCGCTCCCATGGGGCTCCTCTCTGCTTGCTGCTGCCGTTGCTCTGGGTCGGAGCAGCGGGAAGTTTCGCTGATCGTTGTTGGGTGCCGCTGCTGGATGGTGTTTCTGGCGTGTTGCGCCTCGCTGCTGTCTGTTGCGATCGATGTATTCTAATTGCCGCTGGTAGGCTTCACATGCCATCGAGTTGGCTGTGTGGTCCTTTTTGCAATTTGTGCATTGGGGTGGGGTCCTTTCAGGCTTGTTGCACTCGGAGATAAGGTGGTTCTTGGTACATTTAACACACCTCGGCGTGTTATAGCAGTGAGTCGTGCCGTGCCCAAAGCCTTGGCACTTATAGCACTGTGTAGCGCGTCGCTTGTTCTTGTATCGCTCCCATCTTACTCTCACCGAGCAGACGTACTTGATGTTCCTTAGTCGTCTGATGTCCTCCGTAGCTTTGACTGCTATATAGAAGAAAGTGTGGTCGCTTTGTTTGTCCGGCCCCAGCTTCATGGCTGCGACCTTAGTTAGCTTCACTCCTTGTTCCTGGATGTCATCTTGAACTTCCGTGGCCTCGAGTTTCGGGAGCCCCTTCAGGACGAATTTCTTTAACCGTTCAGTTGTCTCTGCGTAGGTGTGAAAGTCAACTTTTTGCTGGGTTAGGCTTGTCTTGAGTTTTTCTTTAATATCACTCGTTGCTGGTTTGATGGTGATGTAATTTGCCGAATACTGGATCGTCGATCCCCTGTATTCCGTCCGGATTTTTTTGAGGAGATTGTTTCTGAATTCCTCTGTCAGGCCTTCGTTTTTTATCACTAGGGGCATGATTTTGGTTTTGGCTTCCCTAGGTAAGCCTTCCTCTTGTTGGTCCAATTGCATGTCGTCCTCGTCCTCCTCGTCGTCCGAGTCGGATGATAATGCCTCAAATCTGTTTTGTGTTTTGATTTGGGTGCCGCTTGCCGCCCGTTTGCTGCTCGGGGCCGAGGCTTCCGTGCGCGTCTTCTTCTTCTTGGCCTTGGTGTTTGTGACGTCCATTGTTATGTGGCGCTTGTGTCTGAGCGGTGCGGCTATTTGGCCGACACTTGCTTTATTAGTTGTTTTTTCTTCTTCCGTAATCGCCTTTTTCGCTTCCAGTTTTCCGGATCCGATTCCGTAGCCTCTCTATGCGTTGTGTCTCCTCACTCATTCGAGTCTCTGATCTCCTGACCTCTGTCCACTAGAACGCGCGCTCGCCCTTTTATACCCTGTCACGCGGAAGAGTAGAAAACATTCTAGAATATTCTCGACATAGCTCGATGTCATATTGCGTCAATACATAGAAAGACATTTTTAAAATTTTTGCGACAAAACTTTTTTATCAACCTGATACATTTACAACGATCGAAAGATCGATTTCTTTTTTTTTTCTTTAAACGATAGAGTTAAGATATATATAGAATATTTTTTCAAAGTTTCAAAGCGAAATTCGAAAAACTTCAAACGTTACAGTCTGTCAACGCTGTGCCTCACCGCTCGGATTCGGAGCCGGCATGAACTGCATTATCGAAATTGGCGTGCAGGATTACTCAAAAACTATTGAGCCGATTGAGTTGAAACTTGGTAGAAATATTGATAATATTGGTACCCTCTACTCGATTTTTTTTTGTAAAATTGACAAAAAAACTACTTTTTTAATCCACATTCTACAGAAATGTTGCGTGAAATGTTGATTTTTTTTCTGTAAATGCGTGCCATTTTCTTACAATTTCATTTTCTTCATTTTAATTACCGTCACATAGAAACTATACTTGTTTTGACTAAAAAAAAGGTTTGAACTTTTTTGCAAATCATAGTCTACGGGAAGCTAAACTGCACGCCGACTCGCAACTCCCGCGGCGACCTTGCTGTAACACTCTACCACAGCTTCGTCATTTTGATGATGAATTAATAAATAAAAATTGTTTTGTATACTATTAAAGTATACCTAAAGTTTTATAATTGTAGAATAATGATTTCTTAGTTTAACAAATCCCTCAATATGGCTTATTTTTTCCTGCCTAAATCCATATCCCGTCTTAAGGGGACGTACCTGAGTAAACGGCGACAAAAACTGGTAAACTTCGGGAATCTTGAAAACTAATGTTTCGATTCGATCCAGGTTTTTTATTGGAAAATATGTACGTTGAGGTTTGTTTAGGAATATTTAAAAATAAATTCGTTAACTGGAAGCGATTCAAACGCGATTATCTCGAAACATAGTTTTCAAAGTCGGTGCCAAATGTATCTCGAAAACGGCGTGTCCGATTTTGTCCAAATACAATAGTAATGGATGCAATATTCTTCGATAGTTTTTCTCGTTCGCCACGTAGGATTTTTGTTTTAATTTTCATTTTTGACGGAATTGCGACCGTTTTAATTTAACATTCGTATTTCGTTCGCAATTTCTGACGATTTTGGATTGCATACACATTGCATAAAAAGCAATGATTCAATCAAATGAAAAACCCCTACGTGGCGAACGAGAAAAACTATTGAAGAATATAGTGTTACGTACCGAACGGTACCCCGGGTTTCCCGAGTGAAATATTATTTTGTGGGCTGCTCTGCTCGTCCCATACGGGCCCGAGTTCTCTGGGAGGATGCCAGAATACTTTAATGCTTCCGATTATGACGTGGTTTATTATTTATTCATAGTAGCCGACTTACAATTTGTTGATCCCTGAACGAGTAAACACACACACACACACACACACACACACACACACACACACACACACACACACACCATACACCTACACACTCACTAATTTTAACAATAAAGAACCTGTAGCGATACACAGTGATTGAACGGCGCGGCTTGTGTTATGTTTTCAATTTGATAGAATGGAATTAGATTTAATAATGATTGCGTCTCTATCGCGTCGGTGTCGACTACGCACAAGTCTCACAATCCTGTGCAACCACCTTTTGCACCGGGTTCACTAGGGGATACTATCCACCTCCCAAATGCAAGGGAATTATGGTTGCCGCGGAACGCTTTGTGCGTGAGTAGGAAACTGTGCCCAGGAAACAACCCCGGCGACGCGGTATTCGCGACACCATTTTAACGACCGAAGACTGACGGACGCGGACCCGTGAAGACGCGGGAGTCTGGGAGCGCGAGTTGCTTTCGGCCGGAGTTATACCCCAACACCAGGTTACTTCCGTGGCTAGATGGGAACTGAAAATCTTCACCGCCACCGAACCGATGTTAGCTCGGTAGCTATCACTCCGGTGGGGGTTTTTGACAACGTCCACGGAAAGTTGCTCGCTCCCTAAGTGGTCACTCCGGTGAGGGTTTTTGATGCTTGATCAGCGGAATTCGATCGGGTACATCCGGTCTCACTATCGGCGTTTCCACACCCGACACCGCATAGAGACACTAGGCGACGAAGTTGTCGGAAAACACCGACTTTGAAAAGTATGTTTCGAGATAATCGTGTTTGAATCGCTTTCAGTCAACGAATTGATTTTAAAAAATTCCTAAACATACCTCAATGTACATATTTTCCAATTTAAAAAAACCCGGATCCAATCGGAACATTAGTTTTTGAGATAAAAGTTCCCGAAGTTTACCCGTTTTTCTCGCCGTTTACTCAGGTACCTCCCCTTAATTTTATCATCAAAGTGGCGGAGCTGATATCGACCGATGAAAAGCCGCCACCATCACTTATGTCCCCCGGGCGCCGAATCGTGGTATGCGTATCGCTAAGGTATGAAGCTGAATGCGATGACTGAAGCTAAGAATGAAGCACCGGCTCATTTTCATCCTCCACCACTACATTTTGATGTGAATAACCGAATACTGCCCATATACGAAGATTCATCTCGTGACGACTTGCTTGAGAAATGTTTGGGTGGTAACAGGCACGGTGCACGAGACGTTCAATTCTACCGTACGGCGCTTAGCTCCAAAGCATCTCAACGACGGTAAAACATTGTTGAAATATCTGCTTTCTTAGGAGCAAGTATGGTCAAGAACGCCGACGCGTTCTTTTTGCAAGTTATGAATGATTTGGAACCGAAAATCGATATTAAGTGCAAAACTTTTGCGAATATGAATACGTGAACAAACAGAACCGCAAAAGCCAAAGCAGATCAAAAGAGACCAGCACAGCTCCGAAATTGGGGTTAACGGCTCAAATGGACGATTTCGCCGAGCAGGAAGGCATATTATATGGCTTTAGCATTTCAAATTATGCTTATATAGCGGTATGTCTACTTAACCGTTACTTGAGTAATACTTTTTTCTACCGAAAACTTCAAACGTGTTTTTTTCAGACACATTTTTTTCCGCGTGGTGCAACCAGCTAAACAATTAATTGACCGAGCGACTTCAAATTTTACACAGATATTCTTCAACTTATTGACCATATCTTGAAACCAAAATACCATTATATATTAGGTGTACAACTTAATTCGGTCCGTTTTTTTGCTTAAAATACGCACTTATTCGAATGATAAAATGAATTAATACATTAATCAAAATATTGTCCATCGCTAGCCACTACTTTTCCCCAGCTTTCTGGTAATTGATGAATTCCGTCGCGGAAGAAGCGTTCATCTTTTGGAGCCAAGAATGAATCGAACCAATTTTTGATACCCTGTTGTGACGTGTAGTGTATTCCAGTCAAAGCGTTCTGCATCGATCGAAACAAATGGTAGTCGGAAGGGGCAAGGTCTGGGCTATAAGGCGGGTGAGCTAGAATTTCCCACCCGCTATTTTTCAAATAGTGTTTAAGGGAGCTTTCCAGTGTGAAATTTTCAAAAAATCGATTTTTTTTGCTTTATCGAATAGTATACACTCTTCCGAATATTCCCTGAAATTTTCATGCCGAAATTCAGATTATTTCGGTTACTGTACAGCATTTCTTGGAAGAAGGCAACGGAGCGCTACAGCTGCCGCGTCGGCCGTCTGCCCGCCCTCACTTGAAACTTTGAACGCGTTTTTCTCGAAACAGCATTTTTCAAAACGGTGTCCAACTTGGAGGGCAGAGTTTTAAAGCTATCGAGTTGAATTTTTTACACAATATTCTTAACGTCATTGTTTATCGTGCTATGGAAGCTTTTTTTTTGACATCTTCCTATTTTTTTGTAAAAAAAACTGCCAAAAAAATGCTAAAATCGATACTTTTTGTTCAAACCGGCGCCATTTTTTCAAAAAAAAAGCCTCCATAGCACGAAAGCCATATACCGATCAATAATCTTTTTGTGTTTTTTGTTTCAGATCAAAATTGTGACCCCCAACGTGGACACCACATCCAAGTGCATTTTCTGCAACAATTGTTTCATCATTTTTATAGATATTAATTAATAAATAAATCGATCTTTAAAAAATTGTTTTGTATTCTTCAATACCCAATTAATATACAAAAAAAACCAGACCGATTAGATTATTTTTTCTTTAAAAAAAAAAATCGCGAAAAACAGCAATTTTTCGGGCTGTCTCACTGGAAAGCTCCCTTAACCACAATAGCAACGTGAGGCCGAGCGTTGTCATGTTGAAAGACTATGGACTCGTGTCTGGTCGCATATTTTGGACGTTTTTCGGCTATAGCTCGCTTTAAACGGATCAATTATTGCCTGTAGAAGTCTCCCGTGATGGTTTGACCAGGTTTTAGTATCTCATTGTGGATCACACCCTTCTGATCCCACCAAACACAGAGCACCATGGACAGTCCTCTTCGGCGTTGATGTTCCGGGTTGACCGGGCTGTACATACCATTTTTTCCGTTTCGGGTTGTCATAATGAATCCATTTTTCGTCTCCGGTAATGATTCGATGCAGAAAAGATTTTTTTTATAACGTTCTAGCAACATTTCGGATATGCAAAATCGTCGTCCAAAATCTCTCGGTTTCAATTCGTATGGGACCCAATTTCCTTGTTTTTGGATGTATCCCGCGGCTTTGAGTAGTTTCGAAATAGCTTATTGCGTAACTTCTAATGTTTGTTCGAGCTCTTTTTGCGTTCGACACGAATCTTCATCAAGTAATGTCTAATTCTTCATCTTCAAACTTTTTCGGTTGACCCGAACGCTCTTTGTCCTTAACACTAAAATCACTACTTTAAAACCGCCGAAACCTTTCTCTGCAAGATTTATCCGACGGTGCAGATTCACCATAAACTTCCACAAGCATTTGGTGGGCTTCAGCTGCACTTTTCTTCCAATTGAAATAGAAAATCAACACTTCCCGCAAATGGTGCTTATTTGGGACGAAATTCGACATTTTCACCGCAGTAAAAATTATACTTGATGCGCAAAACTTAAAGGTCTGTAAACGATATTTGGTTAAGAGATGTTGATACTTCACGATACAGCAAAAATCAGCTGTTGCCGTCAATAATTTATAGCACCTAGGGCCATCTTTTGAAAACGGACCGAACTAAGTTTTACACCTAATAATTAATAACAAATAAAGGTTATGAAAAATTGTTTGTAAACAAATTAATCGATTTTTTTAAGAATCCTGCATAATTAATTCTTCTTTTTTTCTTAAATTTAGGTTCAACTTCTGCACAAGATCACATTTTAAAGAAGTTTTGTTGGATTTTTTATTTCAGATAATTAGAACGACCTGTAGCCTGCACCGTGCAGAAAAATAAGTTAATTTCGAGCATCTGTAGCGGTGCCAACAAGAATTTTTATGGCACAACAAAACATTTCTTATAGCATTTATTGTCAATATTACGATGTTCTTTACGAAAATTGATGAACCTTTTTATTTTATATAAATAAATTCGTAAAAAAACGTCTGCTTACATGACCCATTCCCTTAATATATTCAAATGATGTTTCATCAACGCGTTGAACTTTTTGCAACGAAGACCGCGTTTTTTTCAATATTCACAAAACAATGGTTTGTTCTCCAATCAACAGGCTTTGATCAAATTGCTCGCCGAGGCTCATCGTGGTGTTCACGGGTTCGTGAACGACGAGAATGGCAATCCCATCGAGCGCGCATCCGTTAAAGTTAAGTCTCGTGATATAAGCTTCCTGACCACAAAGTACGGAGAGTTCTGGAGGATTTTGCTGCCCGGACTTTACAAACTTGAGGTACGTCGGTATGTCTTACATGCTTGGAAAAATAAATATTTCGCTATTTTTGTAAATACAGAGCATACACTTAATTGGAAAAAATTTAAATTTTTTAATTGTATTGTGCTCACCATGTGTTCGGAAAAAAATCGGAACACATCTTTCTTTTCGTATGAAATAAGTGTTTCAATTTTTTCGTATACGGATGAATTATTTTCGAGATTCCTTTTTTTCCCCTAAAATCCACAAATTTAGAATTTTTAATTATTCCTTACGTATTCGGAATAATCAATGAATTAATATCGTAAGGAAAAAAAATTATCTATTAATTTGTTGAGCCATTATTTTTTACAATAATAAACAAAAAAACATGCATATTAAGCCTGCGCGTTCGCACTGGGACGATTTTCTCCCAAGTGGAATTTCACTTTCAAATTCCCGGCAGTTATTAGCAATTTCTAGCAATACATAATAACTTTTGTATTTAAACAATCGTGCATTTACCTTTTAGAAGGATTCAAGAGTATTCGTAAATTTTTCGAGATTTTTATAGCCATTTAACACGTTGAAAACTGTACGTGGACGTTTTCGTCTCAGTGAGACCGCGCACGAAAGTGGAATTTTTAAATTTCTTAGTTCCATGAAAATAATTCCATGAAAGACGTGGAGAAAAAATCAAAACTAAAAATGTAGAAAATAGCTAAGTTTATCCAAAAGTGACGAAAACCGTTAAATAAAATGAACATTGATGCTGAATATTGATTTTAAGAAATCATCACAGTGTGACAGCTTGAAAAATAGCTGATTTTCGCGGTTTTTTTCGATGGTTAAAATATGCTACCCAGTCTGATGTTTTTATGTCAAAACAAAGCACTCATGATGAACGAAAAATAATTTTTCAATCGTTTGTTGATTAATATAATGAGCATTTCCTCTTGTATACATTTATCAGATTGTTCTGTCTCGTTTCTTTTGTTCCCATTTGCTAACGGGATGAATATAACTCTATTTTTCGTTTCTTTCATTCGCTTTGCCAAATTCTGTATTAATTCATGAATTTTTACAATGTAATATGCACACGCAGGTTTACGCAAGCGGATACAGTCCCCGAGAAGTGGAATTTATGGTTATCGAGCAGCATCCGACACTGCTCAATGTCACACTTCACGCAACCAAGGTCAGTAATCGTGTTCATTGCCAAACAGCGTTTGAGCTTTTTAGTGATTTTTGAGAGAGTTTTCTATCGTTTCGATTAAATAAAACATCGATATCTTCGAAGAAGACCATCGGAAACCTCTTATTATTGTCGACTTAACATCCTTCCTTCATTCGTTATCCCACTTCATTTTATACGGAGACATTTAAAAATAATAACTTATTGAACGATAATCAATTTAAACTGATCCATTTTTGTATTAATATTATTCGAAAACATTAATACATTTTTTAAATTGTTATCACTCGAAACCAATGTTCGTACCATCTTCAATGCGTCGATTTTTTTCTGATTTTTGTCGAACCGCGAAATAAAAATCTGATAAGATCAAACCTTTGGCGGGGTAAGCAAAAAGTTGCTTACAAGGGGACAGTACGGCAGTCGGATTTTTGTAATTTTTCGTACTCATGGTACGCGAAGTTCAGAGCTCGAATATTAATATCCCAAAGCAGTTCGACGCCATATTCAGAAATTTTCGAGAAAATTGACTTTGAAGTTTTCGAGCGCACTCTTATCCCACAAAGATGCAACGATATTCGAACCGGGCTCGTGGCGTACCCGGTAGCGCTCGAGTCTAGTAATCGCGGGGTCGCTGGTTCGAGTCTCACTTCGAATTTTTTTTTTTTTTTTTTTTCATTTTTTTAAATGAAAAAACGCAAGTCATATTTTTAATTATCTCTTGATTATAAACATACATTTTCAAGTATCAATATTTATAACCAACAACATTTTTAGGATGAAAATGAAAAACGTCGGGTAAGGAATTGAATACTTTATTATTCGGTCTGTATTCGTTTGTTTTATACATCGGGTGTAATGTTACACGAGCCAGAGTGATAGCCATCGTAAAAACAAGGAAAACAGTAATTTTCACGGCATCTCGCACACCGTACAAACGCTGCATTGTTACATTCGCAATTTTTTTTTCAATACATCGATCGGCAAACAAACTTCATTCACGTTCATGAAGATTTCTCTTTGATCGCAAAGTTTCGAAGCAAACCACGCATATCTGATCATGTTATTGAAGACCGGAGAAGACAACTGATGATGAACAATAGAATGAATTTTTATGCAATCTTCTCTATCATTAATTTCACGTCCTTGTCCAATCAGATAGGCGCAGTTCTGCAGACGCTTTATGAAATTTTTTACTTGGCGGTAAAAATACACGTCACAAGGTTGCACTAATGGAGTGCATTTTGGTGGAATTACCTGCACCGTGCAAGTAGGCAGACGCCTGTCATTTCGAAACACCTCATTGTACATCACGGTATCGGTTTGGCCTCCCCAGGAATCGATAATTAAGAAAAACTTTTCTTTTTTTACGTAGGGTTTCAAAACGTCGATTAAAAAATCTTTGTATAACTTTGTAGTCAATTTTCCCGATTTCGATGACGTGACTACGGCGTTTCCGTATTTTTTTAGGTACTCGTCGACCGATTTTTGAACTCTGGGACCAAATGAACCTGTTGTTTCTTGTAGGCATACGAACACCAGGGGCAACAATTTTCCTGATAGGGTGACAGAGTACTGCGCAGTATAGGAATGGGTGACTTTATTCATGTTCTGCCGCTTTACCAGCACTACTTTTGATCCTTTGGTCGCCAGAGTTCTGTCGAACGTCGACTGGTATTGGCATCCTGAAAAAAATAGAAAAGGAATAAATTGAAAATACTATATACGAAAGTCTACATTAATTTATTATGGAAAATGATAACAAATTTTGAATACCTGTTTGGTCTGTATTAATGACGAAATCGGGACCAAAGTTTGGTATGACATCACGAGCCTGGATACGACAATCTTCTGCAGCAGCCAGGATTTCATCCCGCGTTGCGGTTTCTCTTTCCGTTACAAACTTCGTGATTTTTCTTTGGCGAATTCGACGTCTCCGTTTAAATTTCACAACCCACCTATCGGAAACTTTGAAATCAAAATTTTCAAATTGACTCGCAGTCGATAAAGCCCACTGCTGCAAGTTCCGGGTTGTAACTTGTTGGTTGTTCTGTCGCGCTTCCTCAGAGCGATCGTAAGTCCACGAATCGATGGTCACTTATTTGTCTGTCATGGTTCCTCCGCTTTTTACATGTTTTTCCCATTTTGGCAATTCCTCCGTGCGCTTTAAGCAGCTGCACCCGTTTTTTTGCAGAACTTTTAGGCTCCATGTCGGATGTGCTCGAACTATATTGATAACTTTCCTTTTATAATCCAGCGGAATATTGTCCGTGTACGATTTCGCCCTTTTCTCCTCTGGCTCATAATTTTCAGAAGAATCTTCGTTGTTAGATGCAGGTTCGTCAAAAGCGTATTCTTTGTCCAATTCATCAAGCATAATTAGTTCTTCATCCGTTACAAACTTTTTTTCGTGTAAAGTTTGTACTGTATAATGGAACAAGTCTTCTGCTAGTAACATTCCCTCTTCAGTAATTACCTCCGATGGTGTTGGTGCCACAAGATTATTTTGTGTGAGAATTTGCTCGTAATATACGAGGGCATCCTTCAATTGTAATTTTGAAACTTCACTGCACAAAGAATATTCAATATCATCTTGTGCCGTCGAAGGCCCAAGCACCTCGTCGTCTCCCACGCCCGACATTTTGATCTTTTTTTATCGAATATTCTACAAAATCGTGCACCACGCCGAAAAACAGTACTTGCTGCTCCGAAAACCAACGGTCGAATGCTACTTCAAACAGGCATTCCTTGCGGAAGACGCCGTATCCCTTCCACCCGTTCTGGAATTCCCAGAAATCTTTTGTGCACAAGCAGCTGTGCCCGCTTCGCAGGTAGTTGATCAGGACAAAGGCAAACGATGTACGCAGAACTGTTATTCACAATATCGACGGTTGCCAAAGCAAGCGTTATATTCACATATTTCAACATTTATTCTTCTATTTATATTCCTATTAATCTACAAGGGAGTTTATGTAAATATTATTACTGGATATTTTTACGTCGCCTATTCGCAATTTCAAGCAAGAGATAATCAAAAATAAGACTTGCATTTATCATTGACAATTATAATTACATATATGTGAATTAGCATAGATTTTATGATTTTTATCCCGGGATTATTTATTTATTTTTTTATAAATAATCACCTATTGTTATATATAAATAATATACGATCATATATGAGAAAATATATAATTATGTATAACTATAATGAATTTTGTACATAAATAACTATATATGGATTTTGTCCATATATAAACTGAGACGTATAGGTACGTCTCAGGTGCGAGCTCCTCCCGAAAACGCGAAGGCCAAGATTGTTGACACGCTCGGTCAACGCCTCTAAACGCGGCTATTAGGAGGGAAATTGAAAACGGAGAAAGTGGGGGCTATCTCTCGGTGGGGATATTGAAACTCGAGAGGAGTCAAGTGGGGGGAGAAAAAGATTCTAGAAAAATCGAGGAACGACCAAGGCGCTTGAGAAGGGGAAGCAAAAAAACGGCAAAATAGCAGTATAAAAGGGACGTCCTCAGAACGAAGAGGGCTTCTCTTTCGAACTCTGGCTGGCGCAAGTAGTGAAAAGATACCAGTACGAGCTGAAAAAGCAAGGAAAGTTTCGGAGTAAGGAAAGCGCCAGCATCAAGAATAAGAAAAGGAGCAAAACGTAGGGACTTCTCTCGGTTATTGAGGACATTAGTAGTGAATGGGCGTAAGTACAAGCCGCAAAGGCGAGGAAAACAACCACCAAGGAAACTGTCCAAAATAACGAGAGGAATTGGAGACAGTCCCTGGATCATTTTCTTTGATTATCGGAGCATAAGTAGTGAAAAGGACGTACTTGATTATTTCCCGATTAAGGAAAGCGTCGGTTGGCACAAGTAGTGAAAAGGAGCCGAGAAGGACTCCCGACTAAGGAAAGTGCCAGAGAACGCAAGTAGTGAAAAGGAATGATCGGGTGCTCCCGAATAAGGAAAATGCTCAAGATAAAAAGAGAAATGACAATGGGCATCTCATAGAAATAGGAGGAGGCAAAGAAAGTTTTAAATCGGGAATCAAATAAAGAAACAGAAATTAATTGTAATAAAAGGTACGAGGAACGCCCAGCTGCGCGCACGTCTTCCTCGGTCTTTAAATTGTGACGATAACCGTCACCGAGAGAGAGAACAAATCGAAGCACTTAAAGAGAGAAAGTGAGAGGCAAACAAAACAAACGAGGCGGTGGCCGAGCAAAGCCAACGCAGAAATTTCGGAATTCGCGAACACACACACAGTACACATGTAAAGGTCCCCGAGCGACCCACGTACACACAAATACACACGAATATTCAAAATTGGTAAGGCGGAATAAAAGCAACACCACACATACACATAAGAAAACGCACAAATACAAGCACACATTTGAAAACACATGTAAACACTGCGGCACACATACAACACAGACATTCAAACATACACACCACCCATATGTAAATACACAAGCGAAACTACACGCACACAAACCATACTCACAATGCGATGACACACTCACACATTCAAACATACGCGTACACATAAGACACACACACACTCACACATTCAAACATACACTACACTCAAACACACACACACATACACATTTCCGTACACACGAAGCGAAGGTACACATACACAAACACATAGGTAAGCACGGCGAGCGCATCTAAGAGATAAACACATACCTGCAACGAAGCGATGACACACACACATACACAAAGCGAAAATACACAATCACACATATAATACCGCGTGGATCGAGCGAGATCCGACACAGACACACACACACACAGAGAATATCGGGCAAGCGAGGCGACCAGCGACGATCTTTAAATATACAGGTCGATACACACCGAATTGTACGAACGTTAGGAGCAAATTCAACAATAAATCTACGATTATTTTATGCGAAAAAGGTCGTTATTAATTTACTCCCTAATCGAGTCCCGAACCCAAATAAATTTAATGTAAATAAGGGGCAACCCGTTACAAAACATATATAGATATATTATATTAATTATATATAATAATATGTGATTATATACAACAAAAATTTATCGGGATATTTAAATGACGGAGGTATGCGAATTAAAAAAAAAATGAAAAAAAAAAAAATTTCGAAGTGAGACTCGAACCAGCGACCCCGCGATTACTAGACTCGAGCGCTACCGGGTACGCCACGAGCCCGGTTCGAATATCGTTGCATCTTTGTGGGATAAGAGTGCGCTCGAAAACTTCAAAGTCAATTTTCTCGAAAATTTCTGAATATGGCGTCGAACTGCTTTGGGATATTAATATTCGAGCTCTGAACTTCACGTACCATGAGTACGAAAAATTACAAAAATCCGACTGCCGTACTGTCCCCTGTTTAGTTATTGTCGATTTATATCATCTGTAGAAATGGCACGCGAAAAATGCAAAGCATGTTTTTTTTTTCAAAAAATAACATAAAGCCCAAAATCTTGAAAACCGTAGGACTTTTACTAACCTGAAATTCCAGCATATAGTAGGACATAATCTGACCTATCGATACTTGCAGCATTATTCAATAATTACACAACACCCTGTTTACAGAGTGACCGTTATAATGTAACCATGCATTTATTTTATCTTTGCGCAGCCATTTTGGAACGGTTGAAGTGCGCTTTTTGAATGATTTTCGGGCCCTCTTTGAAAAAAATGTAGCGCCTATGTGAGAAAAATAGATTTCCCCAAAAAAAAAAACTTTTTTTTTGCAACGAATAAAAATGGCATTCTGCGCTTACAGAGGCAAAGTCGGCTTGATTTCGAGCATGGATTACCCGGTTGAAAGTCTTTAACAAATGGTATCATGGAGAAAAATAATATTAAAAAATCAAAATCGAACGATAATTCAAACTCAACTCTAAGGAACGGCGGAGTTGGGTAAGCCGGGAACGGAGTGGGGTTGGAGCTTCCGCTGTTATTTTCTTGTCGCGGCTGTCATGAGGTTGTGAAAGTCACCGAGAGATGGCGAGCCCTGGCTAACCTTGCGATCAAAGGCGGTCAAGTGCGCGAGTGTAACATGGAAGATAGATGTCAAGCAGGCTTCATTTATTTATAGGTCCCACGGAATCGGCGAAGATAAAATACCAAATCACAGAAAACACCTGGCCATGAGTCGATAATTAAAGGAGTGACTGTTGTGAGACACCCGACGACTGGCCTAACGATTCGAGCCGCGCTGGGTGGATGTACGGTTTGGGAAACCAACGGCCTTGCCGGGGGGGGGGGGGGCGCAGGTACTAGGCCTCCCTAAGGATTCAAAAAAGTTTAGCAAAATGCAACGCAACGAAAGTCTTATGTCCACTCACATGACTTGCTTGACCGATCATTCCCGCACATCGAAACTTGCATGACTTTACTAATTCCAATCCAAGTATTCCATCCGCGCTGCTATAATTTATTGCTAAAGCGGGACGAGGGGGAAAAGGGAGGCAACATGCCGCCGCCGCCGCGCGCAGCCGGCAGCCCCACTGTTCTCGCGCCTGTCATTATTCGTGCGTCCCCCGCAGCCGCCACTGCCCGCTTTCCGCGCACACAAACCCCAATTTGTTTTGTGCGCGGAATAAGAACAAATCTCTTTTATTCGTCCGTTCCTGAGCATTGACTCGCAATCAAATAAGTTCGCAGTCTAGATAGTTACTGGATACACATTCATCAATATGGACATAAGAAAGTTTTTTGGTGAGTCACTGCGTTTAACTTTCGTATTTTCCGTAAAATAATGTCAATTGTTTTTGTAGATAATAAATACCTGAGCAAATCGACATCCCCATGGGAAAATTATACTAAAAGTTGTTCTATCCCGTGCGGAAAACTGATAGGGCATCCCTAATAAAAAATAAGGGCCTTTTCAGGGCTTTCCTAGTGCTTTCCCAAGTAGGGTTTCCACAATGGGCCCAGACTTGGCTATTATCGGGATAAACTTGTAGGGATTTCCACAATAGACCCCGACTTGGCCATTATAGGGATAAACCTGTAGGGATTTCGCCAATAGGCCCAGACTTGGCCAGTATAGGGATAAACAAGTAGGGATCTCCACAATAGGCCCAGAGCTGACTATTATAGCGATAAACCAGTATAAATAGCTTAGGCTACATGGTTGATGGTATTTCAATTATTCAAATCGATTATATACATCGACCGAATAATATTATCGAACGCAAATTGGGAAAAAGCGTAAGGGCATTAGCAAATAAAAAATCAACGATGAACACAAATATGCACACAAACATCAGACTATTTATTTATCAAATTAAAGAAACCTTTTACATAGATACAAACAATTACTCATGGTTTCACTCATACATGGAGTAATGCTAGCGCATAAGTGTGAACAGTCCCAACCGGTTTTCTCGACATTTTTATAGCAATTAATTTCCGCTCAATACTCATCATAGGGAAAATTATTTCTTCTGAAGACTTCGCTGATATTTCCCATTCATAAACTTTATCTGACTGTGTAGGATGAGTAAATACATTGGTCTTTGTTTTCCAGATCTTTCCCTCAATGGAAATAGATTCTAGTGATTCAGTAGACCCATATATTTTTTTTATTTCCACTACACATCCATTCCTTAGAATGGATTATTTTTTGTATTAATTTTGTCATGGCAGTTTGTCATAAAGGCTCACATGCAAATACGCAATCACATTTCTACGCGCGCACACATACATATACATGTACTCACGCCCACACCTATGCACATGAACAATTACATAAAAACAAATACAGATATATCCTGACGCATTTAACATGCACGTATATCCACTGATATGGATATTTTATGGCGCTGAAATGGTTATGATGAGGCGCCGTTGAGGCATTTTCAGGGCGCTAAAATGGTTTTGATGAGGCGCCATTAAGGCAACTTATAAGGCCCCGGTCGTTGCGCCTTTAATGGCCCTTGTTGGCAAAGTGTGACCGGCCGCTAACGGCCCTCATGTGGCTTCCAGATTAGGGCCCGAATAAATTTAGGGGAATATTATTGGGGCCCGATTACAGCGACAACTCAATTTCCGCACGGGATACTACAGTCTATCAAATCTAATTAGTATCGGGACAGATTGAAATAGGAATGTGGTCAAAAAATCGGTTACTAACAAGGAAACGCTGCGAGGTCGATGTCTCCGATTTCGATTAAATTTGGCATGCTTGTAGAATGGGTAAAAATAGGCGATACGTATTTTTTTTATATGGCCGGAACCCGATTATTAAGGGTTGAAAAGCACCCTCGAAAATTGGGGTGTTTTTCGTTTTTCGTCGATAACGTTTTAACGGTACGAGATATGAAAAAACTTCAAGTTGCAACAATGTTTATTTTTTCGTGTACTATACATTGAAGACGAGAACGATGCAGATAGCAACAAATTTCATATTGTTTATTGCAAAAATGCAATTTTTTCAACCGTATCTCCGAGAATTTTTAATCGATTGGGATGTAAATTTGCATACATGTAGAGAATAGAAAAATGCGGATATGTATTTTTTCTTTTTCCCGATATCTCACAATTAAGGGGTTGAAACTGCCCGTCGATTTTTTTGCCGAGAGCATCGTATAATCAGCTAGCCTTTTGGCATTTCGGTCTAAATTCACGTCAATGTATGTTCGTGTTATGACGCAATTGCATATTTGTAACATTCCAGCCCCCCCCCCCCCCACGATGAAAATTTGTAGAAATAAAAATGGTTTACAAAGAAAGTACAATCAGTCAAAATAGTCGATACACATTTTCTCGTTTTCGAAATAGAAATAAAGTTCGAAGGAAAAAAATGTTGTATTTTTCGACTACTAGACGTTCATGATGATAATGATGAGTACAGCAACAAATGGCGTGTTGTTTATTGCAATAATTCGTGAATTACTTATGAAAAATCACTCTTCAGTTTCCCACTAATATGGGCAGAGGCAAGGCTCGCAATCACGGGCTGACTTTGTGCTTCGGAAAGCCACTGGATTACAATTGTATATTTACGAAGAAATTCCACTCCGCTCACCGTATCGAAGGCATTATATGCAGAGATTACAGCGTTTTTGGGTTGCCACTGCAACTCATGAACAGAATGATGCAAACATTTTTATCAGCTTATAACGCAGCATAATTTAATCTTTATCTTTAACTTTAATTTCACAAACAGCAGGACCAATGAACGAAAGAAATAAATCTTCGCAAAGAGCGACTATGGTGCAAAGAGCGGCTCTCATGATAACCTTGAAATCGCCTTATTAAAGATCAATAGCAGTTCTGGTAATAGCGTGTGTCGTTATTTTTTTCGTGTATATTTATCAATTGGGTTTAAAGTCATATAAATTCACCAACGATCATTATTGCTGCAGTTACGACGGAGAAGCCAGCCATAAATTTTGAGTTCGAAATATAAATAAAAATGTACGTTAATCCGGTGAATGTTATTCAACTTCTATCCATAGCGATAAGTGCTATGAATTTGCCTCGCACTCCAATCACCGAACAGGAAAAACAGTTCAGTAAGGATCTAGAACCCGAGTCGAAATTTTCAGCCTATTTTGACCCTCCAGATCCTCACAGTGGTAGGAGATAAAGGCAGTAAAATAGCTTCGTATTCAATATAAAATGAGCTCCTACTTAACGCCTAGAACGGGAACAAATTTCCCTTTTCTCCACTTGCAGGCGCTAAGGAGGACGTCGATTGGCACACGTATACACGCACACGCATACACTCTATTACGCATATAGAGATACATATGCCTGAATACGCGCATGCGCAGACCCACGTATATACCCGCACACATACATGCCTAGCATACACCAACACACGTATACTAGTACTTATACGTATGCATGCGTGTCTGCTATAGGGATCCGCGTATACATGCATACATGAGGGAAATTCCTATCAAAAATATGGTAACTGTTTGCCCAAGATCCATTTCTTCCACTTTGGAGAGTTTCTGGAGCTGCAGGGGCAAGTTTGAAGCGAATGCGAAAGGTTCGCTGGGTGGAGATAATGGAAAGGCCATTGGAAAAGTAGCCCTCTACGGCGAACGCGCGGTCCTTCCTAGTCCAACGCATGACGGTTACTGAAAACTATCAGACCCGCTGTTTCGAAGGCGACCATCCCCACCCTCGTTTCGTCGAAACAGCCAAATACGCGATAGGTCGAAACGCAATCAAAAGAGGAGTTGCAACGACTTCAGCTAGGTTAGGTAGGAGTATAAGAGCCTATGCAGGAGGTAAGCAGCAAAGAACGAGCATGTGGCGGCCCATAGTAGGACTTCTAGCAGTAAACAGACTCAAGTGAGGCTGACATAGGATCAAAGGCCTTTAAAATAGGCTGAAAATTTCGACTCGGGAAAACATGATCATTGAAGCGATGGATCAACCTATGGAAATGGAAGTCGAAACTGGTTTGGATTTTCTGTCACCAAATGAGATTCATGAAGCAGCCGCAATAGAAGATGACAGTGAAGGAGATTGGCACGGACAACGATACCTAGATCCAAAAATTGATGAAAATGTATGTACCCAAGATATAGTTACATCCAGCAGGTAACAAGAAATATGTTGCACCAGTTTTATTAGTTCTGTAGACAATTAGTCCATATGATAATTAGTAATTCCTGCAGGTACGACTGGAATAATACAGCCCCTTGATGTTTATGGCTTCCGTGAATGGAAAAACTTCGTCAAACACTTTTCTGACGCAGTAATATTATACAATTACAACGTCAATCTGCATTTGAGAGACAATATTGTTAAATTACAATCTCTTACACACGACCACTTTTCTTCTCCACGGTTTACAAACCTTTTCAAATATGCGTGGTACAAAAGCGGGTACGAAGAAGAAAGACCACCACACTTCGAAAATCCGGTAGAATTTTGCTTTCCACAAAATGTACCGACATGCTATATATGCGGCGAAGCAGCTATTATCACTTGTGCGTGGTGTAAGAAAACTCTTTGTTTCAAACACTTTT
This sequence comes from Ophion slaviceki, assembly GCA_944452715.1. NCBI lineage: Eukaryota > Metazoa > Arthropoda > Insecta > Hymenoptera > Ichneumonidae > Ophion > Ophion slaviceki. The sequence continues at coordinate 24,585,495 of OX101784.1, forward strand.
ATCATGACTGTCATTATTGTAATGAGTATAATCCATAAAAAACATAGAGTTGAAACGTTTCCTAAATGAGTAAGCGCGAGAACACTTTTCCGATTGTGTTGTAATCTTCAAAGGCAGTACGTGGCGGGGGAGAATTTCTTCGTAAATATACAATTGTAATCCAGTTGCTTCCCGAAGCACGAAGTCAGTCCGTGATTGCGATCCTTGCCTCTGCCCATATTAGTGGAAAACTGACGAGTGATTTTTCACAAGTAATTCACGAATTATTGCAATAAACAACATGCCATTTATTGCTGTACTCATCATTATCATCATGAACGTCTAGTAGTCGAAGAATACAACATTTTTTCCTTTCGAACTTTATTTTTATTTCGGCTCGTTCACGAGCTATAGAAAGAACGAAGTTTTTAAGGGTGCGTTGACCCCTTAAGACTGTCGTTCCGCCAAAACGAGAAAATGTGTATCGACTATTTTGACTGATTGTACTTTCTTTGCAACCCATTTTTATTTCTACAAATTTTCGTCCATGCCGCACGGTAAAAACTTTGAACGTTTGCCTTTCGAGAGGGGGAATGTTGGGGGGGGGGGGGGAGAGGGGCTGGAATGTTACACATATACAATTGCGTCATAACACGAACATATATTGACCTGAATTTAGACCAAAATGCCAAAAGGCTGATAATACGATGCTCTCGGCAAAAAAATCGACGGGCAGTTTCAACCCCTTAATTGTGAGATATCGGAAAAAGAAAAAATACATATCCGCATTTTTCTATTCTCTACATGTATGCAAATTTACATCCCAATCGATTAAAAATTCTCGGAGATACGATTGAAAAAATTGCACTTTTGCAATAAACAATATGAAATTTGTTGCTATCTGCATCGTTCTCATTTCCAATGTATAGTACACAAAAAAATAAATATTGTTGCAATTTGAAGTTTTTTCATATCTCGTACCGTTAAAACGTTATCGACGAAAAACGAAAAACACCCCAATGTTCGAGGGTGCTTTTCAACCCTTAAAAATCGGGGTCCGCCGATATAAAAAAATACGTGTCGCCTATTTTTACCCATTCTACAAGCATGCCAAATTTCATCGAAATCGGAGACATCGACCTCGCAACGTTTCCTTGTAAGTCGATGTAATGGACGCAAGACGTCGCATGCAAATACAATTTGTAAGGTCAAAAATAGTAAAATCCGACATTTGAAAGCGTGGCTATGAGTTTTTCTTGCGGGTTCTTTTCTCATAGGCTCTACCTATTGCTTTGCGATCAGGGCATTAAACGTAAATGTAAATGCAATATTAATATCAGCTTAAATTTGGTTGACGTTGGTAAGTGTTACAAGGAAAGGTCGCGAGGTGTCCCCCTCCGATTTTTATGAAATTTGGCACGTTTGTAGAGCAGATAAAAATAGGCAATACGTATTTTTTATATCTGCAGACCCCAATATTTAAGGGGCGAAACGCACCCTTGAAAATAGGGATGATTTTCATTTTTCGTCGTTAACTCTTTGATGATACGAGATATGAAAAAAAATTCAAATTGCAACAACATTTATTTTTCCGTATACTATACATTGGAAATGAGAACGATGCAGATAACAACTAATTTCATATAGTTTATTGCAAAAATGCAATTTTTTCATACCTATCTCCGAGTATTTTTAACGGATTGAGATGTAAATTTGCATACATATATGACTGAACAAGGAGGGGCTACGGATTTTTTTGGTTTTCCGATATCTCTTAATTAAGAGGTTGAAACTGCCCTTTAATTTTTTAGACAAAATCATCGAATAATAGGCTATCCTTTTGGTATTCTGGGTCAAATCCACGTCAATATACGTTTGTTCTATGATGCGATTGCATATTCGTAAATTCCACTCCCCGCCCCCTCCTCGCAACCGTCCCCCTCTCGAAAGGTAAACGTTCAAAATTTCGTACGGTGCGGCGTGGACGAAGATTCGTATCAACAAAAATGGGTTACAATGAAAGTTCAATCAGTTAAAATAGTCGAAATAAATTTTCTCGATTTGGCGGAATGCCTTCTCAAGGGGTCAATGCACCGTTAAAAACTTTGTTGTTTCCATAACTTTTGAACGGGCCGAGATACAAAAAAAGTTTAAAGGGAAGAAATGTTGTATTTTTCGAGTACTAGCCGTTTATGATGATAATGGCGAATATAACAACAAATGAAAATTGTTAATTGCAATAATTTGTCACTAACTAATGAAAATCACTCTTCCGTTTTTCGCTAATACGGGTACACGTAAGGCTCGCAATCACGGACTAGTTTTTTGTTTCGCGAAGCAACTGTATCATTATTGTATATTACTGTATTATTATTGTATATTGTTGTATTATTATTGTTTTGAGATTACAATTCAATCGGACATTTATTTGCGCTTACGCGGCTATAAAATAATTATAGCCGTTTCAACTGTACTTTTTCATGGATTATACGTATTACAATAATGATGGCATGGTATAAGTGTTTAAAACAAAGAGATTTCTTGCACCACGCACAAGTGATAATAGCTGCTTTGCCGCACATATCGCATGCCACTGCATTTCGTGAAAAGCAAAATTCTACGGGATTTTCGAAGTTCGGTGGTCTCTCTTGTTCGTAATGGCTTTTGTACCACGCATATTGAAAGAGGTTTGTAAACCGTGGAGAAGAAAACTGATTGTGTGTAAGAGATTGTAACTTAACAATATTGTCTCTCAAGTGCAGATTGACGTCATAATTGTATAATATTACTATGACAGAAAAGTGTTTGACGAAGTTTTTCCATACACGACAGCCATAAACATCAAGGGGTTGGATCATTCCCGTTGTACCTGCAAGAATTGCTAATTATGATGTGAACTAATTGTCTACAGAACTAATTATACTGGTAAAATATATTTACCTGCTGGAATGGTTAAAACTTTAATATCCTTCTCTTGCATATCTATTTCTTTAAATGCAATTGGACATTGACTGCTCCAAGAATCCAGAAGTATTATCGATTTTGGACCCGTATTAGGAATATAAATTTTTTTGAAACCAACGCTTGTAGTGAATAGTCGTCAATTTTCCAGATTTCGAAGCCAATAGAAATATATTTTCGCCTCTGAAGATAGTTAGTTCCACTCGAGGACCAAATTGTCCAGTACGTTCGTTTAAAACGATCAACATAGGTACCAAAAGCTTGCCACTCGCAGAAATCAAAGGCTGTATAGTATAACTGTGTGTTGTTGATGTTTTCAATTGCACTACTGTCTCAACGGATTTCTGCCCTTCTTTCGCCAATGTGCGGCCTGTATGTAGCTCTAAATTGAATCCACTTTGATCAGAATTAAATGTGTTTTCAGTGCCAACGTTGGCCATGTTGATTTTCACCGTTTCTATGAATTGTTTAGCTTTTTCTTGAAGTGTATCAGCATTTAATAACTGTTGTTTTGTTACATATTTAGTAATCTTCCTCGACACAATTCGATGTTGTTTTTTAAATGTTTTCACCCAAGAAGCGGATGCCTTAAAATCTACGGCTGGCATTTCTACAATTTCTCGTGCACGTAAGGCCCATCGTCGAAGATCCATATCATGGACAGGCAGCTTTTTGTCCAAAGCGTCGATGAAATTGTTTAACGTGTAGTGAGCTATTTTTGTTAACTTTTCTTTGTCGGTGCCACCCTTGTTTATACTATGAGCCCATCGGCGTAACTGCCGCACTGATTTCACCTTTCCAAATTTCGTTTGAACAGCTGATATTTTTATATTCCCGTCTGTCCCGGATCTCCAGTAATCCACAGCTCTTGTCTTGTATTAATAACTTAATTCTTCTACATCTTTCGTACATACATTTTCATCAAGTTCGGGATCGAGGCATCGCTGTACGTGCCAATCTTCTTCACTATTATCTTCGAATGTGGTAGCTTCATGAATTTCGTTTGGTGACAGAAAATCCAAACCGGTTTCGAATTCCATTCCCATAGGTTGATCCATCGCTTCTATGATTATGTTTTCTAGGTCCTTACTGAGCTGTTTTTCCCGATCGGTGACTGAAGTTGGAGACAAATTCATAGCACTTATCGCTATGGATAAAAGTTGAATAATATTGACGGGATTAACGTACATTCTTTTTGTATTTAGAACTCAAAAAGTACAACTGTCTTCTTCATGGTAAACTAACACTGTAAGATAACTGGTAAGATAACAACAAGCGCTCTTATTAAACGTTTTATCAATCCATAATAAGGTGATCTCAAAGTTATCTCAGGGTAGCCGCTCTTTGCATCGTAGTCTCTTTTTACCCCAACTATTACTTTCGTGCATTGTTTTGGCATTTGCAAAAAAGATGCAGCGTTTTATGCTGATTAAAATGTTTTGCATCACTTCGTTCACGAGTTGCAGCGGAAACCCAAAGACGCCGTAATCTCTGCAAATAGTGTTCCCGATACGGTGAGAGGAGTGGAATTTTTTTTTAAGGTGTCTAGCCACTTTGGCCGATCGAAAAATGGGTATATTTAAAAAAAATAATAAACTCGAAAGTATGGGCCAGAATATTTTTATTTTTTTTTTACATAACGTCAGAAAGGGCTTTAAGAATAACGTTAATAAATTTCCGTTCAAAATATTAAAAAATAGCGCCATTATGCACATTGCCGCGGAGGCCCTCCGCATGATCCGCGCGGTCGTTGTCCCAGCTGTTACCCGGTCATGTCACATCCGAAAAAAAATCAGGTCATTCGTGAGTAGTGTCGCTATAATGTAGCGTAGCGGTTTTTTTTCGACCATTGCAAAAAAATATGGTGAACCGAAGAAAAAAATTGTATATTTCACCGGAATTTTTCGAGCAAAAACAATAATAAAACAAAAACTAATCCAGTTATCGCAGAAATCCTACGTGACATTTTAGATAATGTATCTAAAAGTATTGTGTAAAAATTTGAAAGCAATCGGACCGATAGTTTACGATATTTTGATAGTACCAGTTCAAAAAATGTAGTTTCGAGATAATCGTAAAAGAAAGTAAATGTGCGGTTATTCAGCTGACGATGCGGTTTTTTCAAGTCTTACCTTCAATCAGCGATTCTCGGGCCATAGACGTCTCCTTCGGCAGCTGATTGAGAGTCTTGGGCCTTTTTTTGAAAAGCTCTTCGTGCTCTTCGTGCTTCTTTTGTATTTTTTTGGGCGCGAACGTTTGCTGTAGTGCAGTGCTCCTCGTCGACTGCAGTGCAGAAACGGTAGCAGCGATCTCCGATGGTTAGGTTCAACACATTCATCATCAGAAGAATACTCTTATACCCATCGTTGAAAGTGCTGGTAGCAATGTGAGTGACAATTTCGACGATATCCGCACCGCTAGAATTCGTTTTTGGAGCCATCGACCAGATGACGGCGTTGACGCTTTCGTTACTGTTTTGCGTGAAGCCTCCTTCACACCGTTCTAACAAATCATCTGAAGTGAGGTCCTCATAAGTAGGTCGAATGGCATCTTAAACAATTTGAGGTAGTGCATTCTCATGCGTATATTATACACTTTTTGCACTTCACGACGTTACTAATCGCAGAAAAAACGGTCACAAAGTTGATAATTCGATATCCGAAATTCGCACTAAGGGGGCGTCCATTAATTACGTGAGGCGTTAAGGGGGGGGGGGGGTCGAGGGAAATCTCACCCAATCTCACGTGGGGGAGAGGGGGGCTTCGGCAAATATCACGTAATTTTATTAATTTTAGTAATTTTAGTAATCACGTAATTTTTATCACGTAGGGAGAGTCTCCCTACTACTTTACATAGTGGAGTAAATGGTACTACAACCGCAGTTACTTCTGCTACAATTTATTTTCCGTGAACGTATGCATTTTGAAAAATCTTACGCGAGATTAGGGGTGGGGGGAGGGGGTCGAGCAAAATCTTACGACATTTCACCAGGGGGAGAGGGGTGGGTCGAAAAATCGCCAAAATCACCTCACGCAATTAATGGATTCCCCCTAATCGGTACATCGATTTGTTCACTGGCCTTCAATTTTTTTGCCGATCGACTCGTACTCGCCTCTTCCTGCTCCATTTCGTATCGTTTGGACGGGTGATTTTTATTTTTTATACTACTCGATCGACGTCTTCGACTCCTCGAACCCTTTTCGTCCACATAATGTCGAGACGTTGGTTTTTCTTCCATTTTTTTTCGTGACATTATCGTTAGAATATTTTCACGTGATTTTGTGTTGCTTGTCGAATATTGACTAACGCTCGTGAAATTAGAAATTACGGGTCTGGCTTCAGGGAAGCGTTCTCACACTATAGTAGGTAACACAAAGTAAACGACTAATCTATACAAAAGGACACAATAGGACAGCTGCGTGAGCTAAACCGTGCGAGTTATAAACAAGGATCGAACCGCCCGCAGCGGCTCAACCTTCCTGCCGAAAAATAACTGTAACTTGCTCAATTTTGCGTTTTTCAATACGTACTATGGCTTAAATTGTTCTTAACAGTTCAGGGTTTATTAAAAAAATGAAAAAAGAAAACAAATTACATGGTGGCCAGATGCCTTAATATACAATTGTAATTCAGTCGCTTTCCGAAGCACAAAGTTAATCGATAATTGCAGAAGCCTTACCCATTTCTGTGCCCGTATCAGCGGAAAACAGAAGAGTGATTTTCATTAGTTAGTGACGAATTATTGCAATTAACAATTACCATTTGTTGTTATATTCACCATTATCATCATAAACGGCTAGTAGTCGAAAAATACAACGTTTCTTCCTTTTAAACTTTTTTTGTATTTGGGCCCGTTCAAAAGTTATGGAGAGACCAAAGTTTTCAACGGTGCGTTGACCCCTTAAGAAGGCATTCCGCCAAATCGAGAAAATTTGTTTCGACTATTTTTACTGATTGAACTTTCATTGTAACCCATTTTTATTTCTACGAATCTTCGTCCATGCCGCACCGCAAGAAATTTTGAACGTTTACCTTTCGAGAGGGGGGCGGTTGAGAGGAGGGGGCGGGGAGTGGAATTTACGAATATGCAATCGCATCATAGAACAAAGTTATATCGACGTGGATTTAACCCGGAATGCCAAAACCGTAGCTAATTATTCGATGCTTTTGTCTAAAAAAATCAAAGGGCAGTTTCAACCCCTTAATTGAGAGATATCGGAAAACCAAAAAATCCGTAACCCCTCCTTGTTCAGCCATATATGTATGCTAATTTACATCCCAATCGGTTAAAAATTCTCGGAGATAGGTATGAAAAAATTGCTTTTTTGTCATAAACAATATAAAAATTTGTTGTTATCTGCATCGTTCTCATTTCCAATGTTTAGTATATGGAAAAAAAGTTGCAATTTGAAATTTTTTCATATCTACCCCTTAAATATTTGGTTCCGCAGATATAAAAAAAATACGTATCGCCTATTTTTATCTGGTCTACAAACATGCCAAATTTCATCGAAATCGGAGGGGGACACCTCGCGACCTTTCCTTGTTAGTAAAAATAGTAATCTCACAGGTTAGTGATAAGATCTTTAAAAAGGAAACCGTTAGCTTTAGTTTTCTTAAAAAGAAATAATTTAGTTTTTTTTTTAAACAACGGCAGGTTTCCGAAAAGCCTCGTGCGGCGTAACTTGAAAACTATGTGGTTTGGAATATTTAGTCTAAGGAGTAAAAAGTTGTATGTTGTTACTTTGGAGTCACTTAATTTTTTTATAGTTTTTTTTTCAAAATTTGTTCGTATTACTAGTTTTGCTTGATAGTCGACGATTTGTCTCATTAATTTGTTGCCGTTACTTTGAATAAAATATATTTCAATTAAAATATCAAGAGGAGTTCAAATATCAAATGACGTTCTGAGCTTATATGGAGTTAGACGAATGAAAACTGACAGTCAGTCATATCGTAGATGATCGGGAAAAATAAAGTAACCACTCTCCAGCGGAATCGAATCTTAATGAAATCGGAGTAAAGGGCTCCTCCACTCTGAGATTAGCAAATGAAGACTGGTAAAAGATTTTGTCGAAATAAAAAAACGTACATGTTTAGCGTTTTTACGATCCAGATATTTTGCAATTCACCGAAAGATGTTTTCTATTGTTTAATTTGATATTGATGATGCCATCTTAGCTTTAGTTCAACGCAATTGTAATAGATTTATGTACTTTTTAAAATATAAATATTTTATAGGGGTGCCCAATACTCGTGGCCAAGGGTGTATGTACCTTTTCTCCACTTGATATTTTCATTCAAACATCTTTGTTTCAAAGTAACGGCAATAAATTAATGAGACAAATTGTCGACTACAACCGAAACTAGTGATACGAAAAATTTTGGAAAAAAAAGTTAGTGACTCAAAAATAACAAAATACAACTTTTTACTCTTTAGACTAAATATTCCAAATCTCACAGTTTTCAAATTATGCCTCACGATGCTGGCTTTTCGGAAACCTGCCGTTTTTTTTCAAGAAAAACTAAATTACTCTGCGCAAAAAATCGAAGTTTTTTTTTCAATCGCCACTAAAGCTAACGGTTTCCTTTTTAAAGATCTTATCACTAAATGGTGAGACTACTATTTTTTCTAAGTCCAGCAAGTGATTCTGCAAAGTGCGAAAATCATTAAAATCCGGTATTTTCAAAATGACGTACCCGGTACAAAAAAATCGCAAAAATAAAAATAAAAAAGCACAATGAAGCTGGTTTTATCCTCTTCAAAACGCCGTTTGGTAAATTGGTTTACGATTTTTGTTCGCCGAGATATTCGATTTTTGTCCGCATAGAAACATTACAGGGTGCTTTATACTTTTGGCCAAGGGTGTATGTATATAAAAAAGTAAAAAAGAACGCAAAGCAATAAAAAAAGCTCTCGAAAAAATTATCGCTTCTTTCACTATCTACAAAATTTTAATTAACCTCGAAATATGTGAGTTTTTTTCAAACAATAGTTTTATTTACATTATTACTTTTTCAATTTAAACTTACAAAAGAAGTGAAATAAATTTTTATGAAAAAGCCAAGCAAATTTGCTAGAAACGTACACGAAATTGTCACACCCTAGAAATAATATTTTTCTCAATATTTAATTTAAAAAAAAACATAACTATTATAATAAAAAGTTCGAATAACAATTATATAAAAGTACAACGTATGCATCACACAAGTACTGTATGTATGTATTACTGGAAATGCTGTGCAACAACTTGGCGTGCATGGTTAAAAAAAAAGATCGGCGAAGGATGACGTTTCCTCAACAACTTGACTATCAGGTTAAGGAAGACATAAACTGACGCAATTTATTATGTAACTGCAAACTAAGTTTCTGATTCCGCAATGTATAAATTTTAAAAAATCAGTGATGTATTCTTAGACCACATGGCTCTTGAAATCTCGCTTTATTTGCATAATTTGAAAAGTTACGTGGAAGTATTCACTTTGTACTCTAGTGCAGAACCACCATACATCTCATGAAATTTATTGCGTCGTATAAATGTTGGTGTAATGGACATAGTTTTGGCAGGCTGAAAGTTTTAGTTATGGTGCGCCCCACTTGCTGATGGGAAAGGAAAATCGATATTACTCTTGACACCTATCGCTCCATTTCCGATAGTCTGTCCAAGTACAGTCGAACATCTCATTTTTAATAACCCTGTATACCCGATGCGGTAATTGATTCGATGTTACAATTTGAAATAATCTGAGTAGATAAATTGTTGCAAAAGTTACCTATTCAAGCAGTTGGATCGTTTCTGTAAGAAAATGGTGTATCTTCCCGAGCTTTTTTTCTTAACCATGCACGTCAAGTTGTTGCACAGCATTTCCAGTGATACATACATACAGTACTTGTGTGATGCATACGTTGTACTTTTATATAATCGTTATTCGAACTTTTTATTATAATAGTTATGTTTTTTTTTAATTAAATATTGAGAAAAATAGTATTTCTAGGGTGTAACGATTTTGTGTACGTTTCTAGCAAATTTGATTGGCTTTTTCATAAAAAGTTATTTCACTCCTTTTGTACGTTCAAATTGAAAAAGTAATAATGTAAATAAAACTATTGTTTGAAAAAAACCCACAAATTTCGAGGTTAATTAAAATTTTGTAGATAGTGAAAGAAGCGATAATTTTTTCGAGACCTTTTTTTATTGCTTTGCGTTCTTTTTTACTTTTTAAAGTTTTTTAGGGGGATTTCATATCTTTTTGGAACGGAAATACTTCATTTCCTATAGTTATAAACTTGACGTGGTTGCAGCGTCATTTACCCACTCCAGTTAGTGATTCTTTTCATATTTGCATATGCATAAGTATACAAATCAAAACACAACTGAAATAAATCAGTGTAAAAAATGTGGACGATTCGTGAAAAGAATATTCATTGCATTTCAACGATGCGCAACTCTAACACCGTCGATTTTGATGTAGGTATCGTCGATCAACGAAGAAGTCTCCTTTTTGAATCCGTCACGAGAGCTCAATCGTTCCATGCGAAGAACATAATATGTCTTCGAAGCTCGTTCCCTTCTCACAAACGGTAACGTAACGAGAAACGCGTATCACGAGTTTGTTTTTTCGTTCTTTTATTTTTAATCAAATTATTTCATACAATCTGGTTAAAAATGTGAATTTATTAACCGTAGCGTAAAAGTCCGTATTATCCGAGTTTTTGATGATCTAAGGTAGGCTTGGTCCACAATAGGCCGGATAATCGAGGATCGAGGTTTATAGAAATAAGGTCATTATTGTCATTGCTACGCATTAAATCAATAATGAGATATTTACTGCAGAATATTACAAAGAATATGAAAATTTCATTATGGCGCAGCCTGTCGTCGACGTGACTTGTAAATAATTATTTCTTTGCCAGTCTCCAAGACCGTCTGAGTCCTAAATGTAACAAAACGACAAGGGGGCGATTTCCCGAAATTTCGCCTTTAAATCGTCATAACTTTTTTGATTGTAGTTGTAATATCCCGAAATAACTATTGTTGTATTCTGCAATGTACTTTTATTATCAATAAATCATTATTTGATACAATTGGTTTCAAGAAAATTACTCTTGAGCTTCCAAAATGTATGAAAATTTTGAACTTCTAAACATTATAAAATAAAACTTATTCTCTTTATTTTTACATCCTAATGATTTCTATGACATGTAGCATACCATTGGAAAGGGTATAAACTAGAGACTTTTGAAAACAAAGCTCAAAATACCGTTTAGTTTTTTATCGTGAATTTAGAAGTTTACATTTTTCATACATTTACGCATTTTTAAGACCTTGGAAGCTCATAAGTCATTTTCTTGAAATCAATTGTATCAAATAATCATTTATTTATAATAAATATACATTGCAGCATACAACAAAAGTTATTTCGTGCTATAGGGTATAAAAGAATATAGCATTTACCAAGTATTTTCTATTTATCAAAAAAATATGCAATATTTTTAATGCAATAAAATCGAGGATGTAATATATGGACGACCTCTTACAAACTTTTATTTAACTTGACTCCGTGTGAGATGCACAACGAAAAATCGATATTTCACCCACTTTCCAACTGCTTAGAGCTCTGGAATTTTACAAACATGCATCTAACAAGGAAATGTTGTGAGGTCGATCTCTCCGATTTCGATTAAATTGGCGTGCTTGTAGAATGGGTAAAAATAAGCGACACGTACTTTTTTATATCTGCAGAACCCGATTTTTAAGGGCTGAAACGTACCCTCGAAAATCACGTATCTTTCGTTTTTCGTCGATAACGTTTTAACGATACGAATATGAAAAAATTTCAAATTGCAACAATGTTTATTTTTTCGTGTACTATACATTGGAGATGAGAACGATAACGTTATCGACGAATAACGAAAAACACCCCTGCTTTCGAGGGTGCGTTTCACCCCTTAAAAATCGGGTTCCGCGGATATAAAAAAAATACGTTTCGCCCATTTTTACCCATTTTACAAGCATGCTAAATTTCATCGAAATCGGAGAGATCGACCTCGCAACCTTTCCGTGTAAGAGGTGACAATGCATGATTCAAAAAATATCCACAAAATCTTCATGCACAATAAAAAATAGCGATATCTAATCATCCATATAAAATCTCATTAACACATACAAATTCGTAGCCGACTGTGTTTCCGTGCAAAAAGTTTGTATGGAACAATTAGTCGTAAGTTTAAAATCACAATTACAGTCTGTTATTTTTTATAAGCATTCCATATTCCTAACGTACAAACTCGTAAACTAGTAAGCTACTAACAACAACTAACTAGTAAAAACAATTCAAGACAAGAAGGTAGAAAATAATTATTTAAAAAAACATGTTCAATAACCAGCTTTTATTTAATGTACTAAAAAGTAGAAAATCATTTTTTTATCAAGTCACCTATATGTGACTATAAATAAAAGGTTGGCATGCTCAAAATTTAGACATAATCTTTAATTTACATAAATTCGTAAATATATCAACTGTATTTAATTTACTGTAAAACATCTTACATTTCTCAAATAAAAATCCTGAAACTGATTATAAACGTGTAATTGTCTAATTACTAGTTTGCCAAATTAAATGCGGTTAATGAAACTAAATTGATCAAATGTATTAAACACATAAAAAGTTAAGAGCCACAAGCTTTTATTTATAGTCACATATAGGTGATTGGCAAAAAGAATTATTTTCTACTTTTTGGTACATTAAACTCGATGGCTCGACCATGTGCCGCATCGAAAGCAAAAGCTGAACAAAGTTCTGTAACTCGGTCCCGAGGTACTTGTTATCAAATGTGTAGTCCAAGTCGCGCCAACCGCCGAATGGGCGAGTGTTTATTATCGCCATAGCTCTCTTGCGAACAGTTCGACATCAGAAGAAGTTCCATCAACAGGGCGTTCTCAAAAACTCAAGTACGCCCTTCTTCTCTGTAGTGAGCTCGTCCGAGACCTCGACGTTGAAATCGAAATCGCTGAAATTTTTGTTGCGATAAAAACGTGTGTATACAGGGTGTTTGGCGCATAAACCGAGACAATTTTTTGGCGGATTGAAGGGATGATTTGCTTATTTGTTTACTCTTAGACCCTATGTCGTAAGTGTCACGGTAATTGAGATATGATTCTTTTTCTTTTTTTTTTATATCCGAAATCTCGCCATTAAATCGGGATAACTTTTTTGTTTGTAGTTGTAATAGCACAAAATAACTTTCGTTGTATTCTGCAATGTATGTTTATTATAAATAAATCATCATTTGATACAATTGATTTCAAGAAAATCTTAAGCTTCCAAAGTCTTAAAAATGTCTAAATTTATGAAAAATTTCAACTTCTAAATTATAAAACAAACATATTCTCTTAATTTTTACCACATAACGAATGATTTCTACGACATGTAGCATACTGATGGAAAGAGTATAAACTAGAGAACTTTTTGAAACAAAGCAAGTTCAAAATAGCTTTGAGTTTTTTTTATAATTAACTGCCAGTTGACATTTTTCATACATTTAAGAATTTTTCAGACTTTGGAAGCTCATAAGTAATTTTCTTGAAACCAATTGTATGAAATATTGGTTTCTTTATAATAAACATACATTGCAAAATACAACAAGGTTATTTTGTGCAATTGTAACACAAACAAACATGTTATGACGTATTAAAGGCAAAATTTAACGTAAGACTTCAAATAATTATATCTCAATTACTATGGCACTTAAGGTATGTGGTCTAAGGGTGGAAAAAAACTAGGATATGACAACCCCTACCTTCAAAAAATTGTGTCGAACCATGCACCGAACACCCTGTAGTTTTAATTTTTCGGTCCCCACTTACAACGGTGTCGATGTCCCTTTTCCCGTTCTTTCGTCTCATCGCCTTCGGAGTCGGCATCTTTCGGCCTCTGGGCGTTCTCGATCTCGCTGTCACTGTCCTTGATACGATCAATGATCGTGCGTTGCGTTTGAACTCTGGAAACGGTCTAATTACTATCGTCGTCCGCTAAAAGAAAACATGAGACGTTGGTAAATACTTTTTTCCCCTCAATTTCGATGAAGATTACGAACTACGAATAAAAACAAATAACCCGGGTAGTAGGAATTGGGAAAGATGCAAAATTTACTCACATGGTTGATTTGTTGGCTTTCTCTGGAAACGAAATTTGCGAACATTTGTTATGAGTCCTTCGTCGAAGACCTTTTTCCCCAAGACCATTACGAAGACCTTCGTCCTCAAGCATTGCGTACCAGTGTGACGTCGATCGTTTCTTTTGTTTTCGCCATATACTCGACAGTCCCCGACAAATATAACGAAAAGTGTTCTTCCGCGTACGCGCCGGGATCCACGGTGAGAATCTGCGAGTGTACTATCCAATACATTAAGACGTATACGGGGATTGTATGTAAAAAAATAATTTTGTAACCGCAAATGGTGCGGTTTTTTTTGCACTTATCCACTTTTCACTGCTTTTACACTTTAACTGCTTGTCGGCATTCACGCTCTAACCCTACTTAGAGGTTAGAGCCGGCAGAAGCCGTACATTTGACGAACCCGGCTGTTGACGTTTCTAGCGTGCCGTCGTTTGTTTGCAGCAGCGTTGCCCGGATAACGGAGTCGCAGAGCGAGTCGACAAACGGTGCACATCAGGCTGAAACACGGTGTTTCAGCGTGACGTAAAACTATAACGATCTGAGGTGTTGAAGAAAATTTGTGGTAAAAATTCGCCGAAAACTCGGCCGAATATTACAAAATCTCAAGATTGAGTAGACGGATCGAAAAATGACCCAAACAAAATCGATAGTAAAAAATAACATTACATTGGTAAAATGTCATTCAATTTTCGATTCATTGCCGCGTTTTCACGTAATGTCGAATCTAAGGTAAAAAGTCGTCTGCTAAAGGCCATCTTACTGTATAAAGAGTCGCGGCGTGTTTGTCGTCCGTGGCAGTAGTGCTCATCTTTCTTAGGCTGTGGTGCTCACATTTTTCTTTTTATTACTTGGCGTCAAGACGCTGCCGTGTCTCTTGATAAATATATACCTTTTCAAAAAGATACGGAATCCCTTTTTGAAAAAGTAAAAGAAGAACGCCAAGTAAAAAAAAATTCTCCGGAAAACATTATCGCTTGTTTTACAATGTTAAAAATTCTGATTTTTGTAAAAAAAATTATTGTAATTTAATCAGTGGTTTAACTGTATTTCCCATCCAAATGTACAAAAAAGTAAAATTACTTTTTATAAAATAGCCAAGCAAATTTATTAGGTATGTTGCAAACAAATTTGTTAAATCTTAGGAATAATAATTTTCTAAATATTTTATTTTTATCTGAGGCGCGGCAGCAACTTGACGGCAAGTGAAAAAAAAATCGACGCCACTGTTCGATGCCACCGATCTTGACGCCACTGACCAACTGACGAACACGCCGCGACTCTTTATACAGTAAGAGGGGCTTCAGAAAACGACGTTTTAACTTTGATTCGATATTACGCGAAAACGCGGCGACGAATCGAAAATTTTATGATATTTCACCAATGAAATATGATTTTTGTCTTTTGGTTTTGTTTGGGTAATTTTCCGATGTGTCTACTCAATCTTGAGATCTCATAATATTCGACCGAATTTCCGACCGATTTTTTTACCACGAAAATTATTCCATAGTCGTCGCTTTGCTGAATCGAATAAAGTCCCTCGGTCGTATACTACATACGTCCTTTTATGTATCGCTTAACATTTTTTCCCGTAGACATAGATATAGACGCTCGTGCAGCCTCGAGTCGCCCGAGTAGAAATTTCTTAGGGTTAGCCTGACCAGGATCAGGCCCCGATCAGGGTGTGATAGGGGTAACACCTATTACGGACATCCTGATCCGGCCCCGATCGGGCCGGAAGTATTTAGGCCCTATATCAGGCTATACTAAAATGGCCCTACTAAGGCCGTCCCTGATAAGATCCTACTAAGGCTTTCCCCGATAGGGCCCTACCAAGACTTGCCCTGATAGGGCTGACTTGCCCTACTAAGGCTTTCCATGATAGGGCCTTACTAAGGCTGTCCCTAATCTGGCCCTACTAAGGCTTCCCCGATAGGGCCCTACCAGGGCTTGCCCTGATAGGCCCAACTATGGCTTTCCCTGATGAGGCCATAAATGGGCTTGCCCTATGCCTGCCTCAGCAGTCGCTAGATGCACATAACCTCTTATTTTTCACATGGAAACTTCGATTTTACAGCATCGTAGCTTCGGAGTTTCGATACATTCCTGAATTCCATTTAAAAAAGGTGCTATAGACTGTCACGGCAAAAAACGTTATGCAACTCGGATGCGTGTTAGAATATTTCGGCAGCTTTGTAAGGCGAAGAGAAAGAGAGAGGAACTATATATATATATATATATATATATATATATGTATATATATATATATATATATGTATATATATATATATATATATATATATATATATATATATATATATATATATATATATATAAGGTTAAGTTTCAAAAATCTATAGCATGTTATTCGATAAACCTTTTTAATTGTCACAATGATATTAACTAATTGATATACTTTATGTGATACAACAAATAATTATAGGAATTCATTTGGTCTGTTATGCCATATCTAGGACCAAGATGTTACAAGCACTCGGTAGCATAGGGGCAGCGTGCCTAGCTTTGGCTAGGAAGGTACGAGGTTCGATTCCCATATAGGCGAAATATTTTCTTCGAACAAAAACGTTTCAGCAGGCTAGGGAATGACGAATTATGATACAAAATCATTGTAGTGGAACTCTAAATTAAGTGGTTCATTCCATTTTGGTTTTTTGAAATATTATATGCATTTCTTTCTGATCAGGCAACCTGATAGGGGCCTGATCAGGCAACCAGATCAGGCTCATATGTGACACAACGTTACATTTCCTAGTAGGGGCCTTTCCGGCTGCCTTATTAGTGCCCTACCAGGGCAGTCAGGCAACCTAATCGGGCCCTGATCTGGGCCCTATCGAAATTTTTACGCGGGCGTAGCTCTGAGAGCTTGTGCACACGGTGTATTCCTACGCGCGTAGAAATTACGCCGTGCATAAAGGCCCTGTTCGATATTACGTGAAATCGCGGCGACGAATCGAAAATTGAATGACATTTTACCAATGAAATATGATTTTTTTCTATCGACTTAGTTTGGGTCATTTTTCGATCCGTCTACTGAATCTTGAGATCTCATAACCCTGATAGACAAACGTGCTGTAAAAATTCACATGTCAGCATTATAGCGGCAAGAGGACAGCATACAGCGACACACTGTGACACCAACACGCTGTCTTTTGCTTCCGCATTAAGCTGCAAATTTGTGCCACAGTGCGTGGTTTGGCGAAATAAATGTTGATGCCAAGGCGGCAAGTTTGGAACAAATATACGCAACAATTACCTGCTGCAACAACGGTACTGATGCGGCAAGCTTCAGATTTGGAGTGATGTCATCTTTATATAGCGTTTCAGTCATAAATGCACCACGCTGTGACGCTCCGTTGCCGGTAAAAACGAGGCAAGTTATCGCGGCATTGAGACGGAAAATTCGGAATACGTTATTCCGACAAGGTTAGGGCACATTGGTGGCACGCTGTGACTTTTCACTATTAATGTCGAGATAGTAAATAAAGTAATCCTGGACCTGTCGCTTATTCCTTTCGCTATTTTCGGTCAGTTCCCTTGGTAGGCGTTTTCCTCGCCTTTGCGGCTCGTACTGGCGCCCATTCACTACTAATGCTTTTAATATTCGAGAGAAGTCCCTACGTTTCGCTCCTCTTTTCTCTCTTGAAGCTGGCGCTTTCCCTACTCCGATACTTTCCGCGCTTTTTCAGCTTGTACTTGTACCATCTTTGACTACTTGCGCCAGTCAGAGTTCAAAGGAGAAGACCTCTTTCGGCCCGAGGACGGCCCTTTCATACTCCTCTTTTATCGCGTTTTTGGTCCCCTTCCCAAGTATATTTTTGTTTTCCTCCAATAGTTTTCCTCCAACATTCTTCCCTCTTATTTTACCTACTTTAAATTCCCTCTGGGTGTCCACCGAGAGGTAGTCCACTTGGTCCCTTTAAAGCTACGCGTCGACAACAGCCGAAACGCGTTGAATCGAGTCGACTCGAATCGAATTGCAATACTTCGCCCCCTATGTATTAATACGGAGCTGCGTCGATTAGCGACGAACCGCAGTACGCCGAGCCAAATCACCCGCACGCATCGCTTATTCAGGCGAATTTGTGTGGCAACGCGTTTCGACATGTCTCGGCGCGCATCAATCGACGCGGGGAAGCGGATGCGTGCTGATTGAGTCTACGTGCAATTTATGACTTACGATGACTGACCAATTCGCCTCGATTTGTCTGTGATGGACGCACCCTAAATGAGACTGAATTCGCCGTGCCTCGATTCAATGCGTTTCGGCTGCAGTCGACGCCTAGCCTTATTTCCTAACGAGAGTGTCTGGAGGCATTGACTGACCTTATTTCCTAGCGAGAGTGTCTGGAGGCATTGACCGACCTTATTTCCTAACGAAAGTGTCTGGAGGCATTGGCCGGACGTGTCAACAGTACTGGCTTCCGCATTTTCGGGAAGAGTTTGCACATGAGACGGACCTATCCGTCTGTCTATAGGTGATGTGTGAACAATCTACTGTATGATATTCGATAAATCTCTCTAATTATCACAATGATATTAACTAATTGATGTAGTTGATATGATACGACAAAGAATTATAGGAATTAATTTGGTATCTTATGCCATATCTGCGTCTAACATAAGATTTTACAAACACTCGGTAGCGTAGGTGCAGCGTGCGTAGTTGTGGGTAGGTAGGTTGTAGATTCGATTCCATGTGCAGGCGAAATTATTTACTTTGAAATAAATCACTCCAGAAGGCCGGGGAATAACGAATTATGATACAAAATCATTGTGGTAGAACTTTAAATTGAGTGTTTCATTTTATTTTGGATATATGAAATATGCTATGCATATAGTAAGTACACTTGGATTTGCAGTGTACATTGTAAGCAAATGAAGATTTAATCCTATAGCATCTTTATTTATTTAATTTGAATCTATTTGATATTTATAAAGAATAGCTGAAACAAATAAAACGATATATTTGAAACAAATTGGATCGCGAAACCGTGAGACAAGGAAAAACCGTATTTGATCAAATTTAAATATTTTTTGGCAGTGTATAGCGTTACAGCGTGTTCCAAATATGCCAGCAACGGAACGTCACAGCGTGCCTTCAATGTGCCCTCACCTTGCCGGAACATCATATTCCAAAGTTTCGGTCTCAATGCTGCAATAATCTGCCTCGTTTGTACCGGCAATGGAGCGTCACAGCGTGCCTCCATTGCCAAAACGGAGTATTGCAAATTCTCTTTCGCAATGCTGCGATAGCCTGTCTTATTTGTACCAGCAACGGAGCGCCACAACGTACTCCAAATGTACCCCCAATATTCTCTATTTACGTATCGCAATATTAACACTAGCATTAACGCGAGGATATATAATAGTATGTTGCTAGAACACAGCTTAATGCGGCTGCAAAAGATGCCCGTTTGCCGTCAAAAATTGCTCTCACACGGCGCAGTGCTGCCAATGCGTTGTCGCAAAATATCTACGTGGATCACGGCCTTCAACGAAGCTAAATTTTCGAAGTGGGGGTAGGCATGCTTATGGTCCCCACTTTTCGATTTCCTAGGCGCTGCTACGTGTCGCCATTAGCAAAGGAAGTGCTGCCCCCCTTACCTATTGCTGCTGTATTCGACCAAGGTGTTTACGTCTGTTTTGGTGGCGCGATTTTCAATATAACCTTTATTTGTAACCATATACCAAGAGGTCTTACGCGATTTTCCGTGACAATTTATATTATCGTATTTTTACTGCAGTAGACGTGAACTTTTCAGTATGGTTTCCTCTACGAAGATTGTTCATACGTATCACAGCTGCTTGAATTCAATCAATTATTCGTTAAGGGTTAATAACCAATTCTAAAATTACGAAATCAGAGGTGAAAAAAATAAAATCAAGACGAATATAAATTCACAGGTGACAAAAAAAATCAAGGCAACAAGCCGGAGCGTTTTTGTATCTTACTAGCTTCGATTTGGTCATTCGCTGGTGAATACGCTATTGGCCTAATGCTAGTAACAACTAGTAAGTTACTAAAATGCTGCTGCATTTTACTGCGCATGAAATACTTACCCTTAGGCGGAAGTCTAGTAATAAAAAGGGCTGCCCCGATATGGCCACAGCCGCATTCGGCATTGCAGCATGACGGAGGTACTGGAAGTGCCTTCTAATTTTTAGCTGCTCTTGTTATTCCACAAGCCCGGCAATGCACCATAATGTTTTATATCTTATTTACAGTTTTTAAGGATTCACTTCGCTTATATTATGTGACGTACCTGACGCCACCGTATCTGCCCACTGAAACTGGTGACTGTAAAGAGCGCTCGTAAACGGCATAAAAAGTGCCGCCTCAAGATAGCTGGCATGACGAACGATCGGCGCGATTTCGCCTAGCACTCTTAGTTGTAGAGGGCTCGCGTATCCAAGACCTTGCTCAACCGGCTGTATTATACTAAACAGGAATCAAGCATGACCACTAGGCTGCGAACAATGGGTCTGTTTATTTTTGGTACACTTTTTACACTTTCCCCAGATACAGGAATAGAAAGTCCACAGAAGGTGTAAGGAGTGTAAAAAAGTGTAAGCAAAAACGAACAGATCCAATGACACAAGGGTTCGAGCATGCGCAATGGTCCCCGCAGAGAGCAAAGCCCCCGCCCGCGTGTTGGGTACGTCGCTCGGTTTTGCGCATTCCCATCCGAACGCGTGTTTCAGTACACTTACACAGTGTTACCCTCATTTTCTCTAACACAGTTGAAGCGCAGTTAAATTTCTTTACTGAAGTCGCAAGTTAGGTTAAACTCCGATTAAAATCGGAGGACACGCCCGATAGAGTTCAATGGGTAACATGGCACAGTAATGTCAGCGGCTAACATTACCGTGTTACATTATTAAACTACATTACATTACATGAACCAGTTAATCTACGAGCAGTAGAAAATATCATCTGGAAAAAATATAGTCGAATACTCCGTTTCACGCCATCTACTTACACGCAATTATAACCAACGGAAGAAACAATTCCCGGTGCAGCGTGCTACGAATGAAAAGGCGCATGTATACGATATGGTATTTTCAGAATTGGGATGACAGTCGTGGTGATGACGGTTGGAATTTGTCGGGTCATAACGTCGGGACTGCGCAACAGTACGTAACGCACGGGAGTGAGGGTGCTGCTATTAGCAATGGCGCAGGCATCGCAACGAACTGGCAACAAATACGCAAAAATACCGATGGAGGCGCACCCGTTGATATTCATGGTTTCTATTACACGGTACAAGATGTCACCGCGGATTCCATCGTTTTTCCCAATGCCTAATAAATTCGAACGACGAAGTTCCTTCCATAGCGATTCCTTGCTATACACACAATATTTTATACATACATGTATATGCACAGAGTGTCCTATTTTAAATCGAATGATTGAATAATTCTGTTATTCTAATTCAACTAATTAATCAAACCGACCCTGTTATGAGGACAAATTTAAACTATACGATGTTACATTTTTTGGTTACAAGGTCATGCGACGATTATCTTGATTTAAAAGAAAAGGTAAGCCTATATTTGTATGCCACACGGTTATCATCGGAAGGCGTATGAGGCCAAGAGAAAGAAAATTTTTATCTGCACAACAATGATCAGCAAATGTTCCAACTATGACAATACGAAATTGGCGGTAACACGCGTTTTGACCCGACGACAAAATATCCTCGACTAAATATCCGCGACAAAATATGCTCATGACAAAATATCTGCCGATATTATATACAGTTTAAAGTGTACAGTCATGCCGTTGAAATTTCATCCATGTCAAGTGTACAGTGATGCCGTTGAAGTTTATTCCATCATAAAGAGGAGGAAAATTATTAATATGTGACAGATATGTTTGGGTTTGTTTGTTTGGGTTTAATGAAGAAATTCGTATTATGCCCCCATCCCACTATCTCACACACCCCGCAAAGGTGTTTTATCCTCATGACAAAATATCCGCAAGACAAAATATCTGCCGATGTTATATACAGTTTAAAGCATACAGTCATGCTGTTGAAATTTATTCCATGTCAAGTGTACAGTCATGCCGTTAAAATTTATTCCATCACAATAGGGAGGAAAATTATTAATATGTGACGGATATGTTTGGGTTTGTTTGTTTTGGTTTGTTTGTTCGGGTTTGTTTGTTTTGGTTTGTTTGTTTGGGTTTGCTTGTTTGGGTTTGTTTGCTTGGGTTTGTTTGTTTAGGTACAATGAAGAAATTCGTATCATGCCCCACTATCTCACACACCCCACGAAGGTGTTTTGCGCGCGACCCCGTTGATGTGGTGGACGAGATTTAGGATTTTGTCTCGCGGATGTTTTGTCATGAGAATATTTTGTCTTTCGGATATTTTGTCGCGAATATTTTGTCGTCGGGTCAGATGTGACGCAGCCGAAATTGGCTAATATTAACGAAAAATTCACAAACCGATTAATGTTTCTGATTAGTTCTTTTTTCATCGTAGCTGACGTTCACATTGAACTTCAAAAAACCATACATTCTCCAACTAACGTCACTCCGCACAAAGCGGAGAAACGTTTTCCCTAAACACCAAAAAAATGGGTACCAATTCGGTAAACACCTAGCAAAATATGAACCAACAAACATTTCCATCGAGTGAAAAATCGCCAATGATTTTTTCAAAAGCTAACCGAATTATAAAAGTTAACCACCTAAATGAACCACACCTGTTTCTCACTCTATTCGTCACTTCCTTTGAAACGGGGCACCCTGTACGTTTCGTTGCGTGCGTGCGTGCACGCGTGCCCGTGTGTGTGTATTTTTTTGAACACACACTCGCACATATGTTTATATAAAAACTCTATTCCCCCATTTCGGAACGTTTAACCTCAAAAATTATTCTTCGGAGAACCAAAGCGCGTACGACAACAACGACATCACGATACTGCGGCAAAAAATACTCTTTGCTTTCCTTCGCTACACTCGACCAGTATGGCGACAATAATTGATGTAAGTATCAAAAGTATGGAAGTATAAAGGTTACAAAGCAATAATACATAGCAATAGAAACAAGGATTCGCAATTGTTCTCGGGTTACTATTGTGTCAGAATAAATTCCGATTATTGTTGCCCAAAATACATGTTATGTTTTTTTATCGCTTTTAGAGGTTTTTCTCGTATAAATGATTTGAAAATACTTGGCTACCGTCATGGGTGACGATTTTCATCGTCGATCGCGGACTCGCGAAAACGCGTGACATGTTCGCGATTTCTGTAACTGCATTTTTGAGCGCTGCACCGTTAAATCGCTGTTGCTTCATGCTGCTGTTTCACGTGCTTCTGCTGCTGCTACTCGTGCTCTTCACATCGCTGCTCACTCACCAACTAACTATTTTCCATTCTATTTTCTCCCATACATACATGTATATTTAGAGGATGGCTCAGATAAAGTTTTACAAGCTTATGTCTAAAAAAAATACGGATTATAATGAACATTGTTTCGAATTATAGTTGTATCGTTTCAAGCGGTGAAATAATGCGATCCTTAATTTGACCTTGGGTATAAGAGTTAAGGTCAGGTGCAGATCAACTGAAGAAAAATATGAAAATCTCTATTCGACCAAGGTCTTATAGACGTTCCCATCTATTTCTTCTTTGAAAACAATACAGCTTTTATGCAAAACCTTTTTTAGTATCACCCGTCCCTCCTGTGATATCAGCTTTGAACACTTTATCCGGGATCCCCTGTATATAGGTATGTATATTTTTCCCTAAGAATAAGCCGCCGAGAAAAAATGACAAATCTTGTATCGAGTTTCAGGCTCCCGCGAGTCAATTTTTTTCCACCAACTCTAATATACTACTTTTGCAGACCAGTCGTTTCGATTCGATTAGTTTTGTTAAAACTGCTGTGCGAACATTTGTGATTCATTCATGTGGGTTCGATTCAATCATGATTCGATGATTCCCACGTGAGTCGATTATGTGGGCTGAATCATTCGTGATTGAAGCAAGAGATATACTTTTAGCTTCGAGCGCCGCAGTAGTGGCCAACATGGTTCAGCATTCTTAAGTATTAATTCCATATTCGTTTTAATTTATTCGAAAAAATTTTTATCGCGTAGAATCCACTTTTAAAACGACCTAAATATGGCACCAGTTTTTCTTCATAAAACATAATGCTCGTTTAGGCGAAGTCAACGGTTTAGTAAAGTGCCCACATTTTTGTTTAAAGGACTATTCTACTGTGACGGCTAAAAAACAAAGCTACTTTTTATTTATTTCCTTTTCAGCTGTTATGTATTGGTACAAACTTTTCGAAAGTACACTCGTACAGAATAGAAAACACTTTTTGTTGCATATAAATTTATTTAACAATTTATAATCGTGTAAAGGCATGAAAAAGTATGTTGCTGGCGTTGATGATATGCGCTCTCCAGGTAATCGGAAACAAAAAATTCAAAAAGATTCTTAATCTGTATGAGTTTCGCTATCGCCCGAACTGGAATTATTATTTTATATTGCAAAATAACGAAATGGCGTCGTTTTTTGCAAAAGTGTTCGGAAAAAAACGTTTTTTTTTCGTCATAATTCGGACGAAAGTACAAGGTAAAATTAATTTTTGTTAATAACCCTAGTTCGGGCGATAGCCATACGTATGATGAATATGCAGTAAACATTTTAGCCCGATTGATTAAGCCGTTTTTCCGAAATCACCAACGCCAGGTGAAAAAAGTGGTTTCGAGAGAAACGCGTTTAAACTTTACTATACTATACTATACAATACTTACCGGTAGAGTGTCCTTTTACTCACACAGTGCAAAGAAAGACTTCTACTATACAGTCAATGTATAGAAATATTCGTGTGTATGTGTATACCCAGGTATGAATTCAGAACAGCAGTTCTCAATAGCTGCAAGGGACGCGCAGCGCATAGCCGCACTAGAGCGCGCGCACCGCACGTTTCTACTTTGGAGCGCTGTACTGAGTCGACAAAGTGAAAATCGACTGAACCACCAATTGGATATCAATTCTACGATGGAATAGAATTGAAAAATAAAAAAAAATAAAAATGCGGTTTTTTCATCGCGTCACAGTAGAATAGCCCCTACACGTGTCCTTAGAGCATGTGTAAACTCCTAAAACCCTCCAGTTTTTAAACTTAAATATCCCGTCGAACAACCTTTTCGGAACGTTAAACATCAATTTGTTTAATATGAAAGCATTGTATAACTTAAAAAAATCATACCAATAGTTTGTTCTTTTTCAAATCTTTATTTTCACGTTTTCCATTTTTTATAGCATTTTCGAGCTCTAAAAACAAAAGAAACATTGTGGTTTAAGTAATGTCGAGTGTTTCACCATTAAATGTTAATGGATACTTTTTTAAGACGTTAAAGGATAACTTCCTCATACTTCCTCATAGATAGGCCGAACAAGGGGTATTGAATTATTCGACGTATAAATTCCCGTGCATCGTTTTGAGCAAGAAAATCATAAAATAGAAACACTTTAGTATAGTGTCCTGTAGAAAATCTGAAATTCAGCCACAGTCGATGTTCGAATTTCCATCAATTTAGCGTATTCTCAAATATTAAATTTAAAGTGTTTACAAATTTCTGTTGCTATGCGCGATTGTAGTCCCGGCTCTTCGCGACGGATTAGGACGTACGTACGCAAAAACAAGAGCGATTTCGTACTCCCGAATTACCCTTCGGCCCTCGCGATCCTCGGACCCGGTAATACGCGCGTTCTTACCGAAAATTCAGTACTCCTCCGAGCGTCGAATAGCAAAGATAATCTCGCGCTACTCGATCTCGTTTTTCGTCCTTTATACGAAATTTCAAGAATTCACGCAACTTGCACTACCGCCAAGTTGCGCTTAATATCAAACCTCGCGTAACCCGCAACTTCGTCCGCCGTGTGATCCACGCGTAGACACTTAATAAACATTTTAGTAAAACGTAACGACTATTCCAGTGTTTCTTCGTTGTCGGCGCGACCCAAGTTTTCCTTATCCTCAAGAATTATTCCCGTGTTTGAATCGGCGCAAAAATAATATTAAATATACGATCCCACGTTTATCGAAGGACGTGCGCGATCATATTTAAGGTCCTTCGAGCCGGATTTGAACCAGCGACCTATGGATCAAATTACGCACTCCAGAAGAGCGCGTCGTGAAAGTGCGAGCCTTACTCGATCAAGGGTCGACACATAGCTTCATTTCTGAAGCAATCGCTCAAAAATTACGTACTTCGCGTCATCGCGCGAATCTCAACGTCACGTCGTTTGGAGACGCCTTTTCCGGACGTGCGACTTCTCGAGTACACCTCACTCTCGAGTCGTGTAACGACCAAGGCACTCGCTTACCTATGGTCGCTTACGTGTATCAAAAAATAACTTCGTATGCTGCGCGACTCTCGCGTCAAGTAGGCTCTTGGCCGCACCTCAAAGGATTAGCTCTCGCCGATCCCGATCCTTCCAGCAAGGAACCAATAAATGCTTTAATCGGAGCCGATCTTTACGGCTACATCCTGCTCGAATCTCTTCGAAAAGGTCCGATTGGGTCACCGACGGCCCAACTCACTACTTTGGGATGGATAATCTCCGGCCCCACGGATACAACGCGCGTTACGCCCGCGTTGATAAATTCTGCGACACATTGCGCGCTCGTCACCGACGACAACGCGTCAATCAGACGTTTTTGGGAAATTGAAGAAATTCCCGCAAAACAATTTCTTACGCCCGAGGAGGAGGAATGCGAAGACCATTTCATTAAAACGCATTCCCGCGATCCCTCCGGTCGCTACGTTTTACGATTGCCTTTTTGCGGTAATTCCGTTCCCGATCTGGGCAACAGTTTCCAGATCGCGCTTACCCGATACGCGCATCACGAAACGCGTCTCAAGAAAAAACCGGAGCTTGTAAGCGAATACTCCGGTTTCTTAAAAGAATATGAATCGCTGGGACATATGGAAAAGGTCCGCGAACCTGACGCGATCCTTAACCCAGTTTACATTCCGCATCACCCTGTTATCCGTGATAGCAGCTCCACTACGCGACTTCGCGTGGTCTTTAACGCGTCTAGCGTCACCTCGAACGGCACGTCTTTGAATGACCATCTGCACATCGGTCCCAAACTACAGCGTGAAATCGGCGGCGTCCTATCAAGCTGGCGACGACACCGTTTCGTTTATATCGCGGATATTGAGAAAATGTTCCGCCAAATCCTCGTTCACCGCGACGACACCGATTATCAACGCATTGTCTTTCGACCAGAACCCGACGGTCCAGTACAGAAATATCGTCTGTTAACCGTAACGTACGGTACCGCGAGCGCGCCATATCTAGCCAACCGCGTACTACTGCAACTCGCCGACGACGAGGGCAGCGCGTTTCCCACTGCCGTCGACGTAATCCGCAATTCGACTTACGTAGACGACGTTTTATTCGGCGCAGATGATCTCGAAAGCGCACGAACAATCCGCACTCAACTCGTGTCACTGCTAAAACGCGGTGGGTTTAATCTACGCAAATGGTCCGCGAACGATATTGAATTATTAGCGGACATTCCTGCAGTAGGTCACGACCTCGCCATCGACCTATCAAACGACGACTCGGCCGTATTAAAAGTTCTTGGCATCACGTGGCTTCCCAAAGAAGACGCGTTTAGCTTTCAAATCGCAGAAATTCCAGAAACGCGCAGTACTAAGCGCTCGGTGCTTTCGCTGATTGCACGTTTGTTCGACCCACTCGGTTGGGCTTCACCAGTCATTATTAACGCCAAGATACTCATGCAAGACCTATGGCTTGCAAAAATTGATTGGGACGCCGCAGTTCCTCCATCGCTCTTGGAAAGGTGGAATTCTTATCGGCATGATCTGCCTAAATTATCAACCTTACGCATTCCTCGCTGGATTAGCACCACTGCGCAAGAACATTGTGCCATCGAGCTCCACGGTTTCGCGGACGCGTCACAACGCGCGTTCTCCGCGGTCGTGTATGTACGAGTCTTGAACTCTCCCTCCGACATATCCGTTTCACTATTAGCGGCCAAATCTAAAGTCGCTCCACTTCAGACAGTCTCCATTCCGCGACTCGAACTGAATGGAGTCGTATTGCTTGTTCGACTGATTGAATACGTCAAACGACAATTAAAATTCGAATCAATTCCCGTGCATGGTTGGACCGACTCAACCGTCGCTCTCGCGTGGCTCACCCAGCACCCTTCCCGCTGGAAGCCTTACGTCGCAAATCGGGTCTCCGAGATCCAAACTAAAATGCCCGAGATTAAGTGGCATCATGTCCCTACGCGCGATAATCCCGCGGATTGCGCGTCTCGGGGAATTCCCGTTGACGAATTCCTACAACACCCACTCTGGTGGTCAGGCCCATCTTGGCTTCGCCAGAATTCCGCGTTTTGGCCGAATGCACGACCTTGCGCGACCTCGGACGACGCAGTCGATCCACAAATCGTTCTCCAAGAACAACGCTCCTCAGCGACGACTCACATCGTACAAGATACGGAGGAGTGGGACTTTCCCTCCCGCTTTTCAAGCTGGGGAAAACTGCTTCGAGTTACGGTTATTATTTTCCACTGGCTACGCAAATACCGAACTCGCAAACCCGACCAATCCGCAGCCTCAACTACTCAACTAGTTGAGAACTTAAACGAAGCACGCGACTTTTGGGTCCGCCGCGTTCAACACGCATCCTTCAAGGCGGAAATTCAAGCGCTGCAATCAAATACGGCACTGCCGCGGTCA
Source organism: Ophion slaviceki (assembly GCA_944452715.1). NCBI lineage: Eukaryota > Metazoa > Arthropoda > Insecta > Hymenoptera > Ichneumonidae > Ophion > Ophion slaviceki. Next base: position 24,614,386 of record OX101784.1, read on the forward strand.
AGCCCCCTCAAGCCGCTTAATCCGTTTCTCGACGGGAACGATCAGCTGCGTCTTGGCGGGCGGTTGCGTCACTCGTTCCTTTCTTATGACGAACGATTTCCACGCATTCTACCGCGGCATCACATAAGTGAATTAATCATCGATCAAACGCATTTACGCTCATTGCACGGAGGCAGTCAGCTCACGTTGCGACTTCTTCGCCAAAATTATTGGATTCTCGGTGCGAGATCCCTCGTTAAAGCTCGGATCAATAGGTGTATAACGTGCGTCCGCGAACGCGCTGTTACTGCCAGTCAACTCATGGGAGACCTTCCCTCTCCTCGAGTCAATCCGTCGCCTCCGTTCTCACATTGTGGCGTGGACTATGCCGGTCCATTCCAGGTAATCCCGTATGTAGGACGAGGCCAAAAGGCGCGAAAATATTACGTGGCACTCTTCGTTTGCCTCGCAACACGCGCCGTGCACCTCGAATACGTCGATGACTACGCGACTTCCGGTTTCCTTGCCGCTTTTCAACGATTCATGAGTAGACGCGGTCGACCGATCGACGTTTACAGCGACAACGGAACGAATTTTCAAGGCGCTGATAACGAATTGCGCCGAACATTCGTGGCCACCCTCAAGAATTCTGCCTTACGTGATAACCTCACGATGGATGGAATCCGTTGGCATTTTATTCCGGCCTCTGCGCCTCACTTCGGCGGACTGTGGGAAGCTGGAGTGAAAAGCTTTAAGCATCATTTGAAGCGCGTTGTCGGCGCTCATACGTTGTCTCAGCTCGAGCTGTCAACGCTATTATGCAAAATCGAAGCGTGTCTTAATTCACGCCCACTGTCACCCCTCCGCGATGATCCGGAGAGTTTCGACGCACTCACTCCCGGACATTTTTTAATCGGTCGCCCTTTACTCAGCAACCCCGAGCCCTCCTTGCTCGACTTAAAAGAAAACCAGCTTTCCCGTTGGCAAAAGGTGCAGGCTATGCACGCGCATGTCTGGAAAGCTTGGAGGCAAGATTATTTGTGCACGCTGCAACAGCGGGCAAAATGGCGCGCGTCTTCGCCGTCCCTAAAAATCGGAGCGCTCGTACTCCTCAAAAACGAATTACTCCCGCCGTCGCGATGGGAATTAGCTCGCGTACTCGATACGCACCCAGGTCCCGATGGTCTAGTTCGCGTCGTAACGCTACGTACCGCGAAAACGATTTTAAAGCGCCCCATTACGAAAGTGTGTCCCCTTCCTTGCGATTCAGCTCCAAGCGCCCCGGAGCTTTAATTTTTTTTTCTAGATCTTAAGTTTTCGATTTACTGTCGGGTTTCTAATGTAAAATTCTTTGTTAGTTAGTAAGTTCTCGCAATTAATGTCGGGTCTAAAATTGTACTTGCGAAAAGATCACATGGCAAGCGCTGCGAGAATCTTGAAGCATTTCGTTCCATTCGGAACGAGGCGAGCGGTATGTTCGAATTTCCATCAATTTAGCGTATTCTCAAATATTAAATTTAAAGTGTTTACAAATTTCTGTTGCTATGCGCGATTGTAGTCCCGGCTCTTCGCGACGGATTAGGACGTACGTACGCAAAAACAAGAGCGATTTCGTACTCCCGAATTACCCTTCGGCCCTCGCGATCCTCGGACCCGGTAATACGCGCGTTCTTACCGAAAATTCAGTACTCCTCCGAGCGTCGAATAGCAAAGATAATCTCGCGCTACTCGATCTCGTTTTTCGTCCTTTATACGAAATTTCAAGAATTCACGCAACTTGCACTACCGCCAAGTTGCGCTTAATATCAAACCTCGCGTAACCCGCAACTTCGTCCGCCGTGTGATCCACGCGTAGACACTTAATAAACATTTTAGTAAAACGTAACGACTATTCCAGTGTTTCTTCGTTGTCGGCGCGACCCAAGTTTTCCTTATCCTCAAGAATTATTCCCGTGTTTGAATCGGCGCAAAAATAATATTAAATATACGATCCCACGTTTATCGAAGGACGTGCGCGATCAGTCGATATCACTTACTTACATTCACTGCGCTCATTTACAATAAGATTCCAACCCAGTTCGCGATGATTCGTAAAAAGAGAAATCGAGAGGAGAACCTGAGTTAGAAGACTGGTAAAAGGCATAATTTTTGCAATGTCATCTTTCGATTCCGAAAACATTATTCCTTTCGAAACATTTGGTGTATTTTGTTACATATTTCGACATTGCAAAATAATTTTTCGTATACAAAAAATATAGTTTTTTTGTACAATATATACCGGAATGCTTAAAACACCCCGACGCTCATCAGGGTACAATGTGACTTGCGTAATTTGACTTTGAGACATAAAAACCAAAACATTTCTTACTCGTTATATCTAAATTTAATATAAATCAAACAAATTGTGAGACACCGAAAAAAGTTATGAATTTGGTAAAAAAGGTTCCACCTATTTTTTCGAAAAGGTTGCAATAATCATTTTTTTATATAAATCTCTTAGATTCACGTAGAAGAGTGAGTTGTATCTAACGAACAAATCTTGGATCAAGTCCATTGGTCAAATAAATTTTTCACTTTCGTGTATGTCAATTCAAAAAATATAGTTTCGTTCAAAAGGCGTTCAAAGTTTCCGGTGTATTTATGGCTGTCCGTCTGGTCGTATTCCTGGGCTTGAGCCGCGCTCATTTTTCGAAACTTTGACTGGGAATCCAACCCGCAACCTCCTGATGTTCTGGTTTAGACGCACGCAACTCTAACCACTAGCCCAGCACACCGGTTATAAAGTCAATTTATTTTAATCAAATATATATTTATTGAATCGTCTACATCGACGAATGCTCAAAGTCAATAAAAAGATATATTTAAAACAAATAGAATCGTAGTAAGGCAACGAAAACAATAATTTGACTTAAATGGATAGTATTCAAATTAAATACACATTTTCAACAGTGCAAGAACGCCGAAGGGAAAACTTTCGGCTTTTTAAACGTGACCTTCGAATTTCTGTACCACAATTTGTTAAAGACTTATCGTTCGTTCGTGAAAAATCCGGTGGAAAGTGGTCACTGCCCGAAAAAAAGAACAAACCGTAAGAAAACGTCCGAGTTGTGAAAGGCATATCGTAGATTCAATAAACAATAACTATTTCTGTACGTAGACGCCCCCAAACCTAGTTTGGGGGCGTCCACGTACAGAAATAGTTATTGTTTATCCACGTAGGAAACCTTTCCTCAAAACATCTGTACCACATGACTGTAAATTCTCTCTTTCTCTCTTCAACACTCACAAGAATGTTGATAAGATTTATTGTAGGAATACATAAAAATACGATGGAGCACTGCATCCCTTTGATTGGCAGCTTAATAGCGAACACTATTGTACCCGAACGATAAAAGTGTTCCTAACCATTTACATTCGGGACGGAATATAATAGCGCGCGGCACAACAGACGAGTGAAGATTGATTTATCCTCGTATACAGCTGGCTGAATGTAAATGTAACGACTCGAGGTTAAAGCTATGTATAAACGTCCATATACTTGGGAACGAAAAGACACCGGGATATCATATCGTTTCATTGATTCAGGACGCTTCGCTTGCATACACATCCAGCCAAAATTTCCATGTGATCGGAATTTCTATAATTTGGCATCCGACTGAAAACCGAAAATAATTTCTGTTTCTTTTCCTTTATGTCTCAATTTCGACGTTATTTTTTTATTTCAAAAGAATTTTAATTACCCACAAGAAACATCACTTAAGTGTCCGCCTCCGATTTCGTTGAAACTCATATGGGTGATAAAGCATTGACTTGGTTGATCAACAATAAGCCCTAATTTGTCACGAAAACATTGTTGTATATTTTTTTTCTTCTCTCAAGTCCTTCTTTATCCTTTTTGCGCGCTTGCCATTTTTTTATGTCTAATTTGTAAGATACATGCAAGCAACTTTCGAAAAACCGTGTCCAAGCATGCAGCGACGATATTCCGAATTTGGAGGTATCTTCATTGATCGGTCTTTACAACATCTTATCGATATAATTAAATTTTTAGATGTAGCGCCACAAAGGTAGCAACGCATACTTGACGATGTATTCGTAATCGAATTACAAACTTTACCATCCATCATTGTCAACACAAGTTTAAAATGGATGTTCATTCCGTAAAGTATGGTTTTAAAGGGCACAAGGTTTTTTCTTGCGGTTCTATACAATCAACTTCTGTCCTAGTTGCTTTGGTAGTTTCGTGCAAAAAAATATTTTTATCGGGCGAGAAAATCTTGGCGACGAAGGACGAGGATTTCTCCAAATAATAACCTGTGGATTGACTTTATCATAGATTTGCAAGGGAACAAGTGAAATAAAAAAAAATTTGGCATTCGATGTATTGCCATCTTCATCGCTGAATTTTTGTTGGTAAGAGCTTTGGCCAGAAGTGCCATCGCATCCCCACTTGAATACCAATTCTAAACCTGCAAGTTTGTTTTCCGGAAGACTTCTAATAACGTCCGATTGTGCCAATAACAATCGTTCAGCTGTATGATTTAACAATGCTTGGAGTCCAACTGTGGCTGCACTTTTAGTTATAGAAATTTCGGACTTATCAGGGTAATATTTTTTCTTAGCTTCTAATACAGTACTATAAGGCGGCCGTCCTCTACAATTTATCATAGCAGATGTGGAACGTATTAATTGATATACGCTCTTCGTCACTCCGCCTTCTACAACAAATGATAATACTTCGTTGCCTGTCAATACTCGTTCTGGAACGTGTTCCACAGATTCCCGGTACTTTGTGCAGTTGATGGATTGCCTTCTGTGACATCCCTAATTACCTTCGAAGCCTCTAAATTTCCAGAAGCCCGGATACCCATTTATGTAGCGTAGGCTAGTTCTTGGACGCTGTATTGTTCACGAATCTTGTCTGTCTTCCTCCGTTTTTACCTGTCACGCAAATCATTCCAACTTGTCGAAGGACGCCCGGGCCCCGCTGTGTTTTCCGTGGAAATCAGCGAACCTTCATTTTCAGTTGCGAAAAGTATAGGAACGTTGAGCCAGATGTCGAATTTTGTGTAGAATCTGTTTTCTATCCTGTTCGCTTGTTTCCACCTTTTCCTGAATTCGGATACTAATGTTTTCAGGGCATCTTTTTGATTTGGCGGCAAAATGTATGGATGCTCCTGTTTTTTTGTTTAAACCTGTGCTTCAAAACTTTTACTGAGCACGTTGATGTTCCCATTTAACACTGGTTTCACGAATTCGAAAATTTCCCTCCTTGTGAAAGAAATTTTTTTGCTATCATCCGGAGGATCTGTAAGAATTGAAAAATATGATTATTTAAACGAATTATTTTTACCAATTTCCTATAAACCACATTTTAGACGCGAAAACTACGAAAAACTGCTGAAAGTGCACACATGTTCCCACAAAAATAATAACTAAAGCCAAAAGAGCAGCGATGTGCAGCTAGTTTTTGGATATGTTTTGAAGAAGTATCTAAGCAATAATGTCCATTTTGATTCAGGGCCCCACCCAACCCCACTTTTGACTTATTGCTTTTTTAACACGATTTTTTAGAACGTGGCGAAGGAAAACACCACTACCGTTATTAATGATATACTGTTTCATATATTGTTAATAATATTTCTGCACAGGATGTTTAAATTGTACTTACTTCTCGAAGAAGAATCCATTTTGTAAAATGCAAATCCGTTAATTTTTCTCTGTTGTAGACGCGTCTAAACTTTCGTGTTATTTCGCCGCGCGACGAGCAAACAATGCGGTCGGCCCGACACTCACGAACGGAATGCGTTCCCAAGCCACGTACGGACGCTCCCCCTTTCTTAACGGTCATAACGCATAGTAGGGGTACCACTACAGCTATCCTAACCATTAAAAGTCCCTAGATTTTTTTTGTTTTTGTCCGCTTTTTCGGGATTTCGGACCACTGTGCGTCGCCACGGGTGCAGTCTTCATATAGACCAAATCGCTCTGGCTGAAATCCGTACCAGACGTTCGTCCGCAATCGTATCTGCGCTTTTGTTGCTATTGCGCTGTCAAGATCCTTTCACGGGCCTCACTCTGGAGCTCTGCCGGCGGCTTATAGCCCTCCTCCAGTGTGGACTTACGAAGCTCGCCCTCGTTCCGCCGTGGTACGTACCCATATACTAGCTCGAACGGGCTTTTACCCGTCGTCGCGTTCTTCATCTCGTTAAGATGGCCCCGAATGTCATGGAAAAGCCGGTCCCACGTCCGCCCGTCGTCGTCTTGCAGGCTACTCCGTATAGCCGGCACGAGCGTAGCATTTAGGCGCTTCACCTGGCCGTTAGCCTGCGGATGGCGCGGGGAATTGATGATATGTCGTATGCCATGCCGCGTGCAGAAATCGTCGATACCCTTCGCCGTAAAACAGGTTTCTCTGTCAGTGATTAGCCTAATGGGAGCACTTTACTCGCGCACGAACTCCTCCAGAGGTCGCAGTACGCTAGACGACCGCGTTTCTCTCACGGCACGTAGATAGGCGAACTTCGTTAGGTTATCCACTGCGGCGAGTACATACTTGTTCCCTCGTGTGCTGGTTACAAACGGCCCCAAATGGTCCAAATGGACGATGGCGAACGGTCGGTTTCCCGGGGGAATCGGGTACAGCTTCCCTTCTCGCGGTCCTGGCTTTGTTTTCGACGTGATACACTGCAAACAAGCTCGAACGTGGCGCTTCACATACGCCCTTATGCTTGGAAAATAACAACTTTCTAATACTCTCGATACAGTACGTTCCACACTCGGATGGCTTCGCATATCGTGGAATTGGCTACCGTACTTTTTCACAAGGCCTTCGGTATTACATACAATAGTTTATCGTTGTGCCTTTTATACAGAATGCCGTCATGCAACTCATAATTCAACACGCATCCCTTTTCGTAGCGCGTTCTCGTTTTCGCTGGTTTGCGCATATTTCCTTCTTCAGCTTGAGGTCCTCGTCCGTGTTCTGGTAGAGCGGTACCTCATTCTGTTCGGAGTTGATGGTCAGCACGCTTGTATTGGTCTGCCAATTCGATGACTCTACGGGCGCCCTCCTCAACACATCCACGTGAGCTAGTCCCATTCCCACCTTATGCACGATGCGATAGTTATATTCGCTCAGGGTGTCATTCCATCGGATTATCTGTGGATTAAGTATTTTTTGAGTACTCAAAAAGCAAAGCGCCTGACAATCCATGACGATCGTGAGTTCTATATTGGCCAGCATAGCACGTAAGCGAGAAATGGCCCAAACGATAACCAGCAATTCGAGTTTGCTGCTATGATACCGTTTCTCTGAATCACTCGTCCTACTGATTGCATACATCAGACGAAATGTCCCCAAGGCCTCCTTTTGCAGCAACATTTCTACTAACCCAATTGCACTCGCGTCCGTGTGCAATTCCGTTTCCGCAGCGGGGTCAAACGTCTGCAGGATCGGCTTCCCTGTTAAACGCGTTTTTAATAGTTCGTAAGACTCCTGCTGCGCCTCGACCCATTCGAAGGTCGCAGTCTGTTTTAGTAGCCTCGACAGGGATTCAGCAATCTGCGCAATTCGTGGTACAAATTTACGAAAGTAACTAGTGAGACCTAAAAGTCGCCGTACCTCATGTGCATTTCGTGGTTTCGGAAATTCTTAAGTTGCCAACACTTTCAGTTGTCCGGGCTGGACCCCATCTGCCGACACCTCGCGCCCTAAATATGAAACCTTTGAATACTAAAAACGACATTTTTATAATTTTATCGTTGACCCAGCTTTTTTCAACGCTTCCAGAACTAAACGCAGTTTCGGCTTTAAATCGTTCCAGTTACTGCCCGGAATGAGAATATCATCTGAATAGAACAACGCGACATCGTCGCGCCACGGCCCCGGGGCCTTATACATTGCCCGACTGAAATAAGCGCTTCATTAAACCGAAGATCATTTGGGTAAATTCAACCGACTCTTCCGGTGTAATTATCGCCGTCTTTTCACGTACCGCTTCTGTTAATGGGATCTGCAGCTACCCATGGGCCAGATCTTAAACTATAAAAAGAGAGCTACTTCGAATCTGCGCTAGATGATCGTTTATGTTCGGTAACGGGAAGTGCACGCGCTCTATCACTGCATTTAAGACGGAATGACACCTCATCGCGATCGGTATGGTATAACAATTATAGATACCCAAAAATCTCTGAAACGACGAACAGCTGTCTGCCTCTCAAATTTTCTGAATTTGAGAAAATTTGAGGGGCAGACAGCTGTTCGTCTATCTACTTGACGTCGTTTGGCAAAGTTTCGACGGAATCTGAAGAGCCGTTTCAGAGATTTTTGGGTATCTATAATTGTTCTACCATACCGACCGCGATAAGGTATCATTCCGTCTTAACCGCCGAAAATCCACGCACAACCGGGCCTCAGCCGACTTTTTCGTTACCAATAAGACTGGGCTTGCGTAAGGCGATTGGGTCTTCGTTCCAATACCTGCTCTCTTCCACTGATTAACTATTTCGCGAATTATTCCACGCTCCTTCGCAGTAGTTCGGTAGGGTTTGGCCTGGATCGGTGCTGCGTTGTCCTTGCGTCGAATGTCCATCGTTATCTCCTTAGCGCATCCCAAATCGTGAAGACCAACCGATACGGTATCCCTGAATTTGCGCAAGAGCAGTAATCATTGCTGCGGCATCGACCGTCGGCACACGTGACACCTCCTCTCGGACAGCGATACGCCACTTGTGCCAGGCTGGCTCCTTCGTGCCACCATTGGCCACCGGAACGGCATAGTTCGTCATCTCATTAGTTACGTTGATCCACGAGACAGAGTTCGCCGGTATAATTACACTCTCAACTGCAGCTAGGTTTCCCGCTGTCTCTTCGCACTCCATCGGCAAGACGGTTTTCCGATATACCTTTAGCTGCTCCGTCTTGTCCAACGCGACTCCCGGTGCCTCGGTGTATGTTCGCCCTAGTAGGATGTCGACAGTGAGTCGACAGTAGGTAGGATAGTAGGATCACCGCTCGTACCCCCACTCCGCGACCGAGATGTCAGCCACCACATTACCGAGGCTCTTGACGATGAACTCCGGAGGTCCGAATGGTTTTAGCGTACCTTCGCCCCGGACGATATCGAAGCCCTCCTGCAAGGCTCGGGTCACCCGAATCGTACGGACGCCGCTGCCAGTGTCGATGAACGCTGGTATCTCGCGACCATTTACTACTGCCATCTTGATGTATCTTGCAGCCGATTCGTCGCTGGTCACACCAATTGCCTGCACCGACTGACTAGCGGCTCGTTCCCCTCCGACTCCTGGACAGTTGCGACTAATCTGGCCTCGCTGGTTGCATCTGTGGCAAAACGGCCCCCTACGTTCCTCTGGACAGTTCTTGCGCACGTCGCCAGTTCGCTTGCAGTCATAACATGCTCGCTCACCTGCTTGGACTGCGCGTCCGCGCACTTCACTTGTCGGCCTACGCTTGCGCACTCGATTCACGTCCGCATTGTGCGTCATCGCGCGATTACTCGACGGTGCCGAATCCCGAGGGGTTCGGTACGAGTCCGCTTTCTGTTTCGCGAGTGTCTTGTTATAATATAGTAAATCGTGCAGTAAATCAGTCCGCGATCTTTGATAAGCCGGCATCATTTGGTTAAAAAGTTCTCGCGACTTCTCGTCCCGAAATGTCAATTCAAGAGGTGTACATAATTTTACCTTTTTCGTGGAAATACTTTATGAGCGACTCGTCCTTTCTCTGTCGTCGTGCAACCATACGTGCCCATCTCGAGGATTTCTCCTCCCTCACGATGAATGTGTCGGCGAACGCGTCACGGAAGTTCTCCCACGTTCGAAATTCCCGAAGATGCGCTCTTGTCCAGTCCCGAGCACCCTCCTTCAAGTGCATCCTCGCCGCCGCAAGCAAATAGTCATCCGGCCAATTATGTAATTCTTGTATTATAGCATCTCCAAATTTTCCAACCACTCCTGGGCAGTCAGTCCATCGTCTTCGCCGGTGAACTCTTCGATGTTCCTCAGTAGTTCCGGGATCACGTGACAGTTCGACATACTCGAATCCTGCGCTATTAACAGGCTTGCCACCATATTAGCGACGGCCTCCCGGTTCTCCGTCGCAAGGACTGAACGCAATGCGTTCACGAGATGCGGCCTAACCGCGTTCTCGACTAACGACGATTGTTCTGCGGATCGTCCCTGATTTGGTGACAGGTCGCCGCTCTCCCGCGACAGATTCGCGGCTAGTGGCTCACTCTCGTCGGCACGAGCTGTTCGTACCGCCGATGCTGGGTCGGCCACGTGGTCACTCGGCACTTTCTGCATTTCGCCGGTGGCGTGGTCTCGCGATGTGGCTTGACCGCTATCTTCGTGTCTCGTGGCCGCGGCACATTCGCGGGACGCTACCGATTCGTCACTTCCCCCCGCGACGACTCTACCTCGCGTCGCATTTGAGTCCTTCGTCCGGCCTCGCCCGAACGAGTGGCTGAGGACCATGTTTTGCGATACTTTTTGCGCGAATTGTTCGAAACGCTGTTCGTCCACCATGCGGATGTGGCGACCCCCCTTTTTTCACTCTTATGTCCTTCGCCACTTCCCACACTGCGCGCAGTTACAATCCCACTTCTGATTTGTTAAATAAATTATTTACACTCTGGGAACATCTATTATGGCTCTTGTTTATTCTCGAAAATAAATATGAATATATTATATAAAGAATAGTATATAATATATATATAATATATAAAGTATAATATATAATATATAAAGAAAACACATAGAAACTGAATAATATTACTATATGACTGACTACGCGAGGCTCGCTATCTCGCCTAACGTTTTCCGACCTCTTGGTCACTCCGATTAATATCGCAACGAGCATCAACCACGGCCATTTACTACCGCACGTTTTCTTGCTCTGATCGTTCGACTCCGACTGACTCGCTTCCGGCTCGCCTCGTAGCGGCCACCCTAAGCACATGGTGAGTGCCGACGTGGCCACCCGCTAGCGCCATCTACGCGCGCGCTAAATTTCAGAATGCTCGGATGGTCCTTAGCATATGTTACTGAAAAGTCATTATCCGCTAAGACCAAGAGAATAAAGATGAAATCGATGCTCCGAACGTTTTCCGCATATGCTATCAGACATTGCTAAGATCCTTCGCCCAAATTCTTTTTCGATTTCATCTTATTTCTGGTCAGAGCGAATGGATCACTTGATCGGTGCTCGCAGATACAAGTTTAATCATAGAATCATTCTTTACACGACAAAGACGACATCGACGTCTGGCTTGATTTTTTCGGCATGAGCTGTAACTCTTTTCGAACATACTCATCATTGAAATGATCGATTTCGTTTTATTTTGAGGTAATAAGCCCCGAGACGTGTGAGGTACATTACTGAAAAGGAGCCTGAGTCGTTATCCGCTAACATCAAGCGAATAAAGACGAAAACGATGCTCTGAACGGTTTTCGCATGATCTGTCAGATATTGCCATGATCATTCGCCCAAATTCGTTTTCGATTTCATCTTATTTCTGGTCACAGCGAATGGATCATTTGATCGGTGCTCGATGATACAAGTTTAATCATAGAATCATTATTTACGCGACAAAGACGAAATCGACGTCTCGCTTGATTTTTCGGCGTGAGCTGTAACTCTCTTTAAACATACTCATCATTGAAATGATCGATTTCGCTTTATTTTGAGGTAATAAGCCCTGAGACGTGTGAGGTGCGTTACTGAAAAGGATCCTGAGCCGCTAACCGCTAACATAATTTCACATCATCAAGCGAACAAAGACGAAAACGATGCTCTTACCGGTTTTCGCATATTCTGTCAGATATCGCCAAGATCATTCGCCCAAATTCGTTTTCGATTTGATCTTATTTCCGGTCAGAGCGAATAGATCATTTTATCGGTGCTCGAAAACGATCGAAAACGTATTTGGGCAAATGATCTTAGCAATATCTGATAGAATATGCGAAAACCGTTCTGATCATCGATTTCATCTTTATTATCTTGGTGTCAGCGGATAATGACTCAGGCTCCGTTTCATTAACGCACCTCACACGTCTCGGAGGTCTTTACCTCAAAATAAAATGAAATCGATAAATTCAATGATGAGTATGTTCGAAGAGGGTTACAACTCATGCCGAAAAATCAAGCCAAACGTCGAGTTCGTCTGGGTCGCGTGAAGAATGGTCGTATTATTAAACTTGTATCTTTGAGCGCCGGTCAAATTATCCATTAGCTCTGATCGGAAATAAGATGAAATCAAAAACGAATTGGGGCGAATGATCTTAGGAATATCTGACAGAATAGGCGAAAATCATTCAGGGCATCGTGTTCGTCTTTATTCGCTTGATGTTAGCAGATAACGACTCAGGCTCCTTTTCAGTAACGTACCTTACACGTCTCGGGGCTTATTACCTCAAGATTAAGCGAAATCGATCATTTCAATGATGAGTATGTTCGAAAAGAGTTACAGCTCATGCCGAAAAAATCAAGCCAGACGTCGATGTCGTCTTTGTCGTGTAAAGAATGATTCTATGATTAAACTTGTATCTTCGAGCACCGATCAAGTGATCCATTCACTCTGACCGGAAATAAGATGAAATCGAGTATGACCCCATAAATAAAGTATTCGACTATCGCATCACAGCGAAATCGCTTTCTTGCACAAATGGAGGGTTGGCTCTCTCGATTTTTCACAAAATGCCTCTACTAAAATCGGCTACAATGCCGGGCCTACGTTTTAACTCGCCCCTTGAAATGTGGCTTTCGAACGGCGCGGTACGGCTGTATTGATTTCTAGCATTGGAATATTGGGTCTATGTTAGATTGAGTCCATTTTGTTAAAATCCTCAAGGAGATGTTATATAAGATCGTCATTTACCTGCTATTGGATTGAACCCCGCAAGTCATGTTTTTTTAAGTCAAAATCTGTGCAGGGTGCATCCCGCACCGAGAACCGATACATGAATTGCATTCAATTTTAATGAAATAAGACAAAATTTAACACCATAGCCGTCCGCAATGTGACACCTTAAATGAGATTCGCTAGTCGACGCAAACTTCAGTCGCTATTTTGCACCTTGAAAGATGAGATTGTTTATATTCCATATTTCCACGAGATCGTTAAACCCGTGTCTAGGAAAAGGGCGAATGCCGTATTTCTCAATTTGGCCCCTCAAATGCGGTCTCCCAAAGCAGTGCAGCCAGGTCGCGCGTAAAAGTTACACCCTCTCTAGTCTCTTACGCGCCCAACACACAATCACAGTAGCGCGTGTCCGTGAGCAAGCGACGCTCGGACATCTTCGGAAAGAGCCGACCGCGGTCGAAGGTTCGAGGCAAAAAGCAATCTAAGCACGACTCGCGCGTGACGTCACCCGACGGCACGCGCGAGGCTTTTAAATGATTTCAATTCTCATTTAGCTTTTGATTCTTTCTCTCGCTTATTTTTTGTTTATACGTTAATTTAAATATAATAATAAATCTAAATTACAACTAATTTATTTTCTAAAAAAAATGTTTGCGCTTTACCCACAACCGTCCCTATGCCAAATAAATTGTAATTCATAAAACTAAGCAGAAATATATTTATATTCGTATTATTATATTCATTCTCATACACTTTCATCAAGCGATAAAGCATTATCCCCAAAAACAAGCCAATCATCTATCCGGCCGCGAATCGTAAGTACCAGGAAGTACACACATTCTACAAGCGATGAGATGATCCCGTTGGTAGCGTTCCTGACTTCGGTCCGCAGGGGCGCGGGATCGTTCCCCGTGCTCAGTTCTTTTCTGAGAAGTACTTTACTTTCAGTAAAAGTACTTGAACTTTTTCGGGACCATCTCATCGCTTGTAGTATATGTGCACTTTCTGGTACTTACGATTCCCGGCCGGATGGATGATTGGCTTGTTTTTGGGTATAATGCTTTATCGATTGATGAAAGTATATGAGAATGAATATAATAATACGAATATAAATATATTTCCGCTTCCTTTTATGGATTACAATTTATATGGCATAGGGACGGGTGTGAGTAAAGCGCAAACAATTTTTTAAAAGATAAATAAGTTGTAATTTAGATTTATTATTATATTTAAATTAACGTACAAACTAATAAAATAAGCGGTCAGAGTGCGCGATAAATTTTTCGACACTAAAAGATAACTAATAAAAATTCCTGGAACTAAAATTATTTTTTTAGTGACAATAAGGATTTTGGAGCTTGCAATTTCTAGTTTTGAAATCTTTTGATGACATTTTTTTTGAGCAACATTTATTGCCCAAGCAAAAGAAATATCGGGAGACAAAAATATTCCCATTGTTTTTTCTCTCTAGTGGTCCCTGGGCTCAGAATATTTTTTTTCGACCAAATCGATATCAGGGTCATAGAAACTTATGATTTAGGTGCAGTTGGGTTTTTTTTGGCTCGGTACGACAATTAGTTGCTGTAATATCAGCCGCTGAATGAGAAGTCACCCTTTTGTCTTTGATCATGGATATCCCATCAAGTATGAGAATTAATCATTATACAGAAAATCGACCGGCAGTTTCTGAAACTTTAATAAATTCCCTTTGAGGCCTGACTATTGTTTTGGTGAAGATTTTTTTTCCATGCTCGCCATAGATTTGAAAAAAGTACAAAAATTATATTTTCTTCATTTTTAGAAAACCCTCCGCTACCTTGCAAATCTTGTTATAAGTACTAATGTTTGCGGATTTTTTTTTTCAGTTAATTGTATCCCCAAGAGCCCTGTAAAATTCCAAATCGATCCGGTAATGCGTCTCTCCGGATCGATCAGTTTTTAAAAAATTAAAGAGCACGTTTATTGTTCCTTAAACTTAATTTAATGATTATTAAGATTAAAAAAAAAAACATTTTTCTTACAATTTGGCATTTAATACTCATCAAATTTCGAGAAAAAAACCTCAAACAAAAATTCTTTATTCGGAATAGAAAAATGTACAAATTTTCTACCACCAGTATTATCAGTACCAAAAGCGTACCACCTGGAGGCTTTCAAATAAGGAACATTTTCAAATGGAAATTTTTTTGTAGATAGATGCCTATCTACCTTGCCGTCACCTGCTACGTTTCTCACGCTCAGACCCAGCCCTCGAGTCGCGTTGTCGTCAAGAGCAGACTGCAGCCCTACAACAATCCTTCGAGCGCCAAGATTCGAATCTCTCCCATTTAAAAACTATTTGACGGAGATAAAAAAGTCTTGACAGTTATACTCGGGGTACCTCGCTGAACCCGCCAGATCCGGGTGTACAGGTTATTATGAATCATCCTGTATACAGGGTGGACCATTTAACGTGACTACCCCAAACATCTCTGTTGCCATTAGAGTGAAGAAATAAATGTCATGAGGTAATTCGATTCATTTCGAATGGCTGATACAGTGGTGAAAAATTCATTTTTGTCAAAGTCATAGTTTTAGCATTCTCAAGGTCATCATTGGCTTTTCAGATGGAAACATATATTTTTTTTAAATTAAGACGTTGTAGCTGATGTATTTTTTTATTTATTTTATTATATGTATTCCTCAGAGGTACGGGGTCCTTCCCCATTTACCATCTCCACCTTTTATTCATTCCATTCCTTCCGACATTCACAATCCTTCCAGAGTCCCCCCCCCCCCCCCCCAGAGTGTTGACCGCAGCCACTCTTTCCCAATGCACTACTGTATCGCATTTACACGAGGGCCCAGGGAAACTGCGGAAACCTGGGCCGATACAGGCGGCTATATTTGGCTGAGTTTCAGTTGTATTACCATCAGGAACTCAAACAAACTGCCTCCCACTCAGAGGTTCACGCACAAACCAGTGCACGGGCAAGCGGTCACCGCTCCAAGTATTGGCAGCCTCCAATGCTGCTTAACTTCAGTGACCACCGAGCCCGCACACTGACCGCGCACCCATCTCTGTCGGTTGTAGCTGATATACAGACGAATCCAACGACCTATGATATCATGACCTTGAAATTATTTTTCACCCAAATACACGTGTAAAAACGGGAAATCGTGATGGTATTGACAATCAGAATATTGGACAGTTGATCACCATGGACCATGGACAGTTGAATACGCATAATATGCACTATTGGTAAATCGACAATCCGAAGTGGCTCCGGCAAATTCTGCACCAGCGTCCTTGGAGTGTTAATGTGTGATGTGGTATAATTGAGGACCAGATTATTGGACCATTTTTCATAGACGGCAATTTGAATGGAAGGAATTCGTCGATTTTTTTAACAACACTTTGGAGGAATTGCTACGAGTAGTCCCGTTAGCATAGCAATGCCGAATGTGATATCGACATGAGGAATGTAATGGGGTCGATTCTAAATCAAGATTCATACTACCGACATACCGACTTAGTTGAGAAACGAACCAAAAAAGGTTGATTTCCGAGTTATTATCGGATGGTCGGGTAGTGTTTTGATTAGAATCGGCCCCATGATCGACTGTCGATGTCTGTACTTACCGACCGATGGTAGGGCTCACCTGCTTACCGACCGATGGTGGTACGTCCCCCTTCGCCCCGAATGGAATTCGGCGGAATGGGGGGGGGGGGGGGTTAAACACGGGGACGCACGTCCGATTTCTAGCGAGGCCGCACAACGACTGACAAAGAGTCGAAGTGCTTTGTAGTAAAAGGGAATTCCCCTCTCCTCCCGTCGAAAGGAGAGGTCGGCGGGAGGAAGAGTATGGGGAGAGGGTGATTTCTCAGAAATTGTTTTTGAAACATTTGTGGGGTGGTCAGTCATCGGGCGCTTGCCGTCACGGCAAGCCATAGCCCCATAGACCCCCTTCGCCGAGATGCGATAGTTTTGTTTATACATTGACGTGTTGAAACCAGTCATCGGCGGGGTGAGTTTTGGGGTCAAAATGGCGGCAGGATTTCGTCAGATTTTTTCTACGAATTATATTTTTTAAACGTTTTGTGGGGGAGGGGGGGGGGGTGGTAAGTCATCGGACGCGGGATATGTTTCCGCGCTCGGACCCCTGTCTATGGACTGGGGTCGCAATCTGGACTATGCACGATTGCGATAAAATTATCGATAAGTGGAGCGGTGCGAAGAACAATTTCTCTCACGTTGATAGGTGACAAAAGTTCTGTGACCTTCACATCAAACTTTTGAGGCAAACATTGAAAAAACGGAAGCTCAACGTCGGTCAAAAACTGAAAATTCAGTCGACAATAGCGAAATTGTTGTCGTTGAGGGAAAAAATCGTGCGTGGAGCACGTCCAAGCAGTGCTAGTGTAAGCGATGCTACCGTGAGCGATGCTCGCGATAAACTAAGTGGGTCGATCTCGAGTCGGCATTGAAAAATCGGATAGGGACGGGCTCGATTGTGACTTTTGAGCACAAAGATGTGCAACGTTTCCTCGAAGACTCGATGCGCCTGGTGGTTTCAAAACTGGACAACATCGTGCGCGAGGAGGGTAACGTAAAGGTGAATCTGACCTTGGCGTGCAAATTTCGCCCCATGAAGGTGAATGAAATCATTGAGGAGGAAAAGACGTTTCAAATGACAAACGCGGTCATTCTACCATCGAGCGATATTGCCGAGTGGTTCATCAAGTACGTGAAAGCAAAACTCTCCGCCAAAATCGAGGACTTGCAGGAAAAAGAGTCGGGTTGGACGTTACACGAAATCTCCCATCTACTTGTGAACATTAACAAGTACGAACCACTGCAAGGGAGCTTATCCACCTACACGCGTCTCCTGAGAGATATACAGATGAAACAGGCCGTCTGCAATATTCAAAACATTGACCCCTTTCTTTTCTCTGGTTCGTCACAGCAGCACTCTCTCTACCACCGAAGATGAATCCCGAACGTATGCGTTCTTATCCTCATTATAGTGAGATGCTCAACCACGAAGGCCTGGATTTCCCGATGAGTTTGTCAAAGATTACAAAATTCGAGCGATCAAACGGCTTATCGATCCACGTGTATGGGATTGGTAGTACGACAAAAGACGGCATTAGTAAAATTGTGCCGATATATCTGAGTAAGCAAATATCAGATAAACCAACGATTCACCTACTCATGATCGAAGCGGAAATCGACGAGAAGGAGGAGGAGGAGGAGGAGGACAAGGAGGATGTCGTTCCTAAAGTGCATCATCATTACGCGTGGATTAAAAACATGTCGCAACTCTTGAGTGCGCAGGTGTCGAGGAAGGGCCATCACCTGCGGATTTGCGACCGATGTTACTTCAGCACAGAAGAAATATTGCAACGACATAAAGATGACTGCAGTCATAATTGTCGTGTTACTTTTCCCGAAGGAGCAAAATACAAGATTGAAATTAAAAAATTACCAGCACAAGGAGATAGTTCCATTTGTAATTTACGCAGATTTGGAATGTTTACTCGAACCGGTCACAGCACCGCAGGCTAATACTGTAAATTATCAGAAGCACACCCCTCATACCATCGCCTACTATGAGCATTGCAGTTTCAACGACGCTCTCTCGGAGTACAAGGCGTTTCATGGAAAGAACTGTAGCGAAGTTTAAAATTGGCTAATAATGGTCACATTTGGGAAAAACCATTTGCGTCCACAAACGTAAGAGTCCGAGATCATTGTCACTTTACGGGAAAATTGCGCAGCGCCGCCCATCAAGACTAATTTGAATTACAAAATTGCCCACGTAGTACCGATAGTTTTTCACAACTGGTCTGGATACGACGCACAGTTTTTGATGGTAGCATTGGCTCGAACCTTCGAAGGATCCATGAGTCTCTGGCCGATTAACAAGGAGAAATATATTTCATTTTTGAAGCGCGTCAAAGGACACGCGTGCAGTATCGATTCATCGACTCATTGAGGTTCATACCGAGTAGCATCGAAAAATTAGCATCTTACCTGAAAACGATCATAAAATAGTAACACGCAAGCATTGCGCTAACGCCACGCAATTTGAATTGGTGATGCGAAAAGGCATTTTTCCCTATGACTATGTGGACTGTTGGATGCGACTCGATGAGACTGAATTGCCTGCGAAAGATACATTTTTCTCCAGATTCAGTAATGAAGATATTTCGGTTGACGATTACACGCACGCGTGCAACGTTTGGACTATCTTTAATCTCAAAACTTTGGGTGAATATTCCGACTTGTACTTGAAAACCGATATACTCCTACTGACAGACTCTTTTGAGAATGTTCAACGAAATTGCATCAGCACGTACGGCCTCAATCCATTGCATTATTTTACCACACCCGGTCTACCGTTTGATGCGATGTTAAAATGCACCAGCGTAGAACTCGAACCTTTGCTCGACGTTGACATGTTAATGTTCATCGAGAAAGGTATTCGCGGTGATGTAGCGCAGTGCTGCAATAGGTACGCGAAAGCGAATAATCGCACATGCGTGATGACTTTAATCCAAACGAGCCCGAGTCATACTTGATGTATAACGATGTCAATAATCTGTATGGTGCAGCTAGGTGTGAGTCATTGCCATTCGGTGCGTTCGCTTGAGTAGAAAATTTAGGGGAAAATACATCGATGTAAATACGGAATTGAGAAAGCGATCGAATAATGACTTTGACAACAATTTTTACAAACTCATGAACAGCGCAGTCTTCTGTAAAACAATGGCAAATGTGAGGAAACATCGGGAAGTACGACTCTTGACAAAGTGGTGGGGGGCCGAAGCGCAGATTGCCAAGCCAACGTTCCATGGCTGCGCCATATTTGACAAAGACATCGTTATAATCGAGCTCAACGAAGCGTGCGTTCTATTCAATAAGCCCATATACACAGGATTTTCCATTCTCGATATCTCCAAGCTCTGGATTTACGCTTTTCACTAAAATTACATGCGTAAAAGCTTCGACGATCGAGCAAAATTGTTGTATACAGACACTGATAGTCTTATCTATCACATCAGCGTGCCCGACATGTATGAAACGATGAAGTGTGACATTGACAAGTTTGACACGTCTGCTTATTCGCCAAATAATCCGTAGAATATACCTTTGCGCAATTAGAAAGTATTAGGCCTCATGAAAGATGAGAATAATGGTCGTATTATGACGGAATTTGTGGGCTTGAGAGAGAAATTGTACTCGTTTACAATTCTCGACTGTGACGATGCGAAGAAGAGAGCTAAGGGTGTAAGGCGGCCAACCCTGAAATCCATCACATTCGACGACTTTAAAAATGTCTTGTTTGCGCACGAAAATCTTGTCAAGGTGCAACAATTGATCATGAGTAAAAAAAACATTGTTCATGCGGCAATGCAAAATAAAGTTGCTCTCAGCTGGAGATATGACAAAAGCGTGCTAATCCCAGATTCCACGGACACTCTACGATGGGGTTATATGGAAAGTGAATAAAAAAAAAGCAGTATCGGAGCTCTCAGCCCTGATGATGCAGACTGTAACGTTTGCGAAACATCGGCACAACGCTGATCCTCAACACGGCCTCCATCTAGAAGCCACATACTCTTCTCAAAAAGAAAGCTGTGTATGTAAAAACTTATTTTTTTCTATCCCCTCTCCCGGGAAAAGCGACAATATCGGACCCATTCTGGATGTAAACAAACGTTGGCTCGCTCTTCAACGTTTCCTCTCCAGAGAAAGTAAATTTTGTTTCGCCCTTTGAATTAGTCGAGAACATCGAGGAGAAGAGATTTAGCGAATGTACACGTTTATCGCATTTCTATTCAAGCGTTATCCTTTGCTAAAAAATCGCTGGCCAAACTTAATATTACACGATTTGCATCATCTTCTGACTTCGGTGATTTGGCGGAAATTGCAAAAAGTTTTGAAGGGAGCGCGGCAAGAAGACTTTGCTGATGCGTTTGACAAAGGCCTTATAAACACTTTCGGTCTGCTACGTTCCGTGGTGCGTGTAATCAAACGATGAAATTGGGAAGAATCGGATTCGCTTGCACCCATCGTTGGTAAACGCGGTAAGAATTCTCTCTCTTTCACTCACGCACGCGCGCACATATACACACACGGATATTACATTTTTTAAGCACTAATTTGTCTTCTCCAATTGAGTGACGAAGAGTCATTGCCACCATCACCACCATCCTCATCATCATCTTCATCTTGTTCATCACCACCACCACCATCAAAGGGACCGCGTTTAATCGATCAAATCGAACGATCTGATGATCCATCGGAAATCGAGTCGCCATATTGCTCAAAGCCAAGTGATGAATTTGTGCAATCTGATAGTGCTGTAGCTGGACCATCGGGAATAAACGCCCGTAGACTATCATCATCATCATCATCATCAACACTTTCGCTTCCGTCAATACAATCACGAGAACCGCTACAGTGACTATCAAGTAAGTGAGGGAGGGGGTTGCGTCGACGGGCGTCGGGTAGCATCTATGCGTCGACGGGCGTCGAGTTGCATGAGTTGGTTATAAACGTGAGAGCTATTTCTTCATATTGGATAAGACAAGGGGTAACGGCCCGAGGCGAGGATTTTTCCTTTGAACTCTAGTCGACATTCTTCTGCAGTAGATCTCAGCGGGTTGATTCAAATAAACAGCGCACCCATTCAACGTGAACGGATTGACATCAACCACGAACCGCCCGACGAACCCGCTCAAGCCAACGAGAGTGACGATGACGACGACGACTCACGGCGCAGTGAAGCCAGCGAACATACGAGTGAATATCTTTTTGAAGAAGAAGAAGATAGTGAAGATTCAGGTAAAAAGACGAAATTTTTGGGGAAAAACGCATAAAAATGTTGAGGAAAAAACGCATTTCCTGTTGCAGGCTACGACACGTGTACTTTTGCTAATTTGGCGCAAAGGCAACAAGCCAAAGAATTTTGGAACCTCGACGAGAAATAATTCCCCAAGCCGCCACTCTGGACAACACCTCTCTCAAGTTTTGTCAGTAGAGTTATTTAGCAGCGACCGTAAGTCTATACAAAAAAAATTTCTTCCGACTTGAGTTTGACATTTTTTTCTTCTTCCCCCAGACGTCTTTTCATATTCGAGGTAATTCCATCGTATTTGAAGGCATAAATATGATTTTGGTAAGTACGCACTAAATAAAAATATTGTTCTCTAAGTAAACATAATTTTGTTAATAAAAAAATTCCTCCTCTTCGTTTCTATACCGTGGGGCCCGACAAGAATGATGAGAATGAGAATGATGCAAATGAGTCCCTAGAGATTCAATGGCAGCATCAATTCATAGCAGCCGCCAAAAATGTGAGAGCACGGAAGCGTGATCTTTGTGACAACACCATCCGCGTATGGAAGGAGAACGGCGTGAATCGCGTCTGCTGTGACTCCGAAGCCTCGGATATCTTTAATTTGAGACAACTTTTTTGCATGACTCCGTTGCATAACCCTGTGTGAGATGCGAGGGGAAAATGATGGATTTTTTTCGAACACAACTTTTTAATTAAAATGTTTTTTTTTCACAAATCTCCTTTGTCGATCCAACTGTTGTGCGTATCGTCGAAACCTAGCCACTTGACGGGCATTCGATTTCCACGCTTCTTCACCACCTTCTCAACTAGGTAAATGTCGGGATACTTGACTTTCTGGAGCTCCTCTTCGTAGAAGCAGCTGGCGATGGGTTCGTTTCGATGGTCCTGGAGATTGTACGTCGTTGGATTCGTTTTTTTCACTCTGCATATCGTGAATATTTCCGGTTGGTAGTGCTGGTGGCAACGACTCTTCGACACTCGATTGGAGAAGACAAATTAGTACTTAAAACATGTAATATCCGTGTGTGTATGTGTGCGCGCGTGCGTGAGTGAAAAAGAGAGAATTCTTACCGCGTTTACCAACGATGGGCGCAACAGAACCCGTTTCTTCCAAATTTCATCGTTTGATTACACGCACCATTGAATGTAGCAGACCGCAAGTGTTTATCAGGCCTTTATCAAACGCATCAGCAAAGTCTCCTTGCCGCTATACTGGAAGATATGAATTAGCCGATATTGCGACATACTTGGAAAATGAGCTGGCAAAACAAAATATTACCTTTCGCATTAGGCTCAACCACAATACGCTGCGTAGTGAAATCGAGGGCAATTATGAAATATATTTCACGCCCGAGGATTCTATCGGACGTATGCTAGGATTTGCACCCCGTAGACTACGAGCTGGTGGAAAGCATCAGTCGGATAATCTAGTGACCGTTCTCAAAGTGAAAGCCTTGCGCATCGAATGTAATCTCACAGCTGGCGCGTATATTAACGAGCGAAGAGTGCACACAATCCACGAGTTTTTCCCATCCGTGCCATCAGGCTATAAAATCATAGACGTACCGTCGCACGTTATTTATCTACCAATTGCGAGCGAGACGATAGACAACTTGTCGCGATAGTGAACTTTCACGGTGATACAATAACCCTATGATTACACATCAAATCGCAGTGGGTATAGTCTTTCATAGAGTCTCGAGCACTTATAAAAACAGTACTTCGTCGACGAGAGAGACCAGTAGTCGATGTTGTTAGCGCACACCGCTAACAACGCAGAACGTGCTGTTTTTGCGGAGTTTGGGTCTACGAATACGTGAAAAACCGCATGAAAAACTACATAACTTGCATTGCGTGCGCATGCTGTTTGAGATGGAGGTGGAAATGACTGATATCAAAACCTCCGTCATCTTCGATGATTCCATTGCGCATTATGAGATTCGTGCTCGTCAGCCGTATGCATCCACAACCTTCAATAACAGTGATGAAATACGTATTTCCATTCAGCATCAAGACATATGCAGACTTCCCAGTCAAAGTTCGCTACGCGTATGCGGGCGAGTCACCAAAACCGATGGTACACTCGTTGCCAATACAATTTCGCAAACAATGGCATTTCCTATTTGTTTGACGAGGTGAGATACAAGCTCAATGCCATGGAAATAGATCGATATAAAAATGTGGGCATAACGAGTTCGATGAAGGGATACGCATCCGTGAGTCAATAGAAAAACTATAAGGTTGAGAATGCTGGTTGGTACGATGTTCGCAGCGGGCACGCTATCGCAGATGCCGATGGGAATTTTGACGTATGCATACCGCTGAGTATGATCCTCGATTCCGCCGAAGATTATCAAAAAATCGTTGTGAAAGCGACGCATGAATTTATTCTATTGAGATCGAAGACTAATGATAATGCGATATGGCAAGCCACAGGTGAGGTTGACATCAAATTTACGTTGCAAAACGTAGAATGGCTTGTACCGTACGTGACACTCTCCGATAAGCGTAAAACTGAACTTCTCAAGTTTATCGGTAAAGTCACACCGATACCCATGACTTTCCGCTCATGGGAATTGTACGAATACCCACTGCTTCCCGCAACCTCAAAACACATGTGGACTGTGAAGACATCTACACAACTCGAGAAGCCGCGATATGTCATTCTAGCCTTCCAGTGTGATCGTAAAAATAAGAAAAGCGCAAATGCGTGTAATTTCGATCACTGTGACATCACTGATGTCAAACTCTACCTCAATTCGCAAAGTTATTCCTATGGGAATTTGAATCTGGACATTACTAAGAACCAATATGCGCTTCTCTTTCAAATGTATGCAAACTTTCAATATTCGTACTACAATAGAGAGCCCGAACCATGCTTGAAAAAATTGGTTTTCATAAAGTATGCCCCGCTTATTGTCATTGATTGCCCGAAGCAGAACAATTCTCTCAAGTTCGGTCCCGTTGACGTACGCAGCGAATTCGAATCAAAGACCAATATACCCGGCAATACTTCCGCATACTGTCTCATTCTCCATGATTCTATTGTCAAATACAATCCGATAGGTGGCGGGGTAAGAAAGTTGATATAAAGTTGAGATCACGCACCCCCCTTCAGTTATCACGGAGTTCATCGTTGATGTGCATAGCTTCAAGCGATCGATCAACAAATTCGTCTCGAAGGAAATATCAATTGTGGAGGTGGCGAGCATTGACTGCAAGCCCTTGATGATTCTCTACCAACCAACGTACGCCTGGAATTCTCTGCCGGGAAAGTACAAGAGTACGAATATGTGGTTGGAGCGCAATTACCATGGTTTGCGATGGGACCATGCTCACTTTCCACACGACACGATCTCCATGTTCATTCGATCAATTTTACAACACGCTTGAATAGTCTACATCAAGGGATTGGAGAAATCGCTGTGATTGAAGAAATTCACCGACCTAGCAACGGACATCATCGAACTGGAGGCTCTGGATTGGCCATGGTTGGAGAAGCTTGCGTCAAAAGTGCTGAGAAACAACGAATGTCCCTACCATGCGATTCTCGACCCAAAATTCAAATGTGCCTATAAAAATGTGAAATGTCTGGACAGATG
>OX101784.1:24642200-24718734 GCA_944452715.1 Ophion slaviceki
AGTGGGGTCGGGGGGGGGGGGGGGCGTGCTTTGTCAAGCAAAGGCAAGCGCCCGATGACTCACCACCCACAAATTTTTCAAAAACAATTTCTGAGAAATCAGCCCCCCCCCTCTTCCTCCCACCGACTCCTCGTTCCGGCGGGAGGGGAGGGGAACTCCCTTTTACTACCAAGCACTTCGACTCTTTGTCAGTCGTTGTGGGGCCTCGCTAGTAATCGGACGTGCGTCCCTGTGTTTAACCCCCCCCCCCCCATTCCACCGATTTCCATTCGGGACGAAGGGGGACTTACCACCATCGGTCGGTAAGCAGGTGAGCCCCACCATCGGTCGGTTAGCAGTGCCGCCCTACCATCGGTCGGTAAGTACAATCGACAGTACATCGACAGTCGATCATGGGGCCGATTCTAATCAAAACCATACCCGACCATCCGCCGATAGCTCAGAAATGAACCTTTTTTTGGGTCGTTCTTGAACGACTCAGTCGGTAAGTGTCGGTAAGGAGATCTTGATTTAGAATCGGCCCCATTTCACTACTGACATGATGGCTGTCCAGCTCATTGGGCAGTTATGGTTCGCAAAGTGTTAAAACGAAAATTTCCCGGACGCTGGATTGGGAGAGGTGCAGTAATCCCTAGGCCTGCTCGTCCACTGGATTTTGGGCCACTTGATTTCTTCCTATGGGGAGCTATAAAGGATCGTGTTTACCATGATATTCCGACGACGCCGGCGAACATGCGAGAACGAATTACAAGAGCCTGCGCCGCGATCACACGAGAAACTATTCGAAGGTCAAGAGAATCATTCATCCGACGTCTTCAAAAATGTGTCGAGGTTAATGGCCATCACTTCGAACAGTTGTTGCAATACATTTTCTGCACAAAAAATTCAGTTACATTATTCGGATATGCTTATTGTCAATACCATCACGATTTCCCGTTTTTACACGTGTCTTTTGGTGAGGAATCATTTCAAGGTCATGATATCATAGGTCGTAGGATTTGTCTGAACATCAGCTGTAAAGTCTTAAAAAAAAACATGTTCCCATTTGAAAAACCATTGATGACCTTGAAAGCGCAAAAACTATGACTTTGACAAAAATGAATTTTTCACCACTGTATCAGCCCTTCGAAATGAATAAAATTATCTCGTGACATTTATTTCGTCACTTTAAAGGCAACGGAGATATTTGGGGTGGTCACGTTAAATGGTCCACCATGTATATATTGTGCAGCGTGCAAAATACATTACTCAATTTTTTCAAATTATTTTTAAGGATATATTACCATTCACTTAGTTTTTTGTCGAATTCTATTCTTTGATCGTTTATTCCGATTTGTTAATAACTTTTCGATATAATTTTCACCGAAAACGAATATTCCAAGCATTTTCAAAATTATTGTTTTTTCGGTTTATTCAGTTTCGGTTACGGATAAATATAATTTGCTGTGCACAATTACTAAAATTAAGTGGATAAAATTCAAATAGATGGGCCTTGCCTCCCCCCTCTAGGTAGCTCGAGGGCAACATTGAATGCCCGTATGTCCATTGCTTGCATATGTGCACACCTTGCCCTATATAATTGTTCCATAAACGACTCTATTTCGCGACCGTATGTATACCTCAGCTTTTATCGTGTTCTTCCTTGGGTGATTTGTATTCAGGTCGGTGGATATCAGATGAATATTATATTCAAGTATTGGGACCGAATTCGTTATTTCATATTTTTAAAGATACCCGTCAAAGTGGAACAATAAGTTGAAATAATGCATTTTTACTACCTCGGTCCGAACATTTGAAAAAAAGGTTTGCCGAAATGGCGCTCCTGTGGCATCACACCATATGCTATACAAGGCGTCTCAGAAGGAAAGCGCTTGTGGTATCCCCCTTGGACTTCGTTTAATTTTTTACATGTTATTTTTCATACAAATTTGAGACACGTATTTTTTTTTAACTGCGGAAAATCGGTTTCGAGGGGTGAAAATTACCCTTGAAGTTGGACACCCTCAGAGAGGCTTTTGCAGTTACGCATATTTCCAAGCATGATATTGGATCGAAATTAATTGTAGTATAATGCTTATGGCAAATAATGAGAAATGTACTTTTTCGACTCTGAAAGGGTGAATTGCTAGAAATATATAGGGGCTAAAAGCCAAAAAGTTGGTATAACATAATAACCGTTCTTTATATTTTAACGACACCAATTGCATTTGAGAGAGCTTAATAAGTAGAAGATACGTGTTTTTGCGTTTTGGAAAAAACCGCGTTTGAGAGGTGGACTACACCTGTATGATACCATTTCGAGTGTCCCCCGTCGATTTCGATCAATTTGCGGTATGTTATTCTTCATCGAAAACTAGAAGACTCTTAATTTTTTTAACGGCGGTAAGATGGTTTTAATGCGTGAAATTCACCCTCAAAGTCGGACATCTTCAATGTGTTTTGTTCAGTTTCGCATATTTCCAATCGCCATATTTAATTGAAACCAACAGGAAGAAACTGCTTTTGGCAAATAATGAAAAATATTTTTTTTTAATTGAAACGGAAGGAATTGTTAGAAATATATAGGGGTTAAAAGTTGAAACACTTTTATAACATATAAGTATTCCTTGTATTACAACAAAACTATTTGTGTTTGGCAGAGCTAAAAACCGTAGAAAATACTTGTTTTGCCTCAAAATCATCGTTTGAGTGGCGAACTACTCCTATATGATACCATTTTCGGTGTCCCCATCCAATTTTGTTGCGTTAAAGAGATGTTCCCCATCGAAATTCAAGTGACGCCAATTTCTCAATCTTATGGAGAATAATGTAAAATCGGCGCCGTTTAGTTTCGACGGCATAAATTATTTGAAATATTTGGCGGTTAAAGTTTAAAAAAATATATAACAGAAACTATTCGTTATATTTTAATTAAGGTATGTGGATTCGAACAGAGTACAAAAGGTACGATGGTACAGCATTTTGCGTTCTTTCGAAAATCTTTTTTTAACCGGTGAATAACGCCTATATGTGTTGTAACGTGGCAACATTCAAGCCCGTTACTTTCAGCTTGCCCCAGCACTCACAAGGCGATTCCTCAGGGCCAGCTAATAAAATTAGGGTTATTTTTAAATTATTTTTTGAAAATTTATTTCATATTCCGCGCCTCGGGCGAGAGAGAAAGAAAGAGAGAGCCACCGACGATGAACAGCGAGGGAAGCATCGTCGTCGGCGATCCTCGGCATCGCGCGTTAACGGAAAGACGCCGGCAGGGATTCTCCTGCGCGACAAAAATCATGCACAATGAGCCTCTACCCCGAAGCCTATCGTGACTGCATGAGAATAACATCGAGGAAAACGAACATTTCCCAGCGTCGCTGCCTTTCAAGATGCAGTTCTCGAGTCATTTCGAGCTGTGGAAGAAAATTGCCATCGTAGGTTCTCGAACGCAGGGACTGAGTACCGCTGAGAGACCGCGTCACCTTTCTCGCTCTCGCGCATTGCTCAACGCTACGACGTCGCGAGAGACAGTGCGAGAAATATTCAAGTGCCGTAAAAGGCCGAACGTTCGCGAATTTATGTAATCGTTACGATTAGGTAGGGGTTCGCTAACGAGAGCGTGAGAGACACGTTACTCGTGGCACTTTCCGCTGAGTTTTGGAGCGAGCTGAATCGTCGATCGATAGTCCCGATACCGCGCGGTGAAAATTCACGAGCCCAACACCTGGTTCGTCTGGAGGGAATACCTTGAAACGTCGGTGAGCTCTTCCGTCCGCGGGACTAAATTAAGATCGGTGGTTCGTGTATTTTGTTCATAGTTTTTTGTGTAATTATTCTTCGCGTCCGAGTTACCGGCGTGAGAATACAAATTATATTTTGTCACGTGCTCCGGGTTCGGCGATTCCCGAAGAAGGGTGGCCGTTTCTTTGAGGTCGGCAAAAATTGTATTGTTGTGTGTAGAGCTGCGAGACATGCTCGTCTTTCTCTCGAACGGCCGTAAGCCATGGCCGCGATAATCTTTTTCAAAATTATTTTCTTGATTATTTTACTATTCCTGTGAGCGCGCCTTGGGGCTAAAACCCACGGGAAGTTGCCTTTCGTTACCGTCGTACGCGGGAAGCTATCGTGCATGTGAGTGAGAGAGTGAGTGTGCCGGGGAAGAGACAATGTATTCGCTAGATAGACCGGTTTGGGTTATTGTACCGGATTGCTAAGTCGAAGTTTTGGATGATTTTCTTTCCCCGGGAATTTGTTTGTTGCAAAGCTCGTGATCGAGAGCCTTCCCGCGACGCGTTAATTTGCGTGTGTGAATGTACGTGCGTGTGAGAGCCAGAGCGAGATCCCGAGTGTGGGAAAATTGTCGAAGAAAATTATTGTTAAATTTCATTGGTTCA
This sequence comes from Ophion slaviceki, assembly GCA_944452715.1. NCBI lineage: Eukaryota > Metazoa > Arthropoda > Insecta > Hymenoptera > Ichneumonidae > Ophion > Ophion slaviceki. The sequence goes on from OX101784.1 coordinate 24,646,574, forward strand.
CGGGACGAGAGGTTTGCGTCGAGATCTTCGGTTTTTCGTCTCTTAGCTGAGTTTTGTTATTTGAATAAAAGTAGTATATTTTGGTTCCCGGATATCTCGAATTCTGAGTTGAACTTTATTTTTTTATTTTGTTTCCTCCGGATACCGACGTTAATTTCACCCAGCCCCTCACCGGGTTACGAAAGTTGCAGCTAGCCGTCAGCTAATCAACCTCGTCAAATTTTCTCTGGCGCGTTACGCGCCCGGCGCCCATCCCGAAAGGGAAAATAAAAAGGGGAAAATTATTACGACATTTTGTGGCTCGATGTTGAGGGTTTTTGCGTGGATAAATTCGGTGTTAAGAATTTACGCTACAGTGTGCAACCGAATTTCTATTAAAATCGGATTGTGTTCTTCAAATACACCTTCATAATCGTTACGAAGCTCTTTTCATGTGACGATTGACTATCTTAATTGTTTCATGAACATTCGGTTTCATTGCGTACAAAAATCACCCCCTCCGTTTTTTACCCTCCTTCGGCGGAATTTCTCAGACGCGCACAAATTCTAACGAAGTATTGTGCCGTCTACTTTTTAAATTACGTACATTTTTTTATTTTGCTATGTAAAATAGCAATTACTGCTTTTTGTTTCACGCTTGAAATTCAACATTGAGAGACGCGGCAGCGTGTTTACGCCAAATAATCAAAAAGCAACTCCAAAAATCTCGATGTCCCTGACGAACTCGCCGCGCACACTTTATACGCTAAATTGGCGTTCTATCTCTATCTATCTATAACGCGTCGACGAATCGAAAATCTGATGACATTTGACAATAGTAATGTGATTTTTTCCTATCGTTTGGTCTAGGTTACTTCCCGATTCGTCCACTCAATCCTCAGATCTCAATATTAACGGTCGATTTTCCGAGCGATTTGGACATTGAGAAAATGATACCAAATTCTTAATTTGGAAATTCTTCAATCATTCTCACATCAAATGAAGGTAATTATAAATGTATATCCATGGGGATATATTTTTTTATTGTCTTTGGTTGATGTGAGAAACATTCATACACCGGCTTCTCTATATCTAGAAGTTTGAGGTTGTCTCTGTCTCCGATCACTGTGAAGAAGTCCATGATTTCGGCTTCGCAGTCGCTAAAAATATAAAATGTTGATTGATTTTGTCAATCTAACAAGGAACATTCCTCAGGTGACACTCTTCGATTTTGTTGTAATTTGGATATGTTATAAAGCACCGAAAAGTAAGCGATACGTATTTTTTTTTATCGGCGGAAAAACGGTTTTGAGGGGTGAAACCACCTCTCGAAAAAAAGGCATCTCTAGGGGTAATATAGCAGTTTCACACACAACGAGTCCACCGGTTTTAATGAAACAAAAACGAAAATTCTTCTAATCCGAAGCAATGAAAAATCCACTATAGTGACATTGCAAAAAAATTAAGGGGTGAACCATCCCTATATTAAGAGGTGGTTTCACCCCTTAAAACCGTTTTTCCGCCGATAAAAAAAATCGTATCGCTTACTTTTCGGTGCTTTATAACATATCCAAATTTCAACAAAATCGAAGGGTGTCACCTGAGAGATGTTCCTTGTAAGACGAATACATATTTTTGGCTTTCAAGTGGCTAATTATAAGAACATTCCATTCTTTGTCTTACATTAACTAAAAGCAATTAACATTTTATATCTTTAGAGACTGCGAAGCGAAGAACGGATTTTTTTAAGCAATCTGAGACATTGAAAAATCCTTATTTCTCGGTATACAAGAGTCAATCCATCAATTTTTTTCACATCAGCAGGAGACAAAAAAAATGTATATCCATCGAGATGTACATTTTTAATTGCCTTTGATTGATGTGAAAAAATTCATCAACTGCGACATCACTGCGAAGAAACCCATAATTTTGGCTTGACAGTCTTGGAAGATATAAAATGTTGATTGTTTTTAGTGACTGAAAGAAAAAAATATATTTTGGCTTTTCGACTAAAAATAATCAACATTTTATATCTTCCGAGACTGCACAGCAAAAAACATGGATTTAGGCGCAGCGATCAGAGACATTGAAAAAATGATATTTGTCGATACACAGGAGCTAATTCATTGACTTTTCTCGCATCAACTAAAGGCAATGAAAAATGTATATCCTTAAAGGTAAACTTTTTTTATTGCCTTCGGTTAATGTGCGGAAAATTAATAGAAATGCTTCCCAATATCTAGAAATTTGGGGTTTTCGATCTTTCCGATCGTTGAGAATTTTTTGACGTAAGTACTTTATGCGAATCTGGACTTACTTTTACATTCCTGTTGTGGGCTCAGCCCCGGTTCTTCCTCTGGTGGAGGTGTCGGTCCTCCTTCACCTATTTTTTCTTCCGTTTCCAATGCTACGGATGCGATTCCCCAGGTTCTAATGAATTCAAATATCTCAAAATACTTGTCCCTACTCAATACGAATTTGAAACTATATGCGTATTGTTATGTCGGAAAATGGATTTTTCTTGATTACGAAGGAAGGCCAGCTTGGCTTCGAAGCGCGGTTTTTGGATGCGAGGACGCGGTTGACACTTTAATCGAATCGTGAGAAAGATTTATTCAACGGGGCTGGCTATAACATTCGTCCAGTACAGTCTAGGAGTAAAATTCCTCTAGAACTATCGCGAGAGGTGTTTATAAAGAAATCGGCCGGGGGAGAGTGTTCGCAGTGGGGAGGGTTTCTGGGAATGAGCCTGGAAATTTCGAAGGGAAACGAGCACACATGTGTTTCTGGATTCTAGGAAAATCAGCTGCACTGACTAGGCGGGTCCGTGGGAACAGAAGCGATAAAAATGGCCGTAGAGGAGGAATTTGGGGACTAGTCACGTAAGGTGTGTGAAGAGGGATTGGAATGCAGTCGATTATACCTGTGTTCTAGGAAAGTCAAGGACGAGGTACACGGCATCAGGTCGAAGTGCAGTCCGAGAAGCGATAATTTATTATGCGGGGGGGTGGGCTAGGGGTACAGAGAGTCTGTAGGAAGGAAAAAGACACGGGCTGGGAAGGGTTTCGTTACACCTCCCCCCTTCTTTTAGAAAATTCATAAAGCGGTAATTGGATTTTCTATGCCTTAGGGTAATGAAAGTTACGTCTATTGGTGTGCCGTATAGTCAAGCGAGTATCGGAGGGTCGGCTTCGGTTTGATAAAACTACAAGTTCTTGGGGTGGATAGTGAGTTTCGTAATTAACGCTGTCGGTGGTATTCATATGGAAACAATTGTTATACACATTGACACAGGGCGAGAAGGTACATGCCAAAAATTTAGCTATCAGGTTGCCTAAACACGTAAATATGTGGGTCATTTGATAAGTACCTAGCCTACAAATGAAAACACCAAAATTTTGATAAAAATAAAATTTATTTTTCAATGTAGTCTCCTTTTAGTTGAATACACTTGGCCCAGCGGTGTTCCAATTTTTTTAACCCCGTTGAAAAAAATGTTATCTCTTGGTCTGCAAAATAGGCCTCCGTGGCGGCGATTATTTCGTTATTGGAGTGGAATTTCTTCCCGGCGAGTGAATTTTTTAGATTCGGAAACAAAAAAAAGTCACACGGAGCCAAATCTGGAGAATACGGTGGATGGGGCAGCGGTTCATAGCGTAATTCGACCAATTTAGCCGTGGCGAGCGCGGAGGTGTGAGCAGGTGCATTATCATGGTGGAAAAGCACTTTCTTTCTCGACAAATGGGGACGTTTTTCTTTTAACACGGCGTTAAATCGGCTCAATAGTTCGGCGTAGTACTGTCCCGTGACCGTCTTGCCCTTCTCCAGGTAGTCAATAAAAATCACACCTTGAGAATCCCAGAAAACAGTGGCCATCACCTTTCCAGCCGACGGGACCGTCTTTGCCTTTTTGGAGCAGGTTCACCGGGTAAGGTCCACTGTTTTGACTGCTCCTTGGTCTCTGGAGTATACCAGTGAATCCATGTTTCGTCGACGGTCACGTAACGACGCAAAAACTCTTTTGGATTGCGATTAAACAGCTCCAAACACTGCTCTGAAGTGGTCACACGAATGCGCTTGTTGTCTGCAGTCAGCAAACGCGGCACCCACCTTGCTGACAGCTTCCTCATGCCCAAAGTCTCATGTAGGATATGCCACACGCGTTCTTCTGAGATGCCTACTATCACAGCTATCTCGTGCACCTTTAATCGGCGGTCTGACAAAACGATATCGTGTATTTTTGTCACGTTCTCCTCCGTAGTGGCTGTTTTTGGAACACCTGGGCGTGGATCATCAAAAACCGACGTACGACCACGTTGAAACTCGTTATACCAAAATTTAACGGTCGCCATCGAAGGAGAAGCATCCCCATACACTGCATCCAAGCGTTCTTTAATTTCACTGCGCGATTTCCCTTCCAAAAACAAGAATCGAATCACCGACCGATATTGTTCTTTCTCCATTCTTTCAAAAATCAACGGACACACTTGCTTTCACACGCTCTCAAAAGAGAACTACAAGTCCGATCCGGCTGAAATTTTGTCAGTAGCCGTCTACAAGACGGTACTACACTATAGTGTATTTCTCTTGCAATAGTGGCACCATGTAGCGGTGAGGCTAGGTACTTGTCAAATGACCCACGTAGACATATCTTAAAGACTAACATTAATGCTACAATACAGATGCACGCATATCCAAAGTATTTCAGCCCATCGTAAGCTGTTTCGGATAATGATTTGTTTCGTCGACGGCGTCCAATTTTTTCAGCTTTTTCTGAGACTTTGTCTAATGTTTGTACGGGGAATTTTAGTTGCGTTGCGTCAATATCCGTGGGCTTTCCTAAAGTATTCAGTTGTGAGTCGTCCAGGGATACAGAGTAGTTATTCAAAATGTCATCGAGTTCAGGAGTCTTGATCGTCTTGTGTACGATTACGTCCGTTGTCTTTTTCGTCGAGATTTTTCGAATTCGAAAAATTTCTTCGAACTTTTTCTTCGAGTCTAGGTCTAATGACAATATTGTCAGTCTGTCCAAGGCCCCTAAAAGTGTTATTCTGTTGGTTCCGTGTAGGGTAGTCTGTCGGATTTTATGGTCGTCGCAGACGATGTGAAATATTTCGGGAGTGGCTCCTCCCACTCCCGCCACCATGTTTTGTCAAACTTTAACAAATATTTTGATGTTCAATAAAGACCGCTTAGTCAACATACCAAATATCAACATTCTATATTTAATACTTTTGGCATACAAAATTGGTGAAAAATCAAACATTGTTTGGCCCAACAAGGTAGAATCTTCCGTTAAGCATATAGATCGTAGGGATAGCGCATGCGCAGAAAGAGCATGGGATCACGCGACGAGATCGAGAGGGGGCAGTCGCCGACCGAGCATAAGCCGACCGCGAGCGAACATGTAACGATTTACGCACAATTGTATTAAAGGGCCAGTTTACTTTGGAGCCACGAATAAAGGCTATTTTCGCGATTAAAAAAAAAAGATTATATTAAAGATATGAATATCAAAGTTGTTGGGCTTAATAAATAAAATCTTGAAATACATTTTTCAAAAAATTTAATTTATTTTTATTCATTTTTAAGTATCAAAACTATAGTTCAACGTAATGCCTTAAAAATAGGTGGGTTAGGTAGCTCCAACACAACTCGGCAACGGCTTGTCTGAAACAAAAAAATCAAAGTCCATTAGATTCAGTATGACACCAGCTACAAAATAACCCTCGGATATAAAGTTTTATCATAAAAAATAAAAAATGGCAGATGAAAGACAAAAACAGTTTTAAAAAATCCGTTTTTTCGCAGTTTTTGGCAAAAAAAGAGTAAAGATCAAAATTTTAAAACCATCGAGAGTCATCTTGTTGTGAATCATGTTTACAATTTGTGGTTCAAATTTCAAGAGATTCGGTTTATTCGTTTTAGAGATATGATGGAGCTAGATTTTGAAAACGATGTTTCGAGAAAAACGCGTTTGAAGTTTATACTACGATCGGCCGAGCGCGCTATACGCTCAAGTAGACGAAATAAGGAGCGGACGTTCAGGTAAAAAAAAATACTTCGAGAGCTCGGATTTTCATACAATTTTGACATAATACTTCTGAATGTATGTACTTTCGAAAACAGTTAAAAAATCGATTTTTTGAAATTTAAAAAGTGGACTGGCCCCTCAACCATTCGTATATTAAATCGTTATTTTAAGTATGAGCGTGGTTTTCTTTTCATTATTCCCACACACACACACACACACACGCGCGCGCGCACGCCCACGGACACACACACACATATATATAAATCTATATTGTGTATCTGCCCGAGCTCTTTCTTCTTAACCATGAACGCCGAGTCGTTGCACATTTCCAGTGTACTTGTGCGGTACATACGTTGTACAGTTATATAATGGTGATACCAATTTTACGTTATAATAGTAGTGATTTTTTAAAAATGGAAATGAAATATTTGGAAAAGCATTATTCCTAAGGTTTAACAATATTGTATGCAACATTTCTAGTAAACTTGCTTGGCTATTTTATATAAATTTATTTCACTTTTTTGTTTATTTGAATTGAAAAAATATAACAAAGCTATTGTTTGAATTAAAATAAAAAATATTTTGAGTTGAATCTGATTTTTTTTACACGATCAAACAAGCAATAATGTTTTTGGGAGGATTTTGATGCTGTAATAATTGAGTACTCCAAATCTTATTCTGTCGAGAAAATTACTGGAGACTGGAGTTATAGGTGTATGACTTTGACGGAGAATGGCTGTCATAACATTTCAGATATAAAAGAATTCTTAAGACCTACAAACGAGGAAGCGTTAATTATCTTATCTTACCGGCTTGTTTATTCCCCACAATGTGGACATGGCCGTACGTTACATTCATAAAAAATAAAGCAGAGTTGCTTGTCGACTGCCGCGCAGAATCGTCGAAACGCAATAAGTGCATAGATCTTGCTATCCATGAGATTATCAATCCTATTGCGCCCTTGAAGAATTCGTTGTGGCCAGTTTAGTGAGTTTCGTCATAGTGTGCCCCCAATCATAAGTCGTAGATCTCAAAGGTCGTATTTATTTGAATTTTCCATGCATTCCAAGTAATTACGTATTTAAAAGTGAAGTGTATTAAGTGTTTTCTCGTATTAAATATGAAGGTCAACCCAATGAATATTATACAACTAATTCTGACGAAACTCGAAGCAATGAATATTCTTGACACGGCCATGAACGATGCGAAAATACTAGGAGTGTGCGGGTAGCAGAATTGGTCGGGTCGGGTCGGGTCGGGTAATTAGACTATGACCCGATCGGGTACCCGAGTTTTTCGGGTACCCGACTTTCTTCGGGTACCCGACTTTCTTCGGGTACTCGTCTCACATCGGGTACTCAATGAGTCGTGTTGCCGGAACAAAATTTTGTTTCATAGTATAAATAGCGCCACGGAAACGTACCAAAACGAACGAAATAGACTCCAGCTTTATGTTCTCTACCCTTCGCCGATAGGTTGGAGTTCATAAGAAGAACAAGTAATTTATGTAATAATTTTAGTATTTTTGTTATATATATATATATATATATATATATATATATATATTCACAATTTCTTCCGGCAAACTTCTTTTAAAACACTCGCATTTCAGGAAATATCGAAATATTTTAATGTCGAAAAACTGAATAAAAGCAAGAATCTTCGTCGAATTTTCATTAATTCTGTCTAGTGATAACTGGTAATTTCAGCGATTCACTCTTAATTTAATTTTGTGTCATTTTTTAATTTTTTTTCCAGGTAAAGCGTGTTCTTTAAACGCTTATATCTCTGAAACTAATTAAGATATTTTCAATTTTAAAATGTCAAATGGAAGCTACATTCTTCTCGCTTCGAATAAACACGAGGCGTTGAATCTTGGTTTTTTGGGTTTTTTCTCCATTTAAAACCCACGTTAAAAAAATCAAAACTTTAAAGCGTTCGCCGGAACAGAAGATATTTACTGCAGATTTTTTCCTTTCGGACACTTTTTAGTGATGCCAAAACGCAACTTTCCCGCGCTATTACGATACGATCCGCCAAAACTTACCATTTTTCACTCCACCCTAACAGACACACACACTCGCACGTACGTACACACACACACACAGGATAGAAAAGTGAGGCGAAAAAAGATTTTTTACAGTACTATCATTTATTCATTTTATCGCCTTCTTCGAGTTTTCGTTTTCTCCTATTATTTGGCCGATACACCTGAATAAAAAATAAAAATAAATATAAATAATAGTTACGGATCTCCGATTCGTTCACGAATATTCGAAGTTTAAGAATACTCGACGTTTACGAGTACCAAAAATTTGAGAGTACCCGATTACCAAATTCGGGTACCCGATAGTGGCGGGTAATCCAAAAACGTAACCCGTCGGGTACCCGGCCGACCCGAACATCGGGTACCCGAGTGAATCGGGTACCCGCACACCCCTAGAAAATACCATTAAACAATAGTTTAAAGAGTATATATTTAAATGCGATAGAAGAGTATACTGACATCAAAGCGGTGGAAGAACACTTTCTAGATTTTAAAAAACCATATAAAGATATAGAAATTCAAATAGTGGAAGATGAAGAATGGCCACATGATATTCGTCAACGGCATCGCTAGACGCATGCTCAAGTGATGAAGAAAATTTGTCATGCGAATACAAGTCGAGAGCAATTGATTACTAGAGTTCTGGGAAAAATAATTAGAGCATAGAAAGTATTGGACAGAATTTTAGAAAAGTAAAATCTGTCTCCAGTTAAGTCGTTGGTCACATTATTTAAACAAAGGTGGAACTTACAAGGAAACATGGCTAGAATTTGCGACTATATATTGCAGTACTTCAAGCCTGCTTTTGACGCTGGCTTAACAGTTCATGATAGCAATTTACGAAAGTAAGTCTTGCAAGCACCGAAGGAAATTGTGGGTGATATCATTCAAAAATGCCCATGTATTGTATCAAGAAAAGTAATCAAATTCATCACCAGAAAAACGATTGAAAATGTAGAAACTTTAAGAGCGCAAGCTGAAAAATGTATAGATGATGCGTAGCAAAATATACGTACGGATTATCTAATGTATAGTTCGGACCAAAGTTCGGACGAAAACCAAAGTTCGGACGAAAAATGTATAGATGATGCGTAGCAAAATATACGTACGGATTATCTAATGTATAATTCGGACCAAAGTGGTTTTATATTAAAGATGCATTCTGGAAGACCTTTAGCAGTCGAATGCCCAAAGCCGGTGAATTGTCTTGAACAGGCAGTTCCGTCCACTACCCACAGTAATACTATTCAGTCAATGATATCACATGAGGGAAACCTTGTTTCTCTCGGTTTTCTGGTTCTCAAAGAACTAACACCCGTATTCATAGTCGTTCCTTAAGAAATATGGCCTCCTTGTTCTTTGTTCTGAATAAAGAACAGGGAATAAGGATTCCTCAAGTTACATCTATGAATACGGGTTTTACACCCGTATCTCTAGTTATTATTATTACTATCATAGTTAGACTCACAATCCTCCTCATTTACAAATATTCTCAAGACATATTTTTACATATCAAATTAACATGGCCCATATTATTCCACGCTTCGGCTTATCAAATTTTCGTTTACAAAATATTAACATTGAAACTTCTAATATAACGCTTTTTCCTCGCTCTAGCGACATTACACCAATCAATTTTACAATCACGAAACATTAGTTTTTCGTTTCCTTTTTTTTTCACTCTTTAGTTACTTTCGCACAATGTCCTTTTTGATGCTTTTGAACAATATTGTCCTCGTTTCGGAGTTCCATCGGTTTTTGTGTAAACCCGATGGTGGTGATTCGCCCGTGGATGACTTCCGGTGCTGACGAGTCGCACTCCCGACAACGTCGTAAGCTCGGGCGTTAGACACCTACGGGGTTTGTACCCTCCCGAATTGACCGAAGCCGAGCAGTTGTGGGAGGCCCTCCGGGATGACGTCTAGTCCTGGCGTGGTGAACTGTTGAGTTTGTGCTATTCCCGAATTGCAGAAGGTCATACGGTGTCATGATAGTGTATGGGTCGGCGCCATGTACTCAGAGTTCTCTTTTGGTATACGTTACTAAATGGTTTTTATACTGATACCGCTGCGCATCTTATTCGAGTTCTTCTTTTCTTTCTTTTCCAGTGGGTCTTTTATTAAACTTCTTGATGAATTATAATATATATTATTGTTATTGCGGTATCGATTCTTAGTACCAACTTGATCCGCTTACAGATCTGGGACCAATCTCATCCTCCGCCACATGCGTCCTGTCCTTATATCTCCTCCGGGGATCTCCTCAATCCCCTTTTCCATTATCTTTCACGCACGGACGTTTACGCGACCAATCATCTTTCAACATTCTAACCGCCATTGTAATATTGGGAGTAAAAATAAGTCCTCGCCGTTTGACAAAAGATAGCCCCACCAGGAGGTTATGGTTGCAATTGTCAAATGTAAAAGGTCTTATCGTAAGGTTGGACATCTGGCAAGACCTTGAAATATTAGCGATTTTTTATCAGCATCACATAATTTTTTCGTGCCAAAATGTCGAGTTTTGAGCCGAATAAGCGACATTTGCGGGAACGTTATAACTCTTCTTTGTTTCTTTAATTTGAACAAATCTGCAGCTGAGGCGCATCGATTGCTTGTAGAAGCATATGGTGAGGCTGCTTTAAGTGAGAGAAGTTGTCGTTAGTCGCTTAAAAAGTTTAAGAACGGTGAGTTTCACGTCGAAGACAAAGAACGTAGCGGAAGGCCGAAACGAAGCCGCGGAGATGGAAGCATTATTGGAGGAAGATTCGTGCCAAACGCAAGCACTTGCACTTACAGTAGGAGTGACTCAACAAGCAATTTAACATCGTTTAAAATCGTTGGCAATGATTGAAAAGCAAGGAAATTGGGTTGCCTGTGAATTGAAGCCGAGAAACATAGAACGCCGATTTTACACATGTAAAATGCTGCTTGCCAGGCATTAGGTCAAAACCTACCTGGGAACACTCATTTGGGAAGTTTTACCCCACCCGCCGTATTCACCAGACCTTGGTACCTCGGACTATCATTTACTTCGATCGATGACGCACGCCCTGTCTGAGCAGCACTTTACATGATATGAAGATACATAAAATTAGGTCGATTGGTGGATAGCCTCAAAAGATGAAACATTCTTCCGACGCGGTATCCATATGCTGCCAGAAAGATGGGACAAGTAGTGGCTAGTGATGGACATTACCTTGAATAAAACATACAGTACCGTTCTTTCACAATAAATGCCCAATATTTTATTTAAAAAAACGGTAGAGACTTATTTGTACTCCCAATAAATCGATTGTGAGCTCAACATCGATGGAAGTATCGATCTATTACAACTCGCATAATACGTACATTATACTTGGCTATTAAATCAATCATTAAATTTTTTTCTACAATTGATTAATGAAAAATGGCACAATTAAACCATTGTTAGAATTAAAACAGATAATAATTATTTTTGACGTAAACCATAACTTTGTATAAGATAAAGTGAACAACCATGTTCTCGAGGGGTTTTTTTTTATTACTCGGCGTACTTTGTTAACTTTTTAAAGTTTTTAAAAAAGATTCAATTAATTTTTTTGAAGGAAGAACACTTTTTTGCTTAGCTTCATTCCGAAGAGTAGTGAGTTTCAAATATGTTTGAAGAAACTATACGTGTATAGTTTCAAATTGATATTTAGCAGGGAAAAGAGTTTCAAGATATATGAACTCGAAAAAATATGCGAAATGGCATCCATAACATGGTGAGATAATGGGACCATGAATAGTTTTTCAGCTGTTGATTATTTTTATGATAATTTAATTTTTATTCTTTTGGTAACCATGAACTCCAGCCAGTGAAGTATATATTTTTTAGATACTCATACATTGTATTTATATGGACGGTGCGCTTTGTTGATCCCACTTGAGATCGACGAAGAAAGTATCAATTTTTCTTTGTCTTCGAACGAATTTCGGGGTCACGGTACTCAAAGCTGTATACTTTTCTCTGATTGATTTAAGAGAAATTAAGACTTTTGCCGTTTCGGTACCAAAGACTTTGAGAATTTATCACTGCCTAAGTTTGATGCAAGAATAATTTATACTTGTGGCCTGACAGTGTTTGCGAATGAGCTAATAAAGCCATAAATTTAGCTTTGCACTGCCTAAATATATGTTTTACTAATTGCGCTCGACGCGAAACAAATCCATATCTCCAGCCTCCCGATACCTACTAGTATACATTTTTCTTTGTCTTCGAGCAATGTGAACTTCATATTTCTGACTTTTCAGTACCTAAAAGTATACATTTTCCGTTAGCTGTGTTCGATGCAAGAGAATTCTACATTTTTGGCTTTCTGCTCTATTTACCGTAAAGTATCATTTGAATGTCTTCAAATGAATTGCGGTAAATAGCGGTTTAGAGTAGAATTGCAGTTATTCGCTGTTCTTGGTGTGGGAAGTCATTATGTTTGAAGCATTTTTTTATTACCATTATTGCAGTACTTTTAATGAGTAATATAATTTATATAACTTTAAATGCCAGAATTGTATAAAAAATAACAAGAGCTTGTTGTTATTACTATTTGAAATATTCGCAATTCTGTATTTGGTTAACTATTTAGTGGTAAGGGAATAATCGTAAGAATAAGCGATTTACATGGAAATTCCGCTGGAAGGGGGCAAGAAAACGGAGGGTGCGGTTTCTCTAAGGAATACAACTGAATTTTCTTAAAACGATTAAGATCGTCGATTGTTACATGAAAAGAGCTTCGTAACGATTAGAAAGCTAGATGTAAAAAACATAATACGATTTGAATGGAATTTTGGTTGCACTCAAATAGGCGTTATTCGCCGGTTAAAGTTTTTGAAAGAACGCAAAACGCTGTACCAACGTACCTTTCGTCGTATTATGTTCGAATGCAAATACGTTCGTTGAAATATGACGAACAGTTTTAACGTTTATAATGGAGTTTATAACGTATATTCGAAATGGTATCATACAGGGGTAGTCCACCCCGCAAACGAGGTTTTTCGCAAAACGCAGAAACACGTATGTCCTAATTTTTTTATCTTTCTCAAATGCAATTGGTTTCGTTGAAATATAAAGAAAAATTTTTAAGTTATAAACATTTTCCGACTTTCGACCCCTATATATTGATACCAATTCACCCCCTTGGAATGGGAAAAAGTCCATTTGTCCATCATCAATATCAACGAATTGCTGCTGTCCAGAGTTTTGCACATTTCATCTTCTGCGAAAAAGTCGCTCAAACCTGCAGGCTTTAAGCACGTGTAGTGCAGGAACTGCACAGTGCTCGCCAAAAAAACTGATGATGGGATCACGCACACAGTCAACTCACTTGCTGACGTCACAAAACTGCTGAGCCTTTATTCCGTCACTCAAGCACAGGATTTTGCGCCTGCACAGCCATCTTCTCTTAAAGATACCGACTTCCGTTTTTGCTGCTTAAACGCCAATTCGCTTCGCTGTCAACTCGACTCCATCAAGGGATTCCTCGACGAGTCTACCACTTTTCATGCTATTGCTATAACGGAAACCTAGCTCGCTCCCCCGATTCGCGACTCTCTCGTCGCAATATCGGGTTATTCTATTATAAAAAGCGATCGCAATGCGCATGGAGGTGGTGTTGCTCTATTCGTGCATGAATCACGGCTAGGGTTATCGGTTTCACGGCTATGGTTATCGCCAGCTCAGCTACCTCGGTCACCAGCTGTATAGAGTTCATCATGTGTGAGCTTGACTGCCCTGGCTCGTCTCCGATCTTCGTGGCTGTGGTCTATCGCCCCACACGTCCCTTTCACGATTCCTCAGAACTTCGAGCAAGAGCTTGGAGGAGCGTCGGAACGGTACAGCCATAAGATAATCGTGGGAGACTTCAACGCTGATCAACTCAGCAATAGTAACGACGCTCAGTATATCAGAGGACTTTTTAGTTATCTCTCTCTCCAACTCATCGACCATGGCTTCACGCATAGCTCCGGTCTCACCGAGGTGTGGCTAGATCTTTGTTTGGTTGATGAGGCCGATGAAATCGTTTCTTGGAGTAAATCTGAGACACCACTTGGAGCTGGACATTATTTAGTACATGCTACAATTAAGATCGTCAAAGTTAAACCGTCTACTAACGTTATTACTACGAGAAGACTGGGAAGACTATCTGATCCAGAAGCCAGAGAAGCCTTTTCGGCTGTCGACTGGGACTCGCTTGCGTCCCAAGAGTTCTGCATGGACGAGCTTCTCGGTTCTTTCTACGATCGATTTTTTACCACCCTCGATGCCTTAGCTCCTGTTACAAATGTCAGGGTTAACTCAGTTCGACATGCTCCGTGGATGATGCAGGACCTTAAGGCCTCTATGCGGCTCGTCAGCACCTTATATCGTCGCTTTCGTCGGAATAAGACGAAGAACAGTCTTGCCATGTATCGCCGGGCCCGCGACCGCCTTCGGCCGGAGCTTTTTGCTGCCAGAGTAAACTTCTACAAATCCCGCCTTGAGCGTCTTTCTCCGGATGCCACGTGGCGAGAGTTGCGTAACCTCGGCCTCTCTAAAGAGTGCAGTAGTGCAAGGCTCGTGGTCGAGCCGGATAATCTGAACGCTGCCTTCGCTTGCGTCTCCTCTTCACGCCTTGATACCTCATTCAATGATCAAGTACTGCGTCTAAGCGCTTTGTTTACTCAGGATCGACCTCAGCTTGTTTTTAGCAGTGTTTTACCCGCAGAGGTGGAGAGAACATTGTTATATTCTCGATCCAATGCTCAGGGTGCAAACGGGCTCACTCGCCGCATGCTTGTTCCGGTCCCAAGTCACCTACTCAATCTCGTCGTCACTCTATTTAATAAGTCTATTGCAGACAGGTGTTTTCCACGAGCCTGGAAGAGGGCGATCATTTTTCCACTTCCTCAGGTGCCTTCTCCGTCCAGCGTCAGTGACTACCGGCCCATATCACTGCGACCCTGTCTCAGCAAGGCTATGGAGCTCCTAATACACGGCAAGATCTCCCTGTACACCAAACAGCCTAGCATTCTCGATCCCTATCAGTGTGGTTTTCGACAAGGTCACAGCACAGAGACAGTGCTTCTTAAGCTGCTAAACGATGTCAGGATTGGTATGGATAGGAGAAAAGTCACCGTTCTAATTCTCTCTGATTTCTCCAAGGCCTTCGACTCGGTTCCGCATGATCTCTTACTCCACAAGCTAGCCAATATTGGCCTATCTTCTGGAGCAATCGTCTGGCTACACTCCTACCTTACTGGACGATCACAGGCGGTAAAAATAAATGACGGCTCTTTCACCGCTTGGCTGGATACCAACAAGGGCGTACCCTAGGGATCTGTTCTCGGCCCTCTCCTCTTCTCGCTCGTTATCAACCACATCGACCCTGTCATTCGGGCGAAACGCCTACTGTACGCTGACGACCTACAAATATATTCCAGCTGCTCACCTCCTGACCTTGCGGGCTGCATACTTCAGCTAAACGAAGATATCGCTAGAATATGCGATTGGGCTCTGAGGAATAAACTGAAGCTTAATCTCCTCAAAACTAAGGCCATCATCCTCGGAAACAACCGACTCATCAACCAAATCGGTTTGTCCAATCGTCCGTCTCTGAAAGACGGCATCATCAATGTACCCTTCGTTTCTACGGTCAAGAATCTTGGCGTTGTCGTCGATGCTAAGCTCACCTTCAAGCAGCACATTGCTGGTGTAACTTCCAAGGTCAACAGCCTACTCTACAGGCTGTGGCAGATTCGCGAATATACGGATGAGAATCTTCGCACGACACTGGTCTCCACTCTACTACTCCCTCATATCAACTATTGTTCTTCGGTCCTTCTCGGCGCTGGGGTCGTCAATGATTTAAAACTACAGAGGCTGATCAACAAGGGCATACGGTGAATCTTCGGCCTCCCTCGCGATGCTCCCATCTCATCGTTTCGGAGCAGGCTTGGCTGGCTTCCTGTCAGCCAAGCCTGCCTCAACCTGAACCTAAACCCAAGTTCAAGTAGCCTTGAACAGTCTACAAAGCTTTGCACGGGAGTGCTGCCGCCATACTTTGCGATCTACTCCTAGTACACCAGCGTACCACGAGGTACCCCCGCGACCTGGTGGTCCCGTCACATCGCACCAAATCCTATAAACATGCGTTCTCAGTCTCTGGCCCGCTCATTTGGAATTCGCTCCCCACCGATATTCGAGCATCCGAGTAGCTGGCCTCCTTTAAATCGCGCCTTAGAAACTGGAACCTTGAAGTGGCCTTGTAGATCCTGAGCCTATCTATCTATCTATGTATGTATTATCTATTCTCTGTGCAGGCACTCTTTCAAGTTATTTAATTCTTTATTCCACATGTACCTTATTGTTATCTTGTCATTTTTTACTGAACTATTTATTCTTAAGCTTATCGAGAGAGTGGGCACCCGCGTAACTTAGATTTATATAATTGAGCGGCACTGCGCAATTAAGATGTAAGGAACGAAACGCTGACATGTACACTGACACTACAATTCATCGCTCGATTCATATACTCGGTGAACGGCTTATTATGTCGGTGTCGGCTAGCTACTTCATTTCTATGATATGCTTGGTATCAGTTTCTTTTGTTCAATTTTGAATATTAAAAACATTTTCTCTCTCTCTCCCTCCCTCTCCCTCTCCCTCTCCCTCGCCCTCCCTCCCTCTCTCTCTCCCGCTCGCTATTTTTTATGAAAAAAGGTTGATGGAAATGACAAAGAAATTATCTTTGTATGCTATTTTTGCATTATTCACTAAGGTAACCGGTAATTTAGCCATAAAATAGTAAATATTCTCATTACCCTATATTCCCTATAATAGGAGTAAAAAATGTAGTTTGATGGGGATATGACAAGGGGGAAGACCTGTACTAAGGAATCTAAGATTTAAAAAATATATATATTATAGTATACCGATAAATTCACAACACTAGTACTTCCATGCGAGCCATGGAAGGAAAATATGGATGCGAGATATGGCAGCCATGGCTGCCATAAACTGAGCTGTACATCTTTAGCTTTTCTACTATTTATTTAGCATATCCGCGGGTGACTGTTCGGTGGTTGATCGTTTTTTTAACATAAAAAACTTATATGTCGAGTCAAACAGACTATTTTTATTTTTCATGCCATCACTTCGTTCAAGAGCTTAATCGATGAAGAATCGTTTGGCGATTGTTATTATCCCAAAAAAATCGTCAGGTGGCGACTAATTTACCTTGAAGGTATCAAATCAAATTTTCGACGACCTGGTCCGAATGCTTCTGGTTCGTATTAACATAGCTACAAAAATATAGTAATTTATACTCAATTCCGTTTTAACAAATGTCAATCGCAATACAATTATTTAATGGTAAGTTTGTAGACTCATTGTGTGACACAGTAAACAGTTGATGTTAACCAAGATTAGCTTGGCAAGGGTGCTTCGCAATTTCCGCCTCGCGGAAGTCATTACTGTGCAAACTTGTTCGTATGTCACCTTGTTCCCGTTTGATCGTTGATATTTTTTGGAACATTCGGTGACCTTACTTTTTGTATCGATGCTATGTAAGCCTTGAAATTATTCTCATGCATGGCGCAGTTTTCCTTATATATGTCGAGTTGTTCGATACACAAAAACAGGAACTGTTAGGTAAAAATGAAGACATGAAAAACCAACGTTTTTGAAGTGACCGGTCTGCTCTGGGGTGTTGGATGACTTGACTTGACTTTTTTGACGTGATTGAGCATGTCAAGTTACGAAGCTCGTGCAAAGAATTTCGGCAAATATATTCCTTTACTATCTCCTCCTAACCTTAACCCTCAGGGTACGGACTATAAAAAAGTTACGTTCAGTACGGACAGGGGTTAGCCTAACCCGGCGACTTTGATTGGGTGTATATCGAGCTGTACTTTGTCAATTTGAATAAATTTTTTTTTCATTTTGTGTGAAATTGTCTCAAAAATATGATAGAATTGTCAGATTAATCATTTAACTGATTGAAAAAAAATTATAATGAAAAATGTGAACGGGTCTTGAATTTTTTTTGTAAAAAAACGTTTTTTTTTCAAAATGCTGTAACTTTTTGAAAAAAAAAAAGATATTAACATTGTATAACTCGCGTTTGAAAGGTAAAAAGTAGTTCTTTCAAATGTCCATAACGGTTTTTTGATTTATTCCAAAAACTATATTTTTTTTGAAAAATGAAAATACGCGTTTTTTCGAGTTAGCGAAAAAACGTTGTTTCGTTGATTTATGATGATAAAGGTTAAAAATAATTACTTTGAGCGTAAAAAAATTGTTTCTCAGATATTGTTGAGTAGTATCATATAAATAAACACCAAAAATAATTGTTAAAGACGAATATTTATTATCAAAAGTTTACAAAAGTCATATTACGTAGTATTGCCGCACTCGCAGCACAGTTTCGCTACGTGCTCTTTACACATCGCCTTATGACATCTAAGACACTTATAATACGTTTTTCGGTCAAGGGAACTTGGACATAAGTTACATCTCTTTTGCTTTGAAAGTCTATTGTCGACAAACTCATCGCGAATGTCCATTTCTTCTGGCAACTCACGAGAATCCAAAAACTCTTCAATCGTCTTTCGCAGACCTATCCTCAGAGTAGGTTTTGCCAATCTTTTAATCAAAGTAGGTTTAACTAATTGCAACGCCAGCTCTCGAAGATAATCGAGTCGTTTCAGAGGTGCATTGAATTGATTAAGATTGTATAAAATAAAAGAATTAACGCCAGCCTGATCGAGCATTCCATAAAAAGATCTAACAGGCCATCTACTTGTCTTGCGAGCTGTCGTGTATTGATGACATTTAAATTCATAACAATCGGTGCCGCCTTTGGTCTTGTTGTAGAATTCAATCATTTCCGGTTTTCCACTTCGTTCATCTATTTTACCTGTTTGATGTATCGACGATAAAACTAATACAATTTTTTTTTTCTTAGGATTGTATGACAGCAAGGTTTTTTTTTCTAAGTAACAGAATCTAATATTCGGAGTATCTTTGGATAAACTTTTGAATTGAGCAGGAATCTCTCGTTTATTTTTTTTTATTGTACCTATCAAAGATAAATTGTGCTCTTTTTTCATCATTTCTACAAGGGACAAAGAGGTAAACCAATTATCGCAAGTTATATTACGTTCGGTGTTGTACAATGGCTCGCTCAATTTGCGCACGTAATACGTAGGAATCGGTTCGCCTTCTAATCTATCAGTAACAGTTCCGCAGTAAGGGATCGCATTGATCATATAGTGAGTGCTTGCATCATTCAAAGAAATGATTTTTAAACCATACTTGTCTGGTTTAGAGGGGATGTACATTTTAAAAGAGCATCGACCTCGAAAAGAAAGCAACTGCTCGTCAATAGTGGTATTTGTGCCGGGCTCGTAGTTGTCCATACAATTTTTAATAAATATTTCCCAGATCTCTCGTATGTGTGTGAATCGATCTATCGCTTTCCTTTCGGCTCGAGTATCTTTACCATCGAATCGCAAACTTTGAAGAATAAATGTAAATCGATTTCTAGACATTGTCGCTTTGAATGGATTCCCCACCAATTAATAGTTTTGCACTTGCTCAACTTATGCACTCCGGCATAGTACAATAAACCAAACGTAGCTTTCAATTCTACTTTATCAATTACTTTATGTACTGACGTATCTAATCTAACGTTATTTTGTCGCATCACAGTTATTTCCCTTTCAACTTGCTCGTTTGTATGTTTGACGATGATATCTAAAATTTCATCGGTAAATAACACGCTCCAAGCTTCGAGCGGTGTTTTAACACGTGTCGCATTACCTTTAGTTGATGGCGCGTAAGATTGTTGTGACTGCGATCGACGGCCCCTCGATTCCGGAGCAGAGAGATTCCATTTGTGCCCGCTCTTAGCATGCAGGTATGAAGGGCGGCCGCGTTTGCGCGGCGGGGCGCCTCTCGGAGCAGCTGCTTCTTCTTCGCCTGACAGTGGCTCTCCTTCAGATTCTGCCTCTTCTTCGGCATCTGTTTCAGAATCGTGGGAACTTTCCTCTTCCGCATCTACGGCGTCGTCGGTGTCACTGTCGTTCTCTGTAACGCTGTCCTCCTCGTTTTCATTGTACAACTCCTCCAAAGCAGCAACGCTTCGAGTGATTCGACGCGTTGCCATGTTTTTAATGCGTGTTCTGTAATAAAAAATTACAAGAAACAAAATTTAATGAGTTATAATTCACTACGAGCAGCAAAGATTTCGATATAAGACGTACGTTCAAGTGATTAAGATCTACTACAATACTTCGCTTACACCATGTACAACGCGTTATTTTGAGGTTAGAATCTACAAAATTAAGTAAAGAGTACGTATTCTTACTTACCTTTTTATTCCTCAGCGGCAAACAGACGAAAATTAAAACTTTATATTTTTGAAAATTTTGGATTTTGTAACGTTGGATACGGACTGGGTGTACCACACCCGAGCACAATGTTCATATGTGTCTAGCTCGGACACAAAGCGGAGACTGACTCTGCCGCTTGGGCCTCTAATAGTGTGTACCTATAAGTTTTTTCCCCCCCTGGTCCGGACCCCCATCGCCGACTTCTCTTCGTATGGCGCTTCTTTCAAATTTCGCTCGGGTTACGGTAACCCAGTCCGTACCCTGAGGGTTAATGAATAAAGATTAGGAGATGATCTGAAAAATAACAAAGCAATAATGTACGCGTGTATACAGTAAATGTGCTTGAAGTGCGAGCACTCCCACTCGGATACGTCCCTTTCTAACAATTTTTTACAGGTGAAATTAAAAGATGGAATTTGGATTCTCGTGCTCGTCTTCAGCGTGCTAATATTAAAAAAAAAAACTATGAAAAATACGCACTCTTCGTTTAACCATTCATATCGATGTTCTTCGCCGTTTTGTGTAATTCCGTCACCAGCTTCTACTTCATTTCTCGAGCTACATGTGTCACTATTCTTCCGTCATTGTTATTTATAACATGATAAATAAACGTAAACTTATGAACAAATGGTTCCATCAAAGTCGTAATGACACACGATTTCACACATAATCCATTAAAAGTTTTCGCAACTTTCCTTAAAAATAGCGTGATTGTATGACTAGAATTTCTCAACATTGATGTCTGAACGATAGAGAAACTACCTAATGTATACGGTAGATGGCCCAGTAATCGTCACCTTAAGCAGATCGCTTGAGTTTGCAAATTTATATAGCTCAACTAGGAAGTGAGTAAAAGTTATTTTAAGTCGTTCTTAATCAGTTTTTCATTACGAAGAAGAAGGTCGTTATGAAATTCCCGTGCCTAGTACAGTTTTCGAGAAAATATTTCATAAAGGTTATAAGATGCGTACGAGTCATCGTCATGCCGCCATGACAGTTGGTCTGGTAATCGCCATGGGGACGTCCCACTAATCGTCACATGCATTTAAACTGCTTTGAGGCCTTATAAACCTCTGAAAAAAAATTGTTTTTTTTTTATTACCTTAAATTATGTATAAATATGTCGAAAATAATACGCAAAAGTTATTTTAGGTGGAAATTTTTTTAAGACATGTAGAAAAATGGTTTTAAAACTTTAAACGCGTTTTTCATGAAGAAATGTTTTCAAAATCGGGCGGACTCGTAGGGCCTGCATTTTTTGACCGATTGACTTCACATTTCAACTATAACTTCTTAGATACATTTTATAGCGATGTACACACGATTTTTACAATCGTTTAACAATTGCTATTTCTGGAAACGAACAAAGGCCGTTATTTCAGTCAAAAATTCTTAACAATCGGGCTAGATGTACAAAAATAAATATTTTATAATAGTCGTGTATACTTTGGTAGCAAAACTCATGTAGATTACGGGGAAAAGAAAATTCCTTTGGGTGTACATGTGCGGCTCCAACGAGTCCGCTCGTTGCATGTACCTACAGATATGTGAAATAAACCCTCTAAACCTCGTTTTGATTGCTTTATTAGTATTTTTTAATAATCCCAAAAAGCCTTGTTTTCCGACCATCCAAAGGTATATAAGACCTTAACTAATTATACAAAGGGTCGTAGGACTTTGTTGACTCGATTATGTCTGCACATAGAACGGCAGAATAATTTTTACGCACTCTGTCACAAACTTTATGATTTTTATTAAAACATTTGATAAAGAGTTGGAAACATAAATTTCTCTTCCGTGGAACTTCATTAATTTCAAAAATTAAACTAATTATTGCCTATTACGGCAGAATTATAATTTTTATTTATCAGGTTGATGAAAAAGTTTTGTCGCAAAAATTTTAAAAATGTCTTTTTACGTATTGACGCAATATGACATCGAGCTATGTCGAGAATATTCTAGAATGTTTTCTACTCTTCCGCGTGAGAGGGTATAAAAGGGCGAGCGCGCGTTCTAGTGGACAGAAATGGCTTCGATCTCGCAGGAGCAACTTCGAGCGATCATTTTTTACGAGTGGCGGCGCGGCACGAACGCAAGCACAACTGCTAAAAATATACAGGATGCATTCAGCGAGAACGTAGTTTCTCATCGAACAGTCCAGCGTTGGTTCAATCATTTTAAATCTGGAGACACAAGCCTTGAAGATAAAGAATGTTCCGGACGACCGTCGACCATCGATGATGAAGCATTACTCCGCTGCATTAAAGAAAAACCGGAAGCAAGTACGCACGAGCTAGCAAGAGAACTTGGCTGCACCCAACCGTCAAAAGTCAATCACTTACACAACTTGGGATACAGGAAGGTTCTAGCTCAATGGATACCACACCGTCTCACCGACGACAATAAGAACTGTCGCGTGACCATCTGCCAGTCTCTCCTGCTTCGCCACCATCTCAAGGAGTTTTTAGAAGATCTTGTGACGGGAGATGAAAGCTGGGTCCTGTATGATAACAGAACGCGTTTAGCCTACTGGCTTCCTATCGGAGAAAAACCGCCACACCAACCGAAATCTGATCGTCACTCACAAAAGGTTTTGTTGTGCTGTTTCTGGGATGCAAAGAGAATGCTGTTTCACAATTTTCTCCCTGTAGGTAAGACGATCTCCTCTACACGATACATCGAGAATCTCCAGGAATTGGCAAAAGCTATAAGAAAAAAACGGCCAAGACGCGCGACTGTGCACCTTCTCCACGACAACGCGAGACCCCATGTCGCAAAGGAAACCCACAAAACAATCACTGAGCTTCACTGGAATACCGTTCCTCATCCACCATACTCTCCCGACATCGCGCCATCTGACTACCATTTGTTCAGACATTTGAAGGCATCATTGAGAAACAAAACTTTCGAAAACGTCGACGATCTCAGAAGGGATATTTCAAATTTCTTTGAGTTCCAGCCGCCGCAGTTTTGGGCAAAGGGAATAAATGAGTTGCCAGCTAGATGGTCGAGTGTCATAGAAACCGATGGCGAATATATTGTTGATTAGAAATGTTTTGTATAAGATATATAAATAAATAAATTATATTGAAATTATTGCGACAAAACTTTTTTATCAACCTGATATTTGTAGTCATTATAAGCAACTACTTTTTCATAAAATAATTTTTAATCTTATTTTGATCGAGTGCTGTTCACCTGTGTTTGAGACATACCCAGTTATCGACATGGTCACGATGTAGTAATCGACAACATTTATTTATATGTATATCTTTTTACTATCGCGAATATTTGTATGACGATTACTGATCCGTGAATCCTGCAGACCATGCTAATTACGGTCTTAATATTTCTTTTCTGATTTTCTATAAACCAATATTCGATTGGTAAGACTCTTTTTTGCTAACATTGTCCCAGTTATCGACAGCCGTGGCGAGTAATCGGCAGAGTGTTTATGTTGCTGAACCGGTAATCGTCATATATGAAAATTCGTTGAAATGAACGTAAAACTATAATTTTTTATGCTGAACGGAAAACTAAAATCCTTGTTAATCACGTGAAGGAAAACTTACTTCACGCAACTCCACAGGCATTCTCAAATGACCCGAGATGTGACATGGTTCACGTTAACCTCCTAATGAAGGATTCGGCCGAAATGACAGCTAGACGTCGTAGCGGAATATATTTAATTTGATTATTCTTTTATACGTATACTTACGGGTGTGAAAATGTAATACAACATAGTAAATACCTCCTGGAAGCTAATATACCACAGATCTGCACGAAAGACTGATTTTTATTTTAAAATACTTATTTAATGCGTAAACATGACGATCACTAGGACCCTGACGGCCACTGGGCCGACTACCTTATGTCCCCAATAATTTTGATTTCGAAAAAAAGAATTACAGATCAATTTACCTTGAGAAACTGTAAGCGGAAAACATTGTAAAATGATCTCTTGGCTGGGTTAAGTGCATGTCGAAGAAAACCTCAACCAACTTCGGCATGTGCATGGTGCACGTAACTTCATAAACTTTCGTACGGAGCTTTGTCATAGATGGTTAAACTTTTTAGGGAAAACAAAGCATTGAGCTCTGTAGAAATCACTGATGCAGAGCTTGACGCTATCCTCTAGGTCCAAATATTATTGGTCTTTCTAAAACCTCCATCCAAAAATTTCAGCTATCTCTCTCGTATCGTATATCACGTGGCGCTTACTATGCCTTAAAACCACGGACTCTCAGAAAGGTCTTGAAACGACAGTTGTAGGGATAGTCGGCTAACGAAGGAAACTTTTAACTTGCATAACGACCGTCCCGACGGTCGTCATGCGAGTTAAAAGTAGCGAATATAAAAATATTACAAACAAATATAAAACAGTACAAACTAAGAAGATAAAGAAAACACGCTTATTTCACCACTAATCTGACCATTTGACTCTCATTTTACGCATTTTTAAAGTACGTAGTGTAATTCAACATGCTTTTCGCAAAGAAAGTTCGATTGCTTTAGTTTTATGAACGGTAATGCCACCGTTATTTTTTTAATTATGTTAGAAGTGTGCCGACATTTGTATACCCCACCTGGCCTGGTCATATCGACACTTTCTTTAAAGTAAAAAAATAAAAGCCGATGTGGAAATAGAGATTATTTGACTGTCTATGGATAATTAAAGTGACCATTCTACTGTGACGTCCGTGAAAATCGCCGATTTGCGTAAATTTTTTCCAATAAATAATATTCATAATTGGTATAATTTTCTTTGTTTATTGAATTAACTCATGCTCTATCCAAACAATATTATTATCTTCTTAGAATAAAACTTAAAGATGGTTTCTGTCCACTACAAAATGACGGCTCAAAAAACTGGTTGCTGATGGTGAACAGTCGTACTCCTTTAAAATTTGGCTCAAACAGATTGTCAATCAATATAAAAAACTGTAGAGCGGTATAAAGGAATTTTTGTCGATAAAAATTAACTAAATGGCTGTCATTGTAATGTTAGGTGTTGAATCGGATTTGTTCTTCCAATAGTTTTTTGTTAGCAAAAATATTACATTTTCAAGGTAAACAAAAGTTTCATTATCGCTTTAAGGCATGACGTTAAGAATCATGTTGCAAAATTTGAGACAGATAGCTCGAAAACATACGAAAGTGTCTAACGTTTGTAAAAATACATTTCAAGAAAATCGCGTTTAAAGTTCCATCTGCGAGATTTCGATATGGAATGTGGACTTAAAATCAATCAACGATTCCAGCTAAAGACCGATATAATTAGAGTTTCAGCCAATTTACACTAGGGTGGTACTTTAAACAGCAGAAGATCAAGCAGAAATAATATGTTTTACAATATAGCCTGATGGCAATGACGGGTAGGGACCACACAGCTACTAGCAATTTTCTCCTTTAAAGATACGACCGCCCTACCATTATAATTTAAGGTTTTAAAGCAACCTCTTGTAAGACCATGCTTTAAACATTGCATTTTGTAAACGAATGGCTAAGAAAAATTGCGAAATGTGGGGTGTAAATAATTGTTGATTACCGTGATGAAATGTGCATGTAACGTTCACGCACAGTGTGTATCGTCGTGCATGATATACGGACACACTGCTATCGTGTCGCGGTGGCGACATCTAGCGGTAGGCAGTGGCGCTGCGTCGGTAAATACCGCCGGAGCGGTACTGCAGGAGAATAACCGTGTTACATTTCTAAACGTACCTTTTTGTGTCAAAGGTTATGCACGCGCAATCGATAACCTTGTCAAAGAAATGGATTTTTGAAATATTTTACATTGGATCCAAGTATTATCAATTATAATAACTGGCCATTGGTATGGCAATGTTTTTTGATTAATAAGCTCATTGCGTTTACGTATGCTTTGGGTACAACAGAGACAAGACGACAACGCCGGGGATGGTGGAATGCGATCGCCGGGATCATCGGGTGCTCCGTACACCGGTAACGCCGGTGGATTACGACCATATCCTCATCGCGATTACACGCTCCACTTTCGGCCAAGTTCAGGCGCCAACACTGCCCCAGACTCCAACACCGGTGTATTCTCGTCGATAAGCAACGGCTTCAATTCACTCGTCACAAATCTGTTCGGCTGATCATTCGTTATCGCGATGCGAATCAACACCACTTGGAACTTCGCGATAGTAATGATTGCATTAACAACGGAACAGTATTTTCCACTGCGAGCACCATCATGGTTGGTTCGGAGTTTTTGCATTCGAGGGAAATGCGATGTATCGTTGGTTGACAAATGATTTTAGTAGTAGAACGGGAGTCCAAACTATGCGCCTGGCACTTGAGCGTTTTCTTGACCCCCTTTGTGTCCTTGTTGCTAGAGGCGCTGAGAGTTATCCAGTCCACGCCTCACCGCGGGCATTACGAATGAGTAATAAGGGTATCGTAAAACATCATTTGAATGTTGAAAACATTTCTAAGAATTTTTATTATTTGAACGTGGCCAAACTTTTCGTGCAAATGAATACATTAAAATATTTAAGCGGTATGGTATATCAAATATTGGCAATGCTGTGGAAGATTTAGGGTATCTAATAAAAACAAGAAATTGAAAAACCATTTTTATATTATTTTCACCGTGAGGTTGGTACTATTCACATAATTTACATTAAGCCTATCCAATAAGATCGAGCAATGTTTCGCATTTTTCTTTTCTAATTGATTTTTTTCGCTTCCTGGTTTAGCTGTGTGACATACTGCTGCATCCTTGCCCGCGGAAGTAGGTAAGAATGTGAAAAATGACATTAGCTGCATAATAAGCGCACGGAAAAGTCATATTATTACTCTTGTGAATGTCGTCTAAAATATTATCGAAAACATGCACGGAATGACGATATTTTGTGAAGAGCTTTTTCAAAAGAAAACTAACAATGCATATAAGTGCCAACTCAGAAGTAACGACGGCGATTTTATTAATCGCAGAATATTATTATTTTTTCACTTTGTTATTTACGTAACTCCAAACAACAAACGTACGTCACGGAACGGACCAAAAGGACCCAACCAACAAATTCACCGTATGAGGTAGACTAGATGACTCCCAGCGCCTCTAGCGGCATAGCCAGGTGAGGGGGCAACCGTTTACACAGGAAAACAGACGAGGGCTAGGGGCCTAGTCCAGCCCCTGGCCAAGAAGACTAGAGACAGGAGACCGAACTCATGGGGTGGGGGTAGGTCACGGTCTTACATACAGGTCTTGAAACGACGGTGGTCGGGGTAGGCCTGTTTAGTGTCCAAGGCGCGGGGTGTCCCCCGTAGCCCCTCAATCCACCACGTCCATGATTGCTGAACGTCACGTGGACGCGGCAGGTTGAGAGGCCAGGGGAAGGACACCCCGCGACAGCAGCGCTTTGGACATTAAGCGTGCCTGCCCCCACCACGGAAATTTGCCTTCGTTCCAGGGCTTGTATGTAAGACCGTGGGGCAGGCTCGTATTCCCGTACTCCCACGTCGTCTCCCCTACCCCCTACATAAACCAACGTTAAAATGACCTCAGAAGACTGGCACAACGCACAACACGTATTCGTTACACTTTTTATAATGGTTAAAACTTGTTGTATTGCTAATTGTCACAATAGTGAGTGTAATACGCGGAATTTATTCGTGGTCCCAAAGGTAAGTAAAACCCATCTGCCGATGAAGGTGAAACAAAAATTGTATTTAAAAAATCGTTTTAAAATCACTAAGTTAAAGTTTTAATTACAAAGGATTGATGTAATTATATATTCAATATTCATAGATTTAAAAATTAACATCAATGATTGATTTGTCCGTTGTAACTAATAGTTATATGAAGAAAAAAAAACATTTTGTTGGTAAAAATTTGTCAAATAAATAACCTCATTTCGAAGTAAGAATCATGTGCTGTGAACGTAATTAAATTAGTATTTCGTTCTCAAAGTTTCGGCTACCTAACAGTTTTATGATATTCATAGCAAGTTTAATGTTCAACGAATACGTAGGTCATTTTTCCTTTTTCTCCCGTATTTACGACCCTTTAAATTTAATTTAAAAGTCATAGTCCTTTAGCTCCCATTAAATAGTCTAATTTTTTTAAATTATTTTTTTCTTTACATGTCAGCAGCCCCCCGCCTGAATTTTTTTACAGTAATTTTTTAATATTTCCCTATAGCGTGGAAAAAAATCGATTTTTCGGCATTTGTATGTCAACAGGTAGGATATTAACTGATTTTCAAATACATAATGTGTCAGTTTTAATATGCTTTCAATTCCTACGATAAATCCCCAAATTATTTCCACATTATCGATATTTTCTGGAGTGATGCATTCTTCCGACGGGTTTTTTCAAAACCTTCTTCTCGAGCTTAAGGGGTTACGCAACTCTAGAGGCCGAATGAATAGTCTTTTTGGGGATTTTTTTCAGAAAAACTATAAAATAAATCGAGATTACCAAAAAGGGTGTTTATTATACATATCAGTGACTGTATACAATCATTTTTTTGAAGCGATTAATTCCAAAATGGCGGTTGTGCAGCGTTTATCTCAAAACTGCATTTTTTAAGTTGGCCGGAAACACAACTCAGACAATTTTCAACCAGTTCACGTGACATGTTGAATATATCTTGAAAAGTACATTGTCTATGGAAATACGTAGGCTTTTTTTCTTATATTGCATAGTTCATTTGTTATTAACAATTATTTGACGATTTTTTAGGCAAACCATTCACTTTCCAAAAACGTTTCTAAAAAATCGTCAGATAATTGTTAATAACAAATCAACTATGCAATATAAAAAAAATCCTACGTACTTCCATAGACGATGTATTTTTCAAGATATATTCAACATTTCAAATGAATCAGTTGTAAATTGTCTGAGTTATGCTTCCAGCTAACTTAAAAAATGCAGTTCTGAGATAAACGCTACACAGCCGCCATTTTGAAATGAATCGCTTCAAAAAAATGATTGTATACAGTCACTGATATGTATGATAAACACCCTTTTTGTAATCTCGAATTATTTTGTAATTTTCCTGAAAAAAAAAATCCCCAAAAAGCCTATTTTTTGGCCTCTAGAGTGGCCTAACCCCTTAAAAGGTCGCAAATATCGACCTTGGCTGCCGCGCCAGCGCCCTAGAACTCGGAAATCTCTAAACCTTCTTCAAGGAACTTTAATGCATCAGCTACTCTTGTACTACAAACTTGAACGGCTATTTTGACTTTAATTTTTTCTTTTCTGAAATCCATATGCCTCCGTCTAATATGTGTTGCACAATGTAATTCTTGCTTCTTTTGATACTTCACAAGTTCGACATTATAATTCCAATCAACTTTGCTACCGCCATCATCGATTACAATGAAATCAGCAAAAATTGTTCTCATTAATTTAGACATGTGGCAGGCATCGAGAACCGCAAATATTGGCGTTCCAGTAGCAGGATGCTGGAAAAGCGTGTTTTCCTTGTTATTGCGGATTGTACCTCCAAGTTCATCGACCATTGAAATATTGGCAGATGCTCCATCAAATGTAACAGAGCACACATCACTGATTCCGTACTGATGTAGAAACAGTAAAATTTGTCTGGTAATATTAGCTCTCTCTTCACTTGCTAAGCTACCCGAGAAAAAATGGACATATATATATAATGTTCCCTTATAAGATCGGATTTTTTTTTGGCGTTCTGGGCTGCCACGTGGTTGCCTGTAAAATCAGGTCATTTTATTTCCTATTTTACATTTTCTTTATTTACATATCTTTATGGATTCTATCTCGATTATATCTTATCCTATTACTATTATAATTTATAATAATAATGCGTTACCTTTAAAATCAGGAAACGACATTTACAGCCGATACTCCTCTCTTCTATCTTGTATATTCCTCTATTCTATCTCGATTGTACATTCGTGCGGCGCGCACTCGCGTCGCGTACCCACCTCTCTAGGCGGTTAAATTCAAGCTTGTAAAGAGATATGACGGGGCGAGTATACCCGTCGTCGTATTTCTTTAAATTTCCCCCCTTCAGAGGAAGGAAACAGTCCAGGCAGACTAGTTTTCTTGGATCGTGCCTGGAATCGGTACAAGCTTTGTAACGTGGAAAAGTGCCTCCGCGTTTCTTCGGTCCCTGTGTATTTTATAGATCGAGTTAGACATTTTTTCTATGTTTTTGTATGGTCCGATTCTTAGCTCGTCTATTTTTTTCCGGTTTAATCGGTGGCCATTTTCCACGTAAACTAAATCTCCGACGTTGAATTGATGATATCTTCTATTTCTATCGAATAGTTTTTAATTGTATTCATATGATTTCCTTGTATTTTCTAGGGCAAGTTTTCTATCTTCATATCAATTGTTTTGTGTTTTCACTTGTTATAATTCATCCGATAGGATTGTATTGTATTTCCATTCTAACAAATATATAGGAGAGAACCTTGTTACTGTGTGCTCAGTCTCGTTGTATCTTTCTATACACTCATGTGCATGGTTGTCCATGCGGTTTTCTCTTTCTTTTCGTTAATTTTACATCTAATCTTATTTACTATTGTCTGGTTAAGTCGTTCGTTGAGACCATGTAAAAATGGTGCATCACAGCCCTGAAAGTTAAGGTTATCTTTTCTTTATCTAAGAATTCTTTAAATTCCTTCGAGTTTGTTTGTTTGGGTATTGATCTGATAGAATCATGTTTGGTTTATTATCTGTTGTTACTTTTTGTATCAATTTTATGAAATCGTTCGCGCTCTGATTTTTTGATGTAACGATGGTTGCGTATCTCGAGAAATGATCGATAAGCAAGTGTAGATATTATTTTGTTGTTCGTGACCCTCCAAATCGGCAGGGTGTAAACTCTGCACGGTGCAACTCGCCAACGTGTCAACTCGCCTGTTCAACTCTCCACCGTTCAACTCGCCAAAGCGGGCAACTCTACATAGAGCCAAGTCGCCACCGTAGCAGCTCGACATTTCCCCGACGCTCGCGTATCCCCACTCTTCAGATTCGGGCCGGGCAATTCGCTACCGTGTCATCTCGCACCGTGTCTCAACTCGCCACAGCGTAGCATGCTCAACTTACATTTCCTACCGGCTGTACTTTTTTCGAATCACCCATACCCGGGAACGAGAAATATACAAGCAAAATGTTTTCACATGTACCGACTACCCGCTCTGTCAGTTCTCTAGTTTATTGACTGATTTTGAATGGAAATTTCACGAGCGGCATTTTGTTATAACTTTATTCTTTAATAATGCCACGAACATATATTTAGTCTCCTAAAATTTTAACTCTTCCATAATTCGCGGAAAAAAGCGTCATTTTTGAGTACTTGATAATAACGATAAGCAATACTAAGAGAACTGAAAACTCATATAATAATCGTGTGAAAAAAAAAAATTGGTGGCCTCGTACAGTTGGACAGTTTTTCGTTGCCGTTGAATATAGGATTATGTTCTTCAAGAGGATGTTCAATTTTGTTCTGAATTTCGTTTTTCTTGTGGCTCTTGATTTATTCTTAAAAGTCATTGTGCAAAGTCAAAATTTTATAATCAACTTTTCAATCATCAAAAATATCGCTGAAAAAATCATATGCATTGACAAGAAATTAATATCATGAAACGATTGGAAATAATATTGTTGTCAATATTCCTCATATATGTTCCTTTCATTACAGATTGAAACGTCTACATTATTATTATTCATGTTGTTCGAATACTTAATGCCAAAGAACAGTGCATGTCGGATGTATTTATTTTTCATTAATGTGTAACATATCGTCTACTATATATGAAAAAATTGAATCATCGTATAACATGAATACGCTGTGTTGAAAAGCGCACAATCATTAAGGGGAGTAAGGTTAATTTGCTAAAAAAAAGGATATTTTCGATATTTTTTGTTGACGACACTGTTTATATATATTTATTTATATTTTTTTTTATTGTATCTGCTACGGCGAACGCTTCGCTAATTGTAGCTTCCATGTACAGAAATTTCCCCTTTTTACATTTCCCACCATTTTTTTTCCAATCCACATCCCTAATCGATCCCCACCTTGCGGCCGCAGCCACTTCCCCTCTGTATCGCATTCACTGTGACATTTTCTGTCATGGGTATAGGGAAACTGCGGAAAACCTATACCAATACAGCCGGTCACGAGTTCGCTTCCCAGCCTCGGAGCTAGTCGCGTTTCGTCGAGAAATAGCTCACAGGCTACAGCCATACACACCCGACACACACACGTACCGGTCCGTCTGTGCGACATCTGTGTAGAACTGAAGCTACGTCACGCCTGTGTTTTTTTTTTATTTCTCTCCGAAAGTACGAGACGGTGATTCGAACCCGCGACCTCAGGATGTGTTGATTTCAGAGGCAAGCACGCTAACCACTAGACCAACACATCGGCATGTGTTGGTCTAGCGGTCACTGGCTCATTTCTGCACAATTATCAACGAAAACTTCACAGAATATTCTTCAAATGTCCTTTTATTTTATACTAATTATATAAATAAATATATATAAACAGTGTTGTCAACAAAAAATATCAAAAATATGCTTTTTTATAGCAAATTAGCCTTATCCCCCCCTTAATGATTCTGCGCTTTTCAACACAGCGTATTCGTGTTATACGATGATTTAATTTTTTCATATACAGGGTGATTCAGTTCAGGTCGTGCATCCGGCAACTACCGATGCTGGACGATGTTCGGAACGAAGCTACTTAGCCGAATTTTTTAATTCGCAATAGCTTTTAAATGGAAAGCAATAGAATTCTGGAATTCTAGGCCAATCAGAATCGCCATTACGTACACGTTGGGCGACGCCTCAGTGTCGGGTTATCAAGGCACCGATTCTAAACATTTGAAAAAGTGGCAGAGTTCAGACGGAATTTCGTATCGCGAACGCGAAAGTTCTTTTGTTCGAACCGAAGTTTGCTGTCCTTCTCTATCAAATGATGAAGCAACGAGTGATCGGCGTTTGTCACATGTGCAATGAATTATGCTGTAACGTCCAGTTCTTTTATTAAAACAATATTTTTATCCAAACATACGTAGATTTTAGGTTCTCGGATAATTCGAATGGGATAAATAAGTCATATGATGTAACGCTCGGTCCCGGCGATATATTTGATGAACTGCGACCGCCGATTAAAATTTCGTGAACAATTTAAAAAAAACGCATCTAGAAATGTAGAGTGCGCATTGCTCAGCTTTAAATGTTTCAGAGAGTTGAAAATAATTACTTGACAAAATAGGAGGGAAAGGTTTTGCTGATCGCAACGCAAATTAAAAATGCAGAAAAAATACACAGAAAAAAGTTGGCTACTAACGGATAATGGGAAAAAAGGAATTGAAAAAGACTCGGAAGTTAAATGGAATACCCTCTGCAATCATAGATCATTGCGCAAAACATTGGCTTCATTTCGTTACGTAGCCGAGTGCAATGGTAGCTGTTCGGAAGCGCTCTTTTGAGCTTTGAGCCGACCACTGTAAATATGATTCCCATAAACAGACGTGAAACATTATTTGAACGAATGGTCTTGCATATTGGGTTCGTCTCGACACTGGAAAAAAATTATTGTATGCGTATTTATCAAACTTAAAGAAAAATTAAAGTCGGATCTCATGGAAATCTCCGTTTGGATCAATATTTTTTACAGTTGGGAATAAATACAAGTGCGAATGCAAGTGGTCTCGTTGTGGAACAATCTCTACAATCAGAAAACATTCAGCAAGACATTGGTTTCATTTCTTTTCATAGTCCACTGCAGCAGTAGTAGTTCTGAAACGATATTCTCGATATCGAGGGAGGTAAAATTTTAGAATCATGCATAGGAAACGAATCCAAACAATGAGAACCTTTTGAGGTTGATGATGCGTCTCGAGCCGATAAAAAAACGGTTGAAACAGGCGTATTAATCAACGTTAAATCTCATGTGAATTTCTCGTCGAATCGATGACTTTCAAATCAGGAAACGGATCCGAGTCTGCATGCAAGTGGTTCTGTTGTGGAATAATCCCTACAAACTGAGAACATCGCGGCGAGCATCGGATTCGTTCACGTTCATAGTCCGCGGCAGCAGTAGCAGTCCTCAACGGCTATTTTTGTAGCGAGAGTGAAACATTTAAAAAAATCACCCACTGGGAACGAGTCCGTAAAGTCTCAAGGTTATTTCGATAATGAAACACAAAACAGAAATTGAATGGACCGTTTTACATGTTGGATTCGTCTCGATTCGATCAAAAACAAACGGTCGAAACAGGCGTATTTATCAACGTCGAATCTCATGTGAATTTTCGTCCGAATCGACGACTTTTAAATCGGGAAACGAATCCGAGTCTGCATGCACGTGTTTCTGTTGTCGAATAATCACGACAAACTGAGAACGCCGCGCCGAGAATCGGATTCGTTCACGATCATAGTCCACAGCAGTAGTAGTCCGCATCCGCTATTTTCGTGCCGAGGGTGAAACATTTTTAAAAATCACCTTCTGGGAACGAATCCAAACAGTGTCAAGGTTATTTCGATAATGAAACACAAAACAGAATTTGAATGGACCATTTTACATATTGGATGTGTCTCGAATCGATAAAAAACAAACGGTTGAAACAGGCGAATTTATCAACGTCGAATCTCATGTGAATTTTCGTTCGAACTGATGACTTTTAAATCGGGAAACGAATCCGAGTCTGCATGCGAGGGTTTCTGTTGTGGAATAATCCCTACAAACTGTGAACGCCGCGCCGAGCATCGGATTCGTTCACTTTCCTAGTCCACAGCAGCAGTAGTAGTCCTCAACGGCTTTGATCGTGCCGAGGGTGAAACATTTTAAAAAATCACCCACTGGTAACGATTCCGAAAAGTCTCAAGGTTATTTCGATAATGAAACACAAAATAGATTCGTCTCGATCCGATAAAAAACATACAGTTGAAACAGGCGTATTTATCAACGTCGAATCTCGTTGGAATTTTCGTTCGAACCGACGACTTTTAGATCGGGAAACGAATCCAAGTCTGCATGCATGTGTTTTTGTTGTGGAATAATCCCTACAAACTGGGAATGCCGCGCCAAGCATCGGATTCGTTCACGTTCATAGTCCACAGCAGCAGTAGTAGTCCTCAACGGCTATTTTCGTGCCGAGGGTGATACATTTTAGAAAATATTCACTGGGAACGATTCCGAGCAGTCTCAAGGTCATTTCGATAATTAAACACAAAACAGAATTTGAATGGACCGTTCTACATATTGGATTTGTCTCGATTCGATAAAAAAAACGGTTGGAACAGGCGTATTTATCAACGTCGAATCTCATGTGAATTTTCGTTCGAATCGATGACTTTTAAATCGGGAAACGAATCCGAGTCTGCATGCAAGTGTTTCTGTTGTGGAATAATTCGTACAAACTGTGAAAGCCACGCCGAGCATCGGGTTCGTTCACGTTCATAGTCCACAGCAGCAGTAGTAGTCCTCAACGGCTATTTTCATGCCGAGGGTGATACATTTTTAAAAATTACCCACTGGGAACGATTCCGAACAGTCTCAAGGTTATTTCGATAATGAAACAAAACAGAATTTGAATAGACCGTTTTCATTTTGGATCCATCTCGGTCCGATAAAAAAAAGCGGTTGAAACATGCGTATTTATCAACGTCGAATCTCATGTGAATTTCTGTTCGAATCGACGACTTTTAAATCGGGAAACGAATCCGAGTATGCATGCAAGTGTTTTTGTTGTGAAATAATCCCTACAAACTGAGAACGCCGCGTCGAGCATCGGATTCGTTCACGTTCATAGTCCACAGCAGCAGTAGTAGTCCTCAACGGCGATTTTCGTGCCGAGGGTGTTACATTTTAAAAAATCACCTTCTGGAAACGAATCCGAACAGTCTCAAGGTTATTTCGATAATGAAACACAAAACAGAATTTGAATGGATCGGTTTTCATATTCATGTGAATTTCTCATGTGAATTTCTCATGTGAATTTCTGTTCGAATCGACGACTTTTAAATCGGGAAACGAATCCGAGTCTGCATGCATGTGTTTCTGTTGTGGAATAATCCCTACATACTGGGAACGCCGCGCCAGGCATCGGATTCGTTCACGTTCATAGTCCACAG
The DNA here is from genome assembly GCA_944452715.1 of Ophion slaviceki. Lineage (NCBI taxonomy): Eukaryota > Metazoa > Arthropoda > Insecta > Hymenoptera > Ichneumonidae > Ophion > Ophion slaviceki. Next base: position 24,683,125 of record OX101784.1, read on the forward strand.
CAGCAGTAGTAGTCCTCAACGGCTATTTTCATGCCGAGTGTGATACATTTTCAAAAATTACCCACTGGGAACGATTCCGAACAGTCTCAAGGTTATTTCGATAATGAAACAAAACAGAATTTGAATAAACCGTTTTCATTTTGGATTCATCTCGGTCCGATAAAAAAAGCGGTTGTAACAGGCGTATTTATCAACGTCAAATCTCATGTGAATTTCTGTTCGAATCGACGACTTTTAAATCGGGAAACGAATCCGAGTATGCATGCAAGTGTTTTTGTTGTGGAATAATCCATACAAACTGAGAACGCCGCATCGAGCATCGGATTCGTTCACGTTCATAGTCGACAGCAGCGGTAGTAGTCCTCAACGGCTAGTTTCGTGCCGAGGGTGTTACATTTTTAAAAATGACCTTCTGGAAACGAATCCGAACAGTCTCAAGGTTATTTCGATAATGAAACACAATACAGAATTTGAATGGATCGGTTTTTATATTGGATTCGTCTCGGTCCGATAAAAAAAGCGGTTGAAATATTTATCGGCGTATTTATCAACGTCGAATATCATGTGAATTTCTGTTCGAATCGACGACTTTTAAATCGGGAAGCGAATCCGAGTATGCATGCAAGTGTTTTTGTTGAGGAATAATCCCTACAAACTGACAATGCCGCGTCGAGCATCGGATTCGTTCACGTTCATAGTCCACGGCAGCAGTAGTAGTCCTCAACGGCTATTTTCGTGCCGAGGGTGATACATTTATAAAAATTACCCACTGGGAACGATTCCGAACAGTCTCAAGGTTATTTCGATAATTGAACACAAAACAGAATCTGAATGGACCGTTTTACTATTGAATTTGGCTCGATTCGATAAAAAACAAACGGTTGAAACAGGCGTATTTATCAACGCCGAATCTCATGTGAATTTTCGTTCGAATCGATGACTTTTAAATCGGGAAACGAATCCGAGTATGCATGCAAGTGTTTTTGTTATGGAATAATCCCTACAAACTGAGAATGCCGCGCCGAGCATCGGATTCGTTCACGTTCATAGTCCACACCAGCAGTAGTAGTCCTCAACGGCTATTTTCGTGCCGAGAGTGAAACATTTTAAAAAATCACTCACTGGGAACGAGTCCGAAGCATCTCAAGGTTATTTCGATAATTAAACACAAAACAGAATTTGAATGGACCGTTTTACATATTGGATTCGTCTCGATTCGATAAAAAACAAACGGTTGAAACAGGCGTATTTATCAATGTCGAATCTCATGTGAATTTATTTTCGAATCGACGACTTTTAAATCGGGAAACGAATCCGAGTCTGCATGCAAGTGTTTCTGTTAAGGAATAATCCCTACAAACTGAGAATGCCGCGCCGAGCATCGGATTCGTTCACGTTCATAGTCCACAGCAGCAGTAGTAGTCCTCAACGGCTTTTTTCGTGCCGAGGGTGAAACATTTTTTAAAATCACTTTCTGTGGACGAATTCGAACAGTCTCAAGGTTATTTCCATAATGAATCAAAACAGAATTTGAATAAACCGGTTTCATTTTGGATTCATCTCGGTCAGAGAAAAAAAAGCGGTTGTAACAGGCGTATTTATCAACGTCAAATCTCATATGAATTTCTGTTCGAATCGACAACTTTTAAATCAGGAAACGAATCCGAGTATGCATGCAAGTGTTTTTGTTGTGGAATAATCTATACAAACTGAGAACGCCGCGTCGAGCATCGGATTCGTTCACGTTCATAGTCGACAGCAGCGGTAGTAGTCCTCATCGGCTAGTTTCGTGCCGAGGGTGTTACATTTGAAAAAATCACCTTCTGGAAACGAATCCGAACAGTCTCAAGGTTATTTCGATAATGAAACACAAAACAGAATTTGAAATGATCGGTTTTCATATTGGATTCGTCTCGGTCCGATAAAAAAAGCGGTTGAAATATTTATCGGCGTATTTATCAACGTCGAATATCATGTGAATTTCAGTTCGAATCGACGACTTTTAAATCGGGAAGCGAATCCGAGTATGCATGCAAGTGTTTTTGTTGAGGTTCCCTACAAACTGACAATGCCGCGTCGAGCATCGGATTCGTTCACGATCATAGTCCACGGCAGCAGTAGTAGTCCTCAACGGCTATGAACGTGAACGAATCCGATGCTCGGCGCGGCATTCTCAGTTTGTAGGGATTATTCCATAACAAAAACACTTGCATGCATACTCGGATTCGTTTCCCGATTTAAAAGTCATCGATTCGAATGAAAATTCACATGAGATTCGGCGTTGATAAATACGCCTGTTTCAACCGTTTGTTTTTTATCGAATCGAGAAAAATTCAATAGTAAAACGGTCCATTCAGATTCTGTTTGGTGTTCAATTATCGAAATAACCTTGAGACTGTTCGGAATAGTTCCCAGTGGGTAATTTTTAAAAATGTATCACCCTCGGCACGAAAATAGCCGTTGAGGACTACTACAGCTGCTGTGGACTATAAACGTGAACGAATCCGATGCTTGGCGCGGCGTTCCCAGTTTGTAGGGATTATTCCACAACAGAAACACATGCAGGCAGACTCGGATTCGTTTCCCGATTTAAAAGTCGTCGATTCGAACGAAAATTCCAACGAGATTCGACGTTGATAAATACGCCTGTTTCAACTGTATATTTTTTATCGGATCGAGACGAATCTATTTTGTGTATCATTATCGAAATAACCTTGAGACTTTTCGGACTGGTTCCCAGTGGGTGATTTTTAAAAATGTTTCACCCTCGGCACGATCAAAGCCGTTGAGGACTACAATTGCTGCCGTGGACTATGAACGTGAACGAATCCGATACTCGACATGGCGTTCTCAGTTTGTAGGGATTATTCCACAACAGAAACACTTGCATGCAGACTTGGATTCGTTACTCGATTTAATAGTCGTCGATTCCAACGAAAATTCACATGAGATTCGACGTTGATAAATACGCCTGTTTCAACCGTTTTTTCAAAATCGGACCGAGACGAATCCAATACGAAAAACGGTTCATTCAAATTCTGTTTTGTATTTCATTATCGAAATAACCTTAAGACTGTTCGGATTCGTCCCCAGAAGGTGATTTTGAAGAATGTTTCGGCCTCGGCACGAAAAAAGCCGTTGACTACTACTGCTACTACTGCTGCTGTGGACTATGAATGTGAACGAATCCGATGCTCGGCGCGTCGTTCTCAGTTTGTAGGGATTATTCCTTAACAGAAACACTTGCATGCAAACTCGGATTCGTTTCCCGGTTTAAAAGTCGTCGATTCGAAAATAAATTCACATGAGATTCGACGTTGATAAATACGCCTGTTTCAACCGTTTGTTTTTTATCGAATCGAGACAAATGCAATATGTAAAACGGTCCATTCAAATTCTGTTTTGTGTTTAATTATCGAAATAACCTTGAGACTGTTTGGACTCGTTCCCAGTGAGTGATTTTTTTAAATGTTTAACTCTCGGCACGAAAATAGCCGTTGAGGACTACTACTGCTGGTGTGGACTATGAACGTGAACGAATCCGATGCTCGGCGCGGCATTCTCAGTTTGTAGGGATTATCCTATAACAAAAACACTTGCATGCATACTCGGATTCGTTTCCCGATTTAAAAGTCGTCGATTCGAACAGAAATTCACATGAGATTCGACGTTGATAAATACGCCTGTTTCAACCGGTTTTTTTAAAATCGGATTGAGGCGAATCCAATACCAAAAGCGGTCCATTCAAATTATGTTTTGTATTTCCTTATCGAAATAACCTTGAGACTGTTCGGATTCGTTCTCAGAAGGTGATTTTTTAAAAATGTATCACCTCGGCACGAAAATAGCCATTGAGGACTACTACTGCTACTGTGGACTATGAACGTGAACGAATCCGATCCTCGGCGCGGCGTTCTCAGTTTGTAAGGATTATTGCACAACAGAAACACTTGCATGGAGACTCGGATTCGTTTCCCGATTGAAAAGTCATCGATTCGAACAAAAATTCACATGAGATTCGACGTTGATAAATACGCCTGTTTCAACTGTATGTTTTTTTATCGGATCGTGACGAATCCAATATGAAAACCGGTCCATTCAAATTCAGTTTTGTGTTTCATTATCGAAATAACCATGAGAGTGTTCGGATTCGTCCACAGAAGGTGATTTTAAAAAATGTTTCACCCTCGGCACGAAAAAAGCCGTTGAGGACTACTACTGCTGGTGTGGACTATGAACGTGAACGAATCCGATGCTCGGCGCGGCATTCTCAGTTCGTAGGGATTATTCGATAACAAAAACACTTGCATGCATACTCGGATTCGTTTCCCGATTTAAAAGTCGTCGATTCGAACCGAAATTCACATGAGATTCGACGTTGATAAATACGCCTGTTTCCACCGTTTTTTTTATCGGATAGAGACGAATCCAATACGAAAAACGGTCCATTCAAATTATGTTTTGTATTTCATTATCGAAATAACCTTGAGACTGTTCGGATTCGTTCCCAGAAGGTGATTTTTGAAAAAAGTATCACCTCGGCACGAAAATAGCCATTGAGGACTACTACTGCTGCTGTGGACTATGAACGTGAACTAATCCGATCCTCGGTGCTGCGTTCTCAGTTTGTAGGGATTATTGCACAACAGAAACACTTGCATGGAGACTCGGATTCGTTTCCCGATTTAAAAGTCGTCGATTCGAACAAAAATTCACATGAGATTCGACGTTGATAAATACGCCTGTTTCAGATGTATGTTTTTTATCGGACCGAGATGAATCCAAAATGAAAACGGTCTATTCAAATTCTGTTTTGTTTTATTATCGAAATAACCTTGGGGCTTTTCGGATTCGTTCTCAGAAGGTGATTTTAAAAAATGTTTCACCCTCGGCACGAAAAAAGCCGTTGAGGACTACTACTGCTGCTGTGGACTATGAACGTGAACGAATCCGATGCTCGGCGCGGAGTTCTCAGTTTGTAGGGATTATTCCTTAACAGAAACACTTGCATGCAGACTCGGATTCGTTTCCCGATTTAAAAGTTGTCTATTCGAAAGGAAATTCACATGACATTCGACGTTGATAAATACACCTGTTTCAACCGTTTGTTTTTTTATCGAATCGAGACGAATCCAATATGTAAAACGGTCCATTCGAATTCTGTTTTGTGTTTGATTATCGCAATAACCTTCAGACTTTTCGGACTCGTTCCCAGTGGGTTATTTTTTGAAATGATTCACTCTTGGCACGAAAATAGCCGTTGAGGAGTACTACTGCTGCTGTGGACTATGAACGTGAACGAATTCGATGCTCGCATGCTCGAAAAGCACTTGCATGCATACTCGGATTCGTTTCCCGATATAAAAGTCGTCGATTCGAACCGAAATTCACATGAGATTCGACGTTGACAAATACGCCTGTTTCATCCGTTTTTTTTATCGAATCGAGACGAATACACTACGAAAAACGGTCCATTCAAATTGTGTTTTGTGTTTCATTATCGAAAGAACCTTGAGACTTTTCGGATTCGTTCCCAGTGGGTGATTTTTAAAAAATGTATCACCCTCGGCACGAAAATAGCCATTGAGGACTACTACTGCTGCTGTGGACTATGAAAGTGAACGAATCCGATGCTCGGCGCGGCGTTCACAGTTTGTAGGGATTATTCCACAACATAAACACTTGCATTCAGACTCGGATTCGTTTCCCGATTTAAAAGTCATCGATTCGAACGAAAATTCACATGAGATTCGACGTTGATAAATTCGCCTGTTTCAACCGTTTGTTTTTTATCGAATCGAGACAAATACAATATGTAAAACGGTCCATTCAAATTCTGTTTTGTGTTTCGTTATCGAAATAACCTTGACACTGTTCGGATTCGTTCCCAGAAGATGATTTTTAAAAATGTTTCACCCTCGGCACGAAAATAGCCGTTGAGGACTACTATTGCTGCTGTGGACTATGATCCTGAACGAATCCGATGCTCGGCGCGGCGTTCTCAGTTTGTCGGGATTATTCCACAACAGAAACACGTGCATGCAGACTCGGATTCGTTTCCCGATTTAAAAGTCGTCGATTCGGACGAAAATTCACATGAGATTCAACGTTGATAAATACGCCTGTTTCAACCGTTTGTTTTTGATCGAATCGAGACAAATCCAACATGTAAAACGGTCCATTCAAATTCTGTTTTGTGTTTCATTATCGAAATAACCTTTAGACTTTTCGGACTCGTTCCCAGTGGGTGGTTTTTTTAAATGTTTCACTCTCGCCACGAAAATAGCCGTTGAGGACTGCTACTGCTGCCGTGGACTATGAACGAGAACGAATCCGATGCTCGCCGCGACGTTCTCAGTTTGTAGTCATTATTCAACAACAGAACCACTTGCATGCAGACTCGGATCCGGTTCCTGATTTGAAAGTCGTCGATTCGACGAGAAATTCACATGAGATTTAACGTTGATTAATACGCCTGTTTCAACCGTTTTTTTATCGGATCGAGATGCATCATCAACTTCAAAAGGTTCACATTGTTTGGATTCGTTTCCTATGCATGATTCTAAAATTTTACCTCCCTCGATATCGAGAATATCGTTTCAGAACTACTATTGCTGCAGTGGACTATGAAAAGAAATGAAACCAATGTCTTGCTGAATGTTTTCTGATTGTAGAGATTGTTCCACAACGAGACCACTTGCATTCGCACTTGTATTTATTCCCAACTGTAAAAAATATTGATCCAAACGGAGATTTCCATGAGATCCGACTTTAATTTTTCTTTAAGTTTGATAAATACGCATACAATAATTTTTTTCCAGTGTCGAGACGAATCCAATATGCAAGACCATTCGTTCAAATAATGTTTCACGTCTGTTTATGGGAATCATATTTACAGTGGTCGGCTCAAAGCTCAAAAGAGCGCTTCCGAACAGCTACCATTGCACTCGGCTACGTAACGAAATGAAGCCAATGTTTTGCGCAATGATCTATGATTGCAGAGGGTATTCCATTTAACTTCCGAGTCCTTTTCAATTCCTTTTTTCCCATTATCCGTTAGTAGCCAACTTTTTTCTGTGTATTTTTTCTGCATTTTTAATTTGCGTTGCGATCAGCAAAACCTTTCCCTCCTATTTTGTCGAGTAATTATTTTCAACTCTCTGAAACATTTAAAGCTGAGCAATGCGCACTCTACATTTCTAGATGCGTTTTTTTTTAAATTGTTCACGAAGGTTTAATCGGCGGTGGCAGTTCATCAAATATATCGCCGGGACCGAGCGTTACATCATATGACTTATTTATCCCATTCGAATTATCCGAGAACCTAAAATCTACGTATGTTTGGATAAAAATATTGTTTTAATAAAAGAACTGGACGTTACAGCATAATTCATTGCACATGTGACAAACGCCGATCACTCGTTGCTTCATCATTTGATAGAGAAGGACAGCAAACTTCGGTTCGAACAAAAGAACTTTCGCGTTCGCGATACGAAATTCCGTCTGAACTCTGCCACTTTTTCAAATGTTTAGAATCGGTGCCTTGATAACCCGACACTGAGGCGTCGCCCAACGCGCATGTAACGGCGATTCTGATTGGCCTAGAATTCCAGAATTCTATTGCTTTCCATTTAAAAGCTATTGCGAATTAAAAAATTCGGCTAAGTAGCTTCGTTCCGAACATCGTCCAGCATCGGTAGTTGCCGGATGCACGACCTGAACTGAATCACCCTGTATAGTAGACGATATGTCACACATTAATGAAAAATAAATATATCCGACATGCATTGTTCTTTGACATTAAGTATTTGAACAACATGGATAATAATAATGTGGAAGTTCCAATCTGTAATGAAAGGAACATATATGAGGAATATTGACAACAATATTATTTCCAATCGTTTCATGATATTAATTTCTTGTAAATGCATATGATTTTTCAGCGATATTTTTGATGATTAAAAAGTTGATTATAAAATTTAGACTTTGCACAATGATTTTTAAGAATAAATCAAGAGCCACAAGAAATGAAATTCAGAACAAAATTAAACATCCTCTTGAAGAACATAATCCTATATTCAACGGCAACGAAAAACTGTCCAACTGTACGAGGTCACCAGTTTTTCTTTCACACGATTATTATATGAGTTTTCAATTCTCTTAGTATTGCTTATCGTTATTCTCAAGTACTCAAAAATGACGCTTTTTCCGCGAATGATGGGCGAATTAAAATTTTAGGAGACTAAATATATGTTCGTGGCATTATTAAAGAATAAAGTTATGACAAAATGCCGCTCGTGAAATTTCCATTCGAAATCAGTCGATAAACTAGAGAACTGACAGAGCGGGTAGTCGGTACGTGTGAAAACATTTTGCTTGTATATTTCTCGTTCCCGGGTATGGGTGATTCGAAAAAAGTACAGCCGCTAGGACATGTAAGTTGAGCACGCTTCGCTGTGGCGAGTTGAGACACGGTACGAGTTGACACGGTAGCGAATTGCCCGGCCCGAATCTGAAGAGTGGGGATACGCGAGCGTCGGGGAAATGTCGAGCTGCTACGGTGGCGACTTGGCGCTGTGTAGAGTTGCCCGCTTTGGCGAGTTGAACGGTGTAAAGTTGAACAGGCGAGTTAATACGTTGGCGAGTTGCACCGTGCAGAGTTGACATCCTGCCTCCAAATCCACCAATCGTGTCTATGGAGACTATCTCGTAAGGGTAAGTCGCGGGACCTAATTGGGACATCAGGCCAATCTTACACCTTCCCCTTCACTTGTTTTTTATGCAGATTTCACAGTTTTCGCCGATTTTTAAATGTTTTTATCTAAGTTTTTTGCTGTGTAAACTGGTTTTATTTTGTTTTGCATTTGTCTCATTCCTAAATGGCAGTAAAAGACGTGTACTTTTTTATTAGTTCTAGACTAAACTCTTCTGAGAGTGAAATTTTCTCTCTTCTACCTATTTTTTAATAGTATGTATTGTTCTTGTATATTAACTTGTCTTTTTTATTTTGAATGTCTTCATTCCTACCCTGATCATTTCGAACATCTTCTAATTTGATAAAATTAACTGTTTTTAAAATGTCGTTTTCATTTGAATCTGATTCTAGTACCGGGTTTCTGCTTAAGCAATCCGCTTCTAAGTTTTCTTTTCCCAGAGTGTATTTTATTTAAAAATCGTATTGTGATAGGTAGTGCATTAGGTCCCCTAATTCTTCATCAGTCCTAGACTTAATATTCATACTTTCTAAGGGTTTGTGGTCCGAGAATACCGTAAATGTTCTACCTATTAACCAGTGCTGCCAATACTTTATAGTTTCCTTTATTGTTAAGCATTCTATATAGATAGCTTTTTTGGTGTTCGTTTAGTTTTTTTTTTTTAAATATGCAACCGGTTTATCTTCTTGATTTGATTGTGTTTGTTTTAGCACAGCCCCGATGCCTTGCAAGCTTGCGTCTGTGTGGATGTGTATTGGTCGGCGTGGGTCAAAGATTAGAATCGGATGGGAGCAAAGTAGCGACTTCATTTTTTCGAATGTATTTTGACATTGTTCCGACCAGACGAACTTCTGTCCTTTGCGCAATAAGTTATGTAGCGGGTCTAGGGTAATCGAGGCATTTGGTATGTATCTACCATAGAAGTTTATTTTTCCCGAAAATTGTCGGACATTTTTCTTTGTTTTCGGGGTCGGGAAATTTTTTATCAAAATCAAATTATCATTGATTGGGCTAATCGAATTGTTCTTTATCACGTGACCCAAGTATTTGACTGAATCTGACGCGAAAGTACATTTCGACAGTTTTAATCTAAATCCTTCTTTCATAATTGAGTCTAATAATTGAGATAAATGATCCATATGTTCTTGAAATTTTCCGAAAAGACCAGGATGTCATCTATGTAGTTTACGCAAAAGTCTCAGAGCATATATTTTCTTATTATACCGCTTAGCATTCGCTGAAAGATCGCTGGTGCTATTTTTAAGCCAAAGGGTAGACAGGTCCATTGGAAATGTCCTTCTTGAGTCACAAACGCGATTTTTCGTCTGTCCTCAATTCTTAGCGGAATTGACCAAAAGACCGAATTTATATCTAAGGTCGCGAAAAATTTGCAGTCCCTCGTTTTGACAATTAAATATTCTATTAATGGGAATGGTTGCGATTGAGGGATCACAATTTCGTTCAGATTTTGGAAATCCATGCATAATCTCGATTTTTTCTTCTTTTTTATAAGCTAATGTCACTGGCGCGGCAAATGGGCTGTACGATTCTTCAATTAGCTTTTTTTCTAGTAGTTTCGTTATTTGCGGCTCTATCCCTTTCTTGTCTTCTATACTACACCTATACGGTCTTTTGCACCGGTATTCATCGATTATTAATTCGATACGCGCCTCATTGTCTTCAACTGCGCCTATGTCGTATTTGTCTTTAGCGAAGATCGATTTATATTTATTTATTAATTCCTCACTATCGGCTTGTTCGTGCATTTCCAAGTGGTTTATTGATATTTCAAATTTTGTCGTATCTATATGCTCATTAAAGTTAATTTCGTATTTTAGTCATTTGTTTTTGGTATCTCCTCTTTCTTCTATAATTTCTTTATTTATACCTTGTATGTTATCTTTACTTTCAATCATACTGCCAGGAATTCCCTGAGTTTTTTGAGTAACTTCTAACTTCTCATTTTGTTTTTGTTGCACAAAAGCTTTTATACAATCAATCAATACAATTTATATAAATTTATACAATCTAATCCAATTAAGAAGTCATGCTCAAAACTCTCGTTATCTATTGTAAAAACATTTATTTCTTTTTCAATATCGAGAATTTCAGCTTTTAACGTTACCACTCCATTTGCTTTTCTCGTACCATTAATCGTTTCTAATCTTGCATTTTGAGAATCATTGATTTTTTTCCTTTTAAATTTAATAGTTTCGCATTAATTAAGGAAACGTTCGAACCCGAGTCGTAAACGCCAAGGACTTGTAACGCATCAATCAATAATATTTTAATTTTTATTAATGGTAACACTATCAGTTTTTTGGATCATTCGTATTGAGTTCTACTTCTAATTCCGAGTTATTTACGTGTTTTATCTGTTCTTTCTTTCCTTATTCATCGTCTTTGGTCCTAAACCAGCATTGAGCTTCCGGATGATAACGGTTATTTTTATTTTTTTTCTCGCAAATCGTGCATGGTTTCCGATTATCATTTTTCCCTCTGTTTTTATTTTCAACATCATGTTAAAGATGCTAGGGATATTTTGAAATTGCGCGCGCTTGGGCGGCACGGTGAGCGAGCAAGTGGCGGACGAGGAGACGCGATGGCATGCCGGGCAGTGCAGCCAGATCGCGCGTAAAAGTTACCCCCTCTCTAGTCTCTTACGCGCCCATCACACAATCATAGTAGCGCGTGTCCGTGACCGAGCGACGCTCGGACATCTTCGGAAGGAGCCGAGCACGGTCGAAGTGTCCCGACCGCGCCTTCGACTGCTACACCAATACATGGACGCTGAGCACGTTCATCTGCGGCCAAGCCGAAACGAAGGCTTCGAGGAGAAAAGCAATCTAAGCACGACTCGCGCGTGACGTCACCCGACGGCACCCGCACGGCACTTATTTAGCTCTTGATTCTCTGCGTTGTTAATGTATACAAAAAAATGTATCGCACACTCTGATCGCGTATTTTTTTAGTTTATACGTTAATTTAAATATGATAATAAATCTAAATTACAACTTATTTATCTTATATAAAGTGTTTACGCTGTACTCACACCCGCCCTTATGCCAAATAAATTATAATTCATAAAAGTAAGCGGAAATATATTTATATTCGTATTATTATATTAATTCTCATACTTTCATCAAGCGATAAAGTATTATCCCCAAAAACAAGCCAATCATCCATCCGGCCGCGAATTGTAAGTACCAGAAAGTGCACATATTCTACAAGCGATGAGATGGTCCCGTCGGTAGCGTTCCTGGCTTCGGTCCGCAGGGGCCCCTAGTGCAAATTTTTCATAATTTCTCATATTTTAGTCATATCTGAGATTTTCGGAGAAAAAACGATTTAAAACAAATTCAAGTACTGGTCTAATTCCCAAAAACACATTTTTTTACTTAAAACTCATGATTTCTCATTTTTCCCCAGGAATTTCTCTTTTTCCTATGACCTGAGTGAACGGCTGCTGAGATATTCGGAGAAAAGAAATGAGATTATCGTTAAAAAAACTTTTTATTATTATTATTTTTTTCCGGAAATTTCCCTTTTTCCTATTACCTGAGTGAACGGCTGCGGAGATATTCGGAGAAAAGTTGTAGATGAAAAAAAAAGATTTTCGTAAAAAAAACTTATTTTTTTTAAGACAGTTATTTTTTAATGAATATTGTTTAAATTAACTTATCGAAAATCCCCTACGGGGTTCAGTTGCTACACTCATGTAGATTTAATAAAACAAAATTCTTTTTTTTAGATTACAATTGGCACAGTTATACTGCGTGCCGCAGAGGTTCGACATGCTTCGGAAGAATTGCTGCAGTGTCGCCATTTTGTAATATTTTCGGATAAAAATGTATAGCCATATACTTAAATATATGTTCAATAAATACCGCAAGTATTATTTGTTTATCACTTTTTCTTCTGCCAAAAAATATATTAAAAAAATACGCTTCCCGTAAGGCCGTTACAGTGGTGTTACCCCTTAAAGTCTTCATATAATTTCCAAGATTTTCCCGTGATCGTGATTAAAATGATGAAATATTCGTAAAAATTCGAAAAAAAATCGGAGAAACTCGGATGTTTGCGTAAAAATAATTGTCCGCCAAACTCCGAATTCTTCATATTTGTTCCAATTCATAGAAAAAATCGGAAAAATTTTCCGAAAAAAATCGGAGTTTTTCGGAAAAAAGATTGCACTACGGGCGCGGGATCGTACACCGCGCTCAGTGCTTTTTTTTAAATTATTATTACTATTAATTCTTATTTGATTAGTTATTTTTATTAGTTATCATTATCATTTTAATTAGTTATCTTTTAGTGTCGAAAAATGTATCGCGCACTCTGACCGCTTATTTTATTAGTTTGTCCGTTAATTTAAATACAATAATAAATCTAAATTACAACTTATTTATCTTCTAAAAAATTGTTTGCGCTTTACTCACACCCGTCCCTATGCCAAATAAATTGTAATTCATAATAGTAAGCGGAAATATATTTATATTCATATTATTATATTCATTCTCATTTACTTTCATCAAGCGATAAAGCATTATGATAATGCATTTTGATAAAGCATTATGATAATACATTATGATAATGCTTTATCGCTTGATGAAAGTATATGAGAATGAATATAATAATACGAATATAAATATATTTCCGCTTACTTTTATGAATTACAATTTATTTGGCATAGGGACGGGTATGAGTAAAGCGCAAACAATTTTATATAAGATAAATAAGTTGTGATTTAGATTTATTATTATATTTAAATTAAAGTATAAACTAAAAAAATAAGTGATCAGAGTGCACGATACATTTTTTTGTATACATTAATAACGCAGAGAATCAAGAGCTTAATGAGCATTGAAATAATCTAAAAGCCTCGCGCGTGCCGTCGGGTGACGTAACGCGCGAGTCGTGCTCAGATTGCTTTTTCCCTCGAAGCCTTCGTTTCGGCTTAGCCGCACATGAACGTGCTCAGCGTCCATGTATTGGTGTAGCTGCCGAAGGCGCGGGCGGGACACTTCGACCGTGCTCGGCTCTTTCCGAAGATGTCCGAGCGTCGCCCACTCACGGACACGCGCTACTATGATTGTGTGATGGGCGCGTAAGAGACTAGAGAGGGGGTAACTTTTACGCGCGATCTGGCTGCACTGCGCTCCGGTACGGTGAGTTACGGCCCACGGAAAATTGTTGGTCCCTTCTTTCTTTGTTATTATTTGAAATTTTGTTTAGTTTATTTATTTATTTTATTTATTAATTTCAAATTTAATTTTTTTCCTTCTTTTAATTTTTTCCCCTCATTCTCCCTTTCCCCTTTCTTTAATCGCAGTATTATTCGACAAATATGTTTGTTGAACATTATTATTATTGTATATATATTTTTTCCTTTTCCAATGAATATCTTATTTTTTTAATTCTCAATTTTTTAAATTTGATTTGTTTTTTTTTTTTGGGTCTACATTTTTTTGTCTTTTGGTTTTTTTTCTTATTTTTTTGAATTTTTTTAGTTCCCGCCTTTCTTTCGTTATTCAATATGATTCTATATTAATTTTTATTTATTTTTCCTTGTTTTTCTATACCCTTTTTTCTTAGTTTCCTTCTATTTTGTACTTTTTTTCCTTTATTTACTTTTCCCTTCTGGCTTCTCTCTCCCTCTGCTTTTCGTTTTGCGTGGCTAGCTCCCGGCCAAGGTGTTTGCGAGGGCCGCGGCCCCTACCCACAGGGTAGACCAGGGACGTGGGGCTCACCCAGCCCCTTGAACGGACAGATGCCCTGTTCCCGATACGGGCCGAAAGGCCGTAGTTCTCGACATATAGCTTAAAGGCCTAGCTCCCGCAATAATGGCCGAAAGGCCCCAGCTCTCGCAATACGGACCGAAAGGCCCCAGTTTTCGCAATACGTGCCGGAAGGCCCCTGTTCCCGATATAGGCACCAGGGAGTCACCGTCCTACGAGAGGCTTCCGTCCCCACCAGGAGTCCAGATGCCGATCTCGTGAACCGTCGGTAGGTCCAACGCCGTCGTTCCCAAAGGACGAGAGACAGTCTCCGGAAGGGGTATCGTATATTTTTTTTCCTTTTCTTTCTTGTTCTGTTTTGTCCTTTTTTTCTTGTTTCGGAAAGTTTTTCTCGCGCCGTATCATGTTTGTGCCGATCTCGTTCCCCCTCCATGATCGATCGATTTATTACTAAATCATGATGCTCTCGTGTGGTAAATTTGGGGGAAAAAATTATGCTACCGCTTTAGGAATAAGAGTATTACTGTTCTCGATACGCTCAATAGCGATCTCGCCCCCTCATCAAAGAGGCTCGCATACGATCCGTAATCAACGTTTGTTGCGTTGCCCTTGATTGAGTGTTCACGATTTTTTTTGTTTCATTTGTGTCCGTCGTGAGAGTTTTTTTTCTCGTGCCGCATCACGTTTGTGCCGATTTCGTTTCCTCATAATCTATTGATCTAGTTATCATCATGCTCTCATGATGCTCTCGCGTGGTAATTGTGAGGGAAAACTTATGCTACCGCTTTAGAAATTAATTATATTCCGGTTGTTCTCGATACGCTCAGTAGCGATCCCGGTCCAATATTGAAAAGGCTCGCCGACGATTCGTAAAGTACGTTCGTCGCGCTGCTCTCGTTTGGTTGCTCACGAAAAGATACGCCTTATTGTTGCGTGGTTGATTTTCGTTCTCGACCGATGGCGATGGTGTTGGTCTCGTTCTTCTGGCCTAATCACCTCAAACCGAACAGTTGGTCGGATTAAAGTCAGCGCCAGAAGTTACCGTCGTTCTAAAACGAGCTCGCGTTCTCGATCTCGATGCCGAAACTACCCGTAAGGGGTGGGGAGTTGTGACATGATTTTTTTTTGAAACTCACGGTCACTAATAACTCCCCAAACAGCTACCGATCAATTCAGTTCCCGTATGATTTAGTCTCGCCGATTCGCCTCGGCTACAGTTCCGATTACGCGTTACCGATATCGAGATTACGATTTCGTTGGGTTTGTCGGGGTTTCGGGCGTTTTCATCCGTCGAGGGGAGTATGGCTCGACGTATCCCTGCCCGATGGACTTATTTTCCTTAAGGGGTAACACCACTGTAACGGCCTGCCACGAAGCGTTCTAGACAAATAATACTTGGGGTAATTATTAAGCATATATTAAAGTATATTGCAAAAAAATGTTATGGGAAAATATTACAAAATGGCGAAACTGCAGCAAATTCTTCCGAGGCATGTTGAACTTAAGGTGCTCTGCGGCACGCAGTATAACTTGTGCCAATTTTAATCTAAAAAAAAAGAATTTCGTTTTATTAAGTCTACATGAGTGTAGCTACTGAACCACGTAGGGGATTTTTGATAAGTTAATTTAAACAATATTTATTAACAAATAACTGTCTTTAAAAAAATTGAACATTTTTAGTCACATACTCGGCAATTACTCAAAGATCAATATTTCTAAAATCCCCTATGTGGTTCACTAGCTGTACTCATCGAGATTTAATTTTTAAAAAATTATTTTGTCCAGATTAAAATTGGCACAAGTTATACTGCGTGCCGCAGAGCACCTTAAGTTCAACATGCCTCGGAAGAATTTGCTGCAGTGTCGTCATTTTGTAATATTTTCCCATAACATTTTTTTGCAATATACTTCAATATATGCTTAATAATTACCCCAAGTATTATTTGTCTAAAACGCTTCGTGGCAGGCCGTTACAGTGGTGTTACCCCTTAAGGAAAATAACGTTTGCAAAAATTTCGGAAATCCATTATTTCTCAGAATTATGAGGGATCAAAAAATGTAATAAGTTTTTTGTACGAAAATCTAATTTTTTTCATCTATAACTTTTCTCCGAATATCTCCGCAGCCGTTCACCCAATAGGAAAAAGAAAAAGTTCCGGAAAAAAAACAATAAGTTTTTTTAAAAGAAAATCTCATTTTTTTCATCTTTAAATTTTCTCTGAATATCTCCGCAGCCGTTCACTCAGGTAATAAGGAAAAGGGAAATTTCCGAAAAAAAAATAATAATAATACGTTTTTTTACGAAAATCTCATTTTTTTTATCTTTAACTTTTCTCCGAATATCTCCGCAGCCTCGGGTCATAGGAAAAAGAGAAATTTCCGGAGAAAAAAATGAGAAATCATGAATTTTCAGTAAAAAAAAATGTGTTTTTGGGAAATAGACCAGTACTTGAATCTGTTTTAAATCATTTTTTCTCCGAAAATCTCAAATATGACTAAAATATGAGAAATTATGAAAAATTTAGAGAAAAATTTGCCCCAGGGGCCCCTGCGGACCGAAGCCAGGAACGCTACCAACGGGACCATCTCATCGCTTGTAGAATATGTGCACTTTCTGGTACTTACAATTCGCGGCCGGATGGATGATTAGCTTGTTTTTGGGGATAATGCTTTCTCGCTTGATGAAAGTATGAGAATTAATATAATAATACGAATATAAATATATTTTCGCTTACTTTTATGAATTATAATTTATTTGGCATAAGGACGGGTGTGAGTAAAGCGTAAACAATTTTTCAGAAGATGAATAAGTTGTAATTTAGATTTATTGTTATATTTAAATTAACGTACAAACCAAAAAAATAAGCGATCAGAGTGCGCGATACATTTTATTGTAAACATTAATAACGCACAGAATCAAGAGCTAAATAAGCATTGAAATCATCTAAAAGCCTCGCGCGTGTCGTCGGGTGACGTCACGCGCGAGTCGTGCTCAGATTGCTTTTTCCCTCGAAGCCTTCGTTTCGGCTTGGCCGTTCATGAACGTGCTCAGCGTCCATGTGTTGGTGTAGCTGCCGAAGGCGCGGTCGGGAAACTTGGACCCCGCTCGGCTCTTACCGAAGATGTCCGAGTGTCGCTCGCTCACGGACACGCGCTACTATGATGTGTGATGGGCGCGCAAGAGACTAGAGAGGGGGTAACTTTTACGCGCGATCTGGCTGCACTGATGCCGGGACCTGCTTGAGTAGGTCAGGAAGAGAGAGAAGCGGGATAGCTCTTTCTTCTCGCTCAGGCAGTCCAGGTGTACGGACGTGTGAGAGCAAGAGTGAGAGTAAGAATGGGCATGTGCGATGGCTCGCGCAAAGGCGGAAGTGTGCCTCGTGCGTGAGAGAATCGGAGTACGATTAACCGCGGTAGTGCGGGGGAACGTAATATTAGCCTACTTTAGAAATAGCTTACCTTCTAGTACTTACTGTTACGCGCGTAGTTCCTTCCTGTAAATAATAGTGAATAAAACTTATACCTGTTTGAGTGTGCCGCAAAAACTGGAACATTTATTGATTGTGCCCTGAAATATTTAACAATCAGTACTGTTTTTTTCTTCGAAATTCTTTTTATTCACTACATGTTCTAGCCCTCTGATTTCATTGAACAAATCATCGGATTTTTTTTACTTTTTCCCTATCTATTCTGTCAGATATGAAGTTTGGTAGTAGTAAAGGTGTTCTAATTTCCATCAACTTAGCGTATTCTCAAATATTAAATTTAAAGTTTTTACAAATTCCTGTTGCTATGGGCGATTGTAGTCCCGGCTCTTCGCGACGGATTATGACGTACGTACGCAAAAACACGAGCGATTTCGTACTCCCGAATTACCCTTCGCCCCACGCGATCCTCGGACCCGGTAATACGCGCGTTCTTACCGAAAATTCAGTAATCCTCCGAGCGTCGAATAGCAAAGATAATCTCACCCTACTCGAGCTCGTTTTTCGTCTTCTATACGAAATTTCAACAATTCACGCAACTTGCGCTACCGCCAAGTTGCGCTTAATATAAAAACCTCGCGTACCCGCGTCTTCGTCCACCGTGTGATCCACGCGTAGACACTTAATAAACATTTTAGTAAAACGTAACGACTATTCCAGTGTTTCTTCGTTGTCGGCACGACCCAAGTTTCCCTTATCCTCCAGAATTATTCTCGTGTTTGAATCGGCGCAAAAATAATATTAAATATACGATCCCACGTTTATCGAAGGACGTGTGCGATCATATTTAAGATCCTTCGAGCCGGATAATTAACAATTAAACGAGTGTAATTTTGCGAGTGTTAAGTGAAATCTTCCATTTTCAAGTTCAGTGAAGACTATCACAGTTCGCGCCTCAAGGCCAACTTCGTTTTCATTACGCGACGATGCCTGTGCCTTTCGACTTATAATAATGCAGCGTATCGCACGCTGCTGGAATATTTTCGTTAAAAAGTATACCACGTAAGAACTTTTCGTGTTCTCTTGTTATCGTTCTCGCTAGAGAAATTATTTCGCCCTCTTCCACGCGAAATTGGAGATAGAGCTGTACTTGCGTACAACAAGCTCCTTCGACACGCTCGGTCAACCCGAACGTCAATAATCGCTCTCTCTCTCTCTCTGTCACTCACATCGTGACAGAGGACTGACTCATCTCATACTTGCTTCTTTCAAACGAATAACACGCAGTCGTTATTCTCTTTCGAGTCAGTACAAATTTACTGGATCAAAATAAAGTTAAAAAATGACCGTTTTCGATTATCTGCTCATCGCGCAAACCACACAATTCAATCAAATAAGGAGAATTTGGCCGAACTACAAAAAGGTCGGCAAGGACAAGTTCACCGCCTCGAAAACGCGCACACGCCTTTCGAGCTTACAAGAACTCTGGTCAGCTTGTTGCGCTCGAGATGTACTATTGCAACAGAAGGCGTCAGAAGCGCAACTCGAACACAAGTACTTCGCCAAGAACGAGTTCCTGAGTGCTGAAAATGATTACGAAGACGCCCTGGATCAACTCACGGAAATTCTCGATCAACAAGAGGAACAACAACGGACAGCTCCAACGATCTCGAACGCCACGCTGATTGGAGAAGCACCCGGACCATCCACCTTCGCGCTCCCGCGTATCACCATCCCGAAGTTCAACGGCGAGCCGACCCGTTGGGAGAGTTTTCGGGATTCTTTCAAAGCGTTAGTTGGTGAGAATGTATCGCTCACACCAGGGCAAAAAATGTATTATTTAAAATCGTCTCTCGAGGGCAACGCGGCTACTGGGACTGGCGAATACTGGGACGATTTATTACTTTATTTGGTTGCGCAAAAACTCAGTACACGTACGCGTACCGCCTGGAATTTGAGTCTAGGTGCGTCAAACGATTTTCCATCGTTCCAATATTTGAAAGACTTTTTATCTGAAAGAATTCGAGGTATTACGCCAGTTCAAGTGGACACCTCGCATAACGCGTCCCGCGCAAATTCGTCCCCCAATAAATCGAATGCCAAAGCGATCGTACACAACGCTACTTCAAAACAGTGCCCGGACTGTTCGGGAAATCATTTGCTTGCGTCTTGCCCCACGTGGCTCAAAAAATCGATCGACGTTCGCTTCGCGACCGCTAAACGCGTTCGCGTCTGTTTCAATTGTTTAAAGCCTGGCCATTTTCCAAATCAGTGCCAGTCGCCAAATCGCTGTAGCAAATGTCAAAGGTTACATCACACTAGCATACACCGCGCGTCCGTTCCTCGTCAGGAATCGACGACTCCTTCGACTAGCGAAACTGCTGCCGAAGCAACGACCGACGCTGCTGACGTCAATTTACTTCCGTCAAACACCGCGTCTTCTCCGGTCCCCAATCCTCCTTCCGCACAGACGGAAATCCCTGCTCAAAACACAACGCACGAGTTTCCGAACTCCGTCTTACTCGCGACCGCTTGGATCAAATTACGCACTCCAGAAGAGCGCGTCGTGAAAGTGCGAGCCTTACTCGATCAGGGGTCGACACATAGCTTCATTTCTGAAGCAATCGCTCAAAAATTACGTACTTCGCGTCATCGCGCGAATCTCAACGTCACGTCGTTTGGAGACGCATTTTCCGGACGTGCGACTTCTCGAGTACACCTCACTCTCGATTCGTGTAACGACCAAGGCACTCACTTACCTATGGTCGCTTACGTGTATCAAAAAATAACTTCGTATGCTGCGCGGCTCTCGCGTCAAGTAGGCTCTTGGCCGCACCTCAAAGGATTAGCTCTCGCCGATCCCGATCCTTCCAGCAAGGAACCAATAAACGCTTTAATCGGAGCCGATCTCTACGGCTACATCCTGCTCGAATCTCTTCGAAAAGGTCCGATTGGGTCACCGACGGCCCAACTCACTACTTTGGGATGGATAATCTCCGGCCCGACGGATACAACGCGCGTTACGCCCGCGTTAATAAATTCTGCGACACATTGCGCGCTCGTCACCGACGACGACGCGTCAATCAGACGTTTTTGAGAAATTGAAGAAATTCCCGCAAAACAATTTCTTACGCCCGAGGAGGAGGAATGCAAAGACCATTTCATTAAAACGCATTCCCGCGATCCCTCCGGTCGCTACGTTTTACGATTGCCTTTCTGTGGTAATTCCGTTCCCGATCTGGGCAACAGTTTCCAGATCGCGCTTACCCGATACGCGCATCACGAAACGCGTCTCAAGAAAAAACCGGAGCTTGTAAGCGAATACTCCGGTTCCTTAAAAAAATATGAATCGCTGGAACATATGGAAAAGGTCCGCGATCCTGACACGATCCTTAACCCAGTTTACATTCCGCATCGCCCTGTTATCCGTGATAGCAGCTCCACTACGCGACTCCGCGTGGTCTTTAACGCATCTAGCGTCACCTCGAACGGCACGTCTTTGAATGACCATCTGCACATCGGCCCCAAACTACAGCGTGAAATCGGCGGCGTCCTATCAAGCTGGCGACGACACCGTTTCGTTTATATCGCGGATATTGAGAAAATGTTCCGCCAAATCCTCGTTCACCGCGACGACACCGATTATCAACGCATTGTCTTTCGACCAGAACGCGACGGTCCAGTACAGAAATATCGTCTGTTAACCGTAACGTACGAAACCGCGATCGCGCCATATCTAGCCAACCGCGTACTACTGCAACTCGCCGACGACGAGGGCAGCGCGTTTCCCACTGCCGTCGACGTAATCCGCAATTCGACTTACGTAGACGACGTTTTATTCGGCGCTGATGATCTCGAAAGCGCACGAACAATCTGCACTCAACTCGTGTCACTGCTAAAACGCGGTGGGTTTAATCTACGCAAATGGTCCGCGAACGATATTGAATTATTAGCGGACATTCCTGCAGTAGGTCACGACCTCGCGATCGACCTATCAAACGACGACTCGACCATATTAAAAGTTCTTGGCATCACTTGGCTTCCCAAAGAAGACACGTTTAGCTTTCAAATCGCAGAAATTCCAGAAACGCGCAGTATTAAGCGCTCGGTGCTTTCGCTGATTGCACGTTTGTTCGACCCACTCGGTTGGGCTTCACCAGTCATTATTAACGCCAAGATACTCATGCAAGACCTATGGCTTGCAAAAATTGATTGGGACGCCGCAGTTCCTCCATCGCTCCTGGAAAGGTGGAATTCTTATCGGCATGATCTGCCTAAATTATCAACCTTACGCATTCCTCGCTGGATCAGCACCACTGCGCAAGAACATTGTGCTATCGAGTTCCACGGTTTCGCGGACGCGTCACAACGCGCGTTCTCCGCGGTCGTGTATGTACGAGTCTTGAACTCTCCCTCCGACATATCCGTTTCACTATTAGCGGCCAAATCTAAAGTCGCTCCACTTCAGATAGTCTCCATTCCGCGACTCGAACTGAATGGAGTCGTATTGCTTGTTCGACTGATTGAATACGTCAAACGACAATTAAAATTCGAATCAATTCCCGTGCATGGTTGGACCGACTCAACCGTCGGACTCGCGTGGCTCACCCAGCACCCTTCCCGCTGGAAGCCTTTCGTCGCAAATCGGGTCTCCGAGATCCAAACTAAAATGCCCGAGATTAAGTGGCATCATGTCTGTCACGTCCGGAGGGAACGTGGGCATATAACGTGTGGTTCCCTCTTTCTTGCCTACGCCTAGCGCAATAGCACGGGATGAGGGTAAAAAGAGGATGTGCTGGAGGAAGGAAGGATTTTTAAGGAATTTATGGAAATAATCCGATTATTTGGAAATGACTCGTTTCTATTTAACTGTTGATTTATTGGAATCAGCCAATTTGGCTAATTCTATTAACGCTCGAGTACAAAGAGTGTAAAAATGTGGTTCGCTTACATTGATGGTTTCGTTCGGTGTCGACCCTGTCGTTCAGGTAGCGGGCGTCGGTCGTAAAATTTAGGGCCTAGTGGGCCAGAGGCGGTCGCAGATGGTATCGGTGGCACGCGTACAATTTTCGAGTACACTGATTCTTTTCTAAGTTCGACGGTATGGACGCGACTTATTCGATTATAGATTTTGAACGTAGATAGAAAATTAGAAGACCGTCGTGGACTACTAGACTTATAGAGTGACTTCAATAGATTGTTTTGATAGACGACAATGATAGACTGCGCGGTAGACTTTTGGAATGAACGAACTGCTCTGATGCTTGAAGTGCTTGAAGGCTACTGACTATGAAGACTACGACTAACCACCCAAAGTGCTGGGTTGCTCCCTTTATATGTGATTTCTTGGTCTCCCGAATTCATAGAGTGGGAGAGATAGAGTATTGACCTCATTTAATTTAGAAATAGAAGTATCATACGTAACGAACGCATGAACCTGGTTCTGGTGGGAGGTTTTCATGGAGGAGGGCGCATCTGCATTCTCCGCATACGAATTCTTTTCCTGTGCTACTTAATTTTACGATCGGTCCGTTGGGAGTTTTTCGGGGCCCTACTGAGATTCATTTGTATGTTGTAGGTATGTAATCAGAGAGAACGTGGGGACGCATTTATGGATTCTTATGCAGCAGTCACACGAGTCTATTTTTGTGACCTGGTTTCTATCGGGGAAAGCGTAGTGGTTAGGTGCTACGTGATCCTTTCGATATGCATCTCCCTTTTTGATACTTCTTAATTTTACGACCGGATTGATGGAAACCTTCCCGGGCCTGACTGACGTTGCGCTGAAGGCGCGTTACGTGTTTTGTTTTATGGCTTTTCCGAGAAGTTGCGCCCGGTGTCCAATACGGTCGTCGAATAGACAAAAGGGGAGGCCGCATGGAGAGAGTGCGCGACACTCAGGTTCTATTAATGAGCGGCATCTTAACTGTAAAGTGCCTTTGTAAATATGTCGAGGAATGAGAATATTCTTATCGTGCTTATTTTGGTGCACGTGATTTCGTAGGGGACCGTGGGAGTCCTTGGTCACCTCGGAGTTCAATGTGCCTCCCGACGTGACACCTCCCCCCTTTAGGATCAAGCGTCTCGCTTGATCTGTAATCGAGGGTGGTGATCGAAATTACAGGAGCATGCTTTAGTGGACTGATATTGTCATTCGTTGACTTACAATGTGTTTTAGCTCATGTGTAATATGGTGGCGTAACTTATGGTTATTCTACTCTTACGAGATACGTACGAATTTGATTATCATCTTACAAAAAAGTGTGTGTTTTCTATAGGTTTTCGTGCTAGTTTTTTAAAAATATAAATCTATATATACCTTGACTTTTACTCTAAGATGCAAATGTATGCTCTTTCCTTTTCCTTGTGCATAGGTGCTTATTTACTTATTTTACCCTATCTCTTACTAGACAAGGCTAAAAGAACGGTGACAAAAAAAAGAAATTATTAGCATGATCAGAGTTATCGTAAGTCTCCTCGTGCGAACTTAAGGGAAGGAACGCGGTTTGGAGGATTGGTTGCTTTGTGGGTGATCGGAGATTTCAGGGTACAGATCATGTATTGCAGCGTTGGTCCTGGCCCGCTGGTTCAGCTGGAGGGACCAACACGAGTTGATGAAGTTCTTGACCAGTCACTGCATCCGTTGACGTGTCCTTTTTGGATCGTTTAGCCAGGTGCATCAGGAGATACGTAGCCGATCCTTGTACTGTAACGATGAGGTAGATCGACCAGCCGTACACAGGGTGTCGGCTGTTTGCATGGAGCACCGGATCTATGAGGACCTTGATCGCTCGCACGACGAGTGAGGTTCGGGTGAAACCAGCGCTTGCTGTACCGAATTGAATGAATTTTCTTTTTTCAGGTGCGATTCCAGATGGAGTCCGCTTGGTGTTATAGATTGTTGTTATCCAGGAGATTTAACAACTTCTCCCCTTGATTGACAGTGTTTTGACCACTGATCAAAGCGGGTTTCTCTACGGGAAACATTATGCGTTCTTGTACGTTGTCGATATCTTCTGTCAAATAGACCCCACATGATGCTGGTGATCCTGGGTTGGTATATCGCCGAGTAGACTCCGTCGTCGATTTCGCGATTGCAGGTAGTGTACGTGGCTTCGACCGGAACAGGGATGAGCTTGTACCAGATGTCTCCGAAGAGGTTAGAGGGGGGGGGGAAGTAAGGGATTGCAGGTTGTTTGAGTTTTTTTTGGTCATATATGCGTTTGAGGAATAGGGAGATATATTTCGTTCACACGAGTGACAGGCATTTGATCGTAAAATTCTTTTAACCGTATTAGATTTTCTTGTATCCTTATACATTGAATAATGTGTACTCTTTCGCCAGCAAGTACCGCCATTTAACTCGGCTTCTTTACTAAAGTGCATACAATTTGTCCGAGGCTTGGATCGCTAATAATAAACTATTTGGAGCATTCGGCGCTCCTTTTGACACTGTTGCGTAGGCATATTGTGATATAATGATTTTCTAATGTAATATAATGATTACGTATATGACTTTTGAATTGACATAAGCGATTATATCTAGGTTCGCGACTGGAATTTTTTGTCGAATTGTGAAACAGTTAGTTCGGCGAGTTTTGGATAGACACAAGTTCGAATGTTCTGTATTGAAGATTCTGTAGCTAAAAATTTGATCTGCTTTTCTCATTGCGAGTGCAAGAGTGATATCGTTACATGTTACTGAAACGATTGAGTACGGCCATCTGGAAAACAGGGTAATTATTATTATTATTATTTATAAATCAGGGACTGCCAGCAATGATAAGGTGGTAATGTTCGATGAGCTCGATCCACAGTCATATCCCACCATGGTAATTGCGGGCGGGATAAGGCGCAACATTATTATTACCAGCAAGAGGGACGTCTGAAAAAGTTAAGCATTACTGTGATTGTTGATCGCTTGGTGGTCTGAGAATCGTTAAATAGATTGGGAAGGTGGTTTATTTATTGGGATGGAAGTCGGACTCATCACTTGCTCTTTTTATGGTTTCGATATTTATATGTGAATACCGTAATCTATTTTCATGAACTATTCGTGTCTTTTTGTTGTATTCTATTTTTACATTACCTTTACTTAATTTTTCTAAGACCTTATGTGGTCCTGAGTAATGATCTCCAAGTTTACCAGGTTTCGGTCCTTTTTGAAGATAGACATAGTCTCCTACTTTAAAATTTTCAGGGTTGGCGTTTTTATCGTAATATTTTTTGATCGATGTTTGAAGGAAACTAGATTTTCGTAAGCGAGATTTCGAATTCCGTTTATTCTTGTA
Source organism: Ophion slaviceki (assembly GCA_944452715.1). Classification (NCBI taxonomy): domain Eukaryota; kingdom Metazoa; phylum Arthropoda; class Insecta; order Hymenoptera; family Ichneumonidae; genus Ophion; species Ophion slaviceki. The sequence continues at coordinate 24,709,293 of OX101784.1, forward strand.
ATCAATTCAATTAAATACCCGCGGTAGGTCGGTAATTGATCTGACTCTCGAAGAGGTTCACTTGATGGAACTCTTGCCAATTTCCCAAAGACGACTTCGTAAGGTGTATGTTTTGTGCTTTCATGAACACTGGTGTTGTATGAAAGCATGGCTAACTCCAACCATTGGTCCTATTCATTATCTTTATCGGTATATTGTTTCAAGAATTCAGCAAGTACGTGATGAGACCGTTCAAGGGATCCATTGGATTGAGGATGAAATGCCGTGGTTCTGTATCGCTTTATGCGAAAGCGTTTGGCGATTCTTTTCATTAGACCGCTAAGGAAGTTACTTCCCTGGTCCGTCAATAATGCCTTGGGTGCACCAAAAATACATATGAAACTCGTTTTTCAATTGGCACATAGTGGAGTGTTCCTAAGCAGATTATTATTTTTGTTTCACTGGCTTTGAATGATTCCTTTATGATGTTCAAGACGTCGGCCCATATCATGTGCTCGATGTGATACTGTGGCAAATACTTAGCGATTGAATTTTGAAGTTTACGCAAAGATTCTTTAAGTCCTTTACGCTTTCTTTAACGTTTTCTGATATGAAAGATAATGATCCGGAATACTCGCCTTTAATAACTAGAGCAAAGTGATATTTTTTCCAACTTTGATACTGTAGGCTTGACCCTCTGTCAGATTTTTCCAAGAGGGTAGCTTATTTAATTCTTGCAATTTTTGTGAACCAGGATCACAAGGATTTCCTTCAGAATCGATAAAATAAACCAGATTGTCGTTACGGAAATGAAATAACTCTTTTGTCTCAATACAATTAGCGATTTGAAATTGGGACGTCGTCGGGTCCCTTGCAGGAAGATCCTCGTCTTCGGAGGTCAATGGATTATTGGAACTGGCATCTGAGTCTGTGGAGGTATCGGAATTTGGGTCAGTGTGTTTCCGGGAAAAGGGAAAAGGCTGTGCCTTGCGCTGGCTAGGGCCCTGAGCTGTTTTCGGATCAATGGCGTTCACGGGCCTTCTGGCGCGTGCCGGCTTAAGTACCTCGGCTTCTGTTTCTCCGTCACTACTCTCCTCGTAGTTTATGCGTTTACGTGCGCGGCGGGCCTGGTGTCGAGGTATGGGACGCAAGTCTGACTGTTTTGGGCTAGGTGCATTGACCCTGGTCATGGTCTCTTCACTTGATGTTTCATTTTCCTGTTGCGTTGTTTTCCCTAATTCTGGAGGTATATCGTTTTTTGCTTGCGAGCGAGTAACAACGTTAATTTTTTTTTCATAAGGTATATGATGGATTTCGGCTTTAGTCGTGAAGGTTGTAGGGTTTTCAGGTTTTTTATTATTATTGTCAATCTCTTCTACTTCATATAGGGAATCCTGTATCGTGACTTTTGATTTTTCAGCTTGACCTTATTGACTATTGATTATCATTTTTACGTCTTCTAATTTCTCTATTGGGTTTCGCGATAGTGCATCGGCATTCGAATTAAGTGTACCGGGTTTGTAGATGACTTCATAATCGTATTCGGAAAGTTTGAGTCGCCATTTGAGCACACGTGCGTTAGCGTCTTTAGCGGTTCTAAACCAAACTAAAGGCTTGTGATCTATAACGAGAGTGAACCTTCTGCCATAAATATAAGGTCGGAAGGCTTTTACGCTGTGAACGATTGCCATAGCTTCCTTCTCGTATGTATCATACCGAAGGGCTGCACCGCGTAACACACGCGACGTGTATGCTATGGGTTTGCCTTTTACGATTTCGCCTTGTGATAGGACTCCGCCTAAAGCGTATCCGGAAGCATCAGTGGTGATAATAAATGGTTTGTCGAAATCGGGGTACTGGAGGATAGGAGCTTCGCATAATTTATTTTTAAGAATTTCGAAGGCTGTTTGCGTTTCGTTTGTCTATATAAACTCGGTTTTATCTTCTAAGAGATGAGTTAAGGGCTTCGCGATTTTTGAGAAGTCTTTAATGAATCTGCGGTAATATCCAGTCAAACCTAAGAATTGGCGAATATTTTTAACGTTCTTTGGAAGAGGGATTTCTTTTACTGCTGCTAATTTGTTAGGATCTGGCTTTAATCCATCTTTTCCAATTATGTGGCCGAGGTAAGTTACTTCCGGCCTAAGAAATTCGCATTTGTCCGGCTGCAATTTGAGATTAGCGTTTCGTAATCGTTCCATTAAATTGTGAATTCTGTCGCCGTGTTCCTTTAAGTCTTTTGCGTACACGACGATGTCATCAAGATAGACAAATAGGGATACTCCTTGGAGTCCGCTAAGGACAACGTCCATTAAGCGTTGGAAGGTTGCTGGAGCGTTTTTAAGCCCAAACGGCATTCGAGCGAACTCATAATGCCCGTATGGCGTGGAGAAGGCTGTCTTTGGTTTATCTGCAGGATTCATTTCTATCTGGTGGAAGCCGGATGCTAAATCGAATATGGAAAAATAAGCTACATTTCCCAATTGATCTAAGATGTCAGTAATATCGCCGATTGTTTTTTCGTTAAGGGCTAGAAAATCTATAACCATCCTCCAACGCTTGTTGCCATTGGAGTCCGGTTTTTTGGGTACAATCCAAACAGGACTGTTATTTGGAGATTCCGAGTGATTTATGATGTTGGATTTTAACAGCTCGTCTACCTGATTCTGGACCTCGCCTTTAAGGGCTTGTGGAAACCTATATTGCTTGGTGTTGATCGGAAGGTCATCGACTGTCGGAATCTTGTGTTTGAGTATATGGGTAGCTCCCAGAGGTTCGTCTTTTATATGGAACCGGTCTGCATAAGTTTCGATAATATCTTCGACATGTTTTAATTCTTCGTCTCCCAAATGGTCTAGACGTAAGAGATTTTTAATGATTCTGGGCGGTCCGAATTTTCTTCAATTATGTGTGATGTTGATTCAGGGATAGAAATGGCGTTTGGGCTTTTTTCAAAAATTGTTTTTACGTTCAAATTTTGATTTTCATTTTGATTTGGACTTTGTTTTTTATGTTGATTTTGATTTTGATTTTGTTTTTGATTTTGATTTTGAATATTTTCTTGATTTTTGATTGTTTTCATTTTCCTTTTTGTTTTTGATGTTTCCTCGCTACTGGAATTTTTATTTATTTTTCCCTGATCATTGCCCTCATCGGAGCTGTACCAGGGTTTTGATTCGACTTTTTCTGTCGAATTTTTTGGATTTGCCACTTTTGGGCCCTGGAATACCGTAATTGTCTTGCAATCTACGACTGAAATAGAAGGATCACGAGGACTCGAATTGGAATTGATAATAGAATTTGGACTTGTCTCTGATTGATTTATTTTCAACACTTCAGTGATTCTAGTTCTTGCCCGTTCCTCGCTACGAGAATTTTTATTTAATTTCAAATTGGCCTCTTTTGGGCTCTGGATTTGCGCGATTGTCTTGCAATCGGCGTTTGGAATAGGAGAATCACGAGGGATCGGACAAAGACTAGAGATCGTCATGCAATCTGCGTCTTCAATCGAATCTTCGACAGTGGTGAATTCTTGTAATTTTATGACTGGTACGGGCAGTCTTATGATCTCATTAGTGGTATTATAAATTTTTAAATGGGCCTTGCCGTTAGTATTCGTTACCAGGCAATCGCCAGCGTAAACACCTTTATGGATGGTTAAAGGTGGGATATAACCTTCCTTTAACGTGCGGTTTTCGATTTTCACATGGAAGGCCGCCTCCGAACGCGCGGGGATTTCAATTACCTCGTCGGGTTCGTTCGCTTTTTCGAAAGGCACTGCCTTATTTCCACATTCGAAACACTCTGTCTCGAAATTTATTTTGGATTTTGTTTGATAAAAGTAACGGGTCCCTAATAAACCGGGGTGTGGGACTCCTACATCATCGGGTATAATATGGAATAAGGCCTCGAATCCGAATACTCGCAGCATTACGCTTCCTAATCCAAAAACTGGAGGCTCGGATATTCCCTTTAATCTAATGATATCTTGTTCGTCGGTACCAGCCAAATTTTTTACATATTTTTTTTTAATCAAATTTGGGATAGCGCCACTGTCTAATAGTACCGATACTTTACCCACTTCCGGTAGTGCTCCGATACACACCGAGGGTAGTTTATCAAATCTTTCTGAATTTATTGTGTAGGTTGGATATCTCCGTTCGGCGCAGTCATTGTGACTGTTGTCACCGGACGCGTTGGAAGCCCGGACCCTCTCGGCGCGTCCGTCCGAGGGGGATTTGGGCCGTTTCCCGGCTGATTTCGTGAATTATAATATTTGCGAGTACGACAATTTTCAATTACGTGTCCTACCCTTTTACAATACCGGCAGACATTTGGGTTAGAATTAGACGCTTCGGTTTTTAGCTGGAAGCACTTGTTGGCAGTATGTCCAATATTTTACAAATTCGACACTGAGGACTGTCCGACTGGCGTTGCCAATTGGCTGCGAAAGTTGTGAATTTATTTTGAAAATTGCATTTTTCAGCAGTGTGCCCTGGTTTTTGGCACAATTGACAATTTATGGAACGGGGATTTTGATTATTGTAGCATCTATCTGCAGTGTGACCAGGTTTTTTACAGATTTGACATGAGACAGAGCTTTGCTCGTTTGGCAGTCTTCGACATTCGTTGGCACTATGGCCTTGATTTTTACAAATCTGACATGTAAGAGATATGAATCCACAAGCTGCAGTTGAATGATTGTCCTTTTTACAAATATTGCAGAACTTAGCTGCTTGTGATGGGACTGTTTCTTCTTTTTTAGCAGAGGCTAGTAATTCTTCCCGTGCATTAACCTCGCGTTCAATTCTTATCGCGTGTTCGATGGCGTCTTCGATGGTGTTACACGGGGGAAGCCGTTGTTCAATTTCTACCTTTAACCCTCGTTTAAAACACGCCAGGCAGTTATCGCCTACTGTGACTCTAAAAACGGGATCTTCTATCCCATTGTTAGCTAATTTTCGTGCCTCAACTATCTCTCTGCCCTTTTTCTAATTCTGGAAGTGAAACTTACGACACTTTCGTTGCGTGCCTGTAAAAATGTACCGAGTTCTCCTAATAATTGCATTTCCGATTTATTTGGTGTATATATTTTTTTTAGGAAGGTTGTGAGTTCGTTTATCGTTTTAAATGTTGCTCCATATATTGTTTCTCTTGCAGGGTCTTTTAATATGTTTCTAGCTAATTTGACTAAATGTTTTTCGGCTTCAGGTGGAAGCATGTCTTTTGCATCTTCACACCCGTGGATGAAGTCCGCCAAAGAGGTGTCTTTTCCATTGAATTCGGGGATACAGTCTACCGCTGTTTGAAGGGAAATAGATTGGTTCGTTGCTAGAGCCATATTTTCTGTGTTATCTGGATTCTTTTTAGGGGGTAATGCTAATGATTTGACGGATCTTTTAGGAGGTTCAAGACCAGGAAATAAGTTAGCATTCGATCCTCTCAAGGCGTAGCCTGTATTTTCGGTTTGAGCAGATTCGGAATCTGATAGATCTTCACTGATATTCAAATTTAATGACTCGCAGGTAGATTCTTTGTCCATTGAGTAAAATCGAAAAGGCACATTCCCTTTTTATTATCCCGGACGAGCCCCCAAAAATTAATATGTCACGTCCGGAGGGGACGTGGGCATATAACTTGTAGTTCCCTCTTTCTTGCCTACGCCTAGCGCAATAGCACGGGATGAGGGTAAAAAGAGGATGTGCTGGAGGAAGGAAGGATTTTTAAGGAATTTATGGAAATAATCCGATTATTTGGAAATGACTCGTTTCTATTTAACTGTTGATTTATTGGAATCAGCCAATTTGGCTAATTCTATTAACGCTCGAGTACAAAGAGTGTAAAAATGTGGTTCGCTTACATTGATGGTTTCGTTCGGTGTCGACCCTGTCGTTCAGGTAGCGGGTGTCGGTCGTAAAATTTAGGGCCTTCGCTAGTGGGCCAGAAGCGGTCGCAGATGGTATCGGTGGCACGCGTACAATTTTCGAGTACACTGATTCTTTTCTAAGTTCGACGGTATGGACGCGACTAATTCGATTATAGATTTTGAACGTAGATAGAAAATTAGAAGACCGTCGTGGACTAATAGACTTATAGAGTGACTTCAATAGATTGTTTTGATAGACGACAACGATAGACTGCGCGGTAGACTTTTGGAATGAACGAACTGCTCTGATGCTTGAAGTGCTTGAAGGCTACTGACTATGAAGACTACGACTAACCACCCAAAGTGCTGGGTTGCTCCTTTTATATGTGATTTCTTGGTCTCCCGAATTCATAGAGTGGGAGAGATAGAGTATTGACCTCATTTAATTTAGAAATAGAAGTATCATACGTAACGAACGCATGAACCTGGTTCTGGTGGGAGGTTTTCATGGAGGAGGGCGCATCTGCATTCTCCGCATACGAATTCTTTTCCTGTGCTACTTAATTTTACGATCGGGCCGTTGGGAGTTTTTCGGGGCCCTACTGAGATTCATTTGTATGTTGTAGGTATGTAATCAGAGAGAACGTGGGGACGCATTTATGGATTCTTATGCAGCAGTCACACGAGTCTATTTTTGTGACCTGGTTTCTATCGGGGAAAGCGTAGTGGTTAGGTGCTACGTGATCCTTTCGATATGCATCTCCCTTTTTGATACTTCTTAATTTTACGACCGGATTGATGGAAACCTTCCCGGGCCTGACTGACGTTGCGCTGAAGGCGCGTTACGTGTTTTGTTTTATGGCTTTTCCGAGAAGTTGCGCCCGGTGTCCAATACGGTCGTCGAATAGACAAAAGGGGAGGCCGCATGGAGAGAGTGCGCGACACTCAGGTTCTATTAATGAGCGGCATCTTAACTGTAAAGTGCCTTTGTAAATATGTCGAGGAATGAGAATATTCTTATCGTGCTTATTTTGGTGCACGTGATTTCGTAGGGGACCGTGGGAGTCCTTGGTCACCTCGGAGTTCAATATGCCTCCCGACGTGACATGTCCCTACGCGCGATAATCCCGCGGATTGCGCGTCTCAGGGAATTCCCGTTGATGAATTTCTACAACACCCGCTCTGGTGGTCAGGCCCATCTTGGCTTTGCCAGAATTCTGCGTTTTGGCCGAATGCACGACCTTGCGCGACCTCGGACGACTCAGTAAATCCACAAATCGTTCTCCAAGAACAACGCTCCTCAGCGACGACTCACATCGTACAAGATACGGAGGAGTGGGACTTTCCCTCCCGCTTTTCAAGCTGGGGAAAACTGCTTCGAGTTACGGTTATTATTTTCCACTGGCTACGAAAATACCGAACTCGCAAACTCGACCAATCCGCAGCCTCAACTACTCAACTAGTTGAGAACTTAAACGAAGCACGCGACTTTTGGGTCCGCCGCGTTCAACACGCATCCTTCAAGGCGGAAATTCAAGCGCTGCTGTCAAATACGGCACTGCCGCGCTTAAGCCCCCTCAAGCCGCTTAATCCGTTTCTCGACGGGAACGATCAGCTGCGTCTTGGCGGGCGGTTGCGTCACTCGTTCCTTTCTTATGACGAACGATTTCCACGCACTCTACCGCGGCATCACATAAGTGAATTAATCATCCATCAAACGCATTTACGCTCATTGCACGGAGGCAGTCAGCTCACGTTGCGACTCCTTCGCCAAAATTATTGGATTCTCGGTGCGAGATCCTACGTTAAGCTCGGATCAATAGGTGTATAACGTGCGTCCGCGAACGTGCTGTTACTGCCAGTCAACTCATGGGAGACCTTCCCTCTCCCCGAGTCGATTGACTCGGGGAGGCGACGGATTCGTCGCCTCCGTTCTCACATTGTGGCGTGGACTATGCTGGTCCATTCCAGGTAATCCCGTATGTAGGACGAGGCCAAAAGACGCGAAAATATTACGTGGCACTCTTCGTTTGCCTCGCAACACGCGCCGTGCACCTCGAATACGTCGATGACTACGCGACTTCCGGTTTCCTTGTCGCTTTTCAACGATTCATGAGTAGACGCGGTCGACCGATCGACGTTTACAGCGACAACGGAACGAATTTTCAAGGCGCTGATAACGAATTGCGCCGAACATTCGTGGCCACCCTCAAGAATTCTGCCTTACGTGATAACCTCATGATGGATGGAATCCGTTGGCATTTTATTCCGGCCTCTGCGCCTCACTTCGGCGGACTGTGGGAAGCTGGAGTGAAAAGCTTTAAGCATCATTTGAAGCGCGTTGTCGGCGCTCATACGTTGTCTCAGCTCGAGCTGTCAACGCTATTATGCAAAATCGAATTCACGCCCACTGTCACCCCTCCGCGATGATCCGGAGAGTTTCGACGCACTCACTCCGGGACATTTTTTAATCGGTCGCCCTTTACTCAGCAACCCCGACCCTCCTTGCTCGACTTAAAGGAAAACTAGCTTTCCCGTTGACAAAAGGTGCAGGCTATACACGAGCATGTCTGGAAAGCTTGGAGGCAAGATTATTTGTGCACGCTGCAACAGCGGGCAAAATGGCGCACGTCTTCGCCGTTCCCAAAAATCGGAGCGCTCGTACTCCTCAAAAACGAATTACTCCCGCCGTCGCGATGGGAATTAGCTCGCGTACTCGATAGGCACCCAGGTCCCGATGGTCTAGTTCGCGTCATAACGCTACGTACCGCGAAAACGATTTTAAAGCGCCCCATTACGAAAGTGTGTCCCCTTCCTTGCGATTCAGCTCCAAGCGCACCGGCGCCTTAATTTTTTTTTCTAGATCTTAAGTTTTCGATTTACTGTCGGGTTTCTCATGTAAAATCCTTTGTTAGTTAGTAAGTTCTCGCAATTAATGTCGGGTCTAAAATTGTACTTGCGAAAGAATCACACGGCAAGCGCTGCGAGAATCTTGAAGCATTTCGTTCCATTCGGAACGAGACGAGCGGTATGTTCTAATTTCTATCAATTTAGCGTATTCTCAAATATTAAATTTAAAGTTTTTACAAATTCCTGTTGCTATGCGCGATTGTAGTCCCGGCTCTTCGCGACGGATTATGACGTACGTACGCAAAAACAAGAGCGATTTCGTACTCCCGAATTACCCTTCGGCCCTCGCGATCCTCGGACCCGGTAATATGCGCGTTCTTACCGAAAATTCAGTAATCCTCCGAGCGTCGAATAGCAAAGATAATCTCGCGCTACTCGATCTCGTTTTTTGTCCTCTATACGAAATTTCAACACTTCACGCAACTTGCGCTACCGCCAAGTTGCGCTTAAAATAAAAACCTCGCGTACCCGCGTCTTCGTCAGCCGTGTGATCCACGCGTAGACACTTAATAAACATTTTAGTAAAACGGAACGACTATTCCAGTGTTTCTTCGTTGTCGGCACGACCCAAGTTTCCCTTATCCTCCAGAATTATTCTCGTGTTTGAATCGGCGCAAAAATAATATTAAATATACGACCCCACGTTTATCGAAGGACGTGTGCGATCAAAAGGAGAGTTATGGAGTG
>OX101784.1:24718934-24824054 GCA_944452715.1 Ophion slaviceki
GAACCCGATTCGCGACATCCAGGCTCAGCCGTCTCCTTGTACATCAGAAAATGTACGTGCCTTCGTATTGTAAATGTCCTATTCATTTCTAAATATTCTCCAGTCTATCATAATATTCAGTGCACAAAAAATTGTATACTCCTGAACCAAGTATTGTAAAAATTAAGAGTCAGTTTCTAATTTTCTTACTTCGTCTACATTGTATATATTCAAAACCCTTGTTGTATTTTTCAACTAAGAATATTTATTTTTCTATTAGACGCTTTGAAAAATTGTAGATAGTGTATTAATATTCAATTCGTACGTATTACGAAATGTAAAACCGTATGAAATGTAGGTCCGGTATTGAATTTTACAACACTGAAGCCTAAATATTCATATACTAAGTTTTGAAATTTCATTTGCCATAGTATTGTAAAAGTATTTTAAATTTCATATTTCTTTAAACAGCGTTTTGTAATATTCAATGTACAAGGTATTGTACTTTTCAACAGAATGAAGTTAAAAATAATAGTCATATTGCGATTTTAATACTTTTTGTGTAAATAATGAAATCATATACGTTTGTTGCATTAATCAAACGAATATTTGTATTATTATGATGCGCGTTGAAAAACTCATACGCAGTATACTAATATTCAATGTCCCATATATTAAAATGTATACGCATCTATGAAAATTCATTTACATTACTGAAGTTTCCATTACTGAAGTGCGAATTTGCGTTTCATATTCCGAGTTTAGAAATTTTCAATTATAAAAGTATAGTAAATTTAATGACTTTTTTTACAGTGTACGTGCACCCCCAAAAGATCCCCAGAACATTCAAACAGAAAAAACGCAAGGACCACACCAAGCGATAATGTCACATTCGGAGGGGATGCGAGCATAATACTTTTGTTTGTAAAAAGGGGTAGTGCATGGGAAAAGATAAAATTAAGGAATTGACGCGATGTCTCGGTATTACGAAATAATGCGCGCTTGTGTAACCTTGACTCTTGGTTTATTACAATTCAGGGATCAGATTAAGGTAATTAGCTGATAGAGACAGGATACAAAAATAGAAAAAGATTGTACAGTTCGCTTACATTCGTTGTTCGTGTGTGCGTGCTCGCTCGTACAGTTGTGTATGATCGCTCGTAAAAATATCGGTTGACGCTCGTAAGGCGAAGGGCCTTCGCCGGTACCCTGGTGCGCTCGCTATTCAAGTGGTTGGTGACACTTGCACAAGATTTTCGGTCGGCGCGGAGTTATATATGTGTATATGCGTAGGGCGAGAGCCACTTGAGGCACCATATAGATATACGAAGTGAGACACCGATTTCTGATGGTCTACGCGAACTGAGGATTCACAGGTAGTCTAGGCGAACTGAGGATCGAAGCTATATATATATAGAACTTAAAAGGAAAGACTTGGAATAAGATTGTCGGTACGTAGATCGGAATTAAACGTGATAAAAGGAACTTAATTCGAAATTCGCTGACGGAAGGTTGACCTTTGAACTCGATGGAAATTGTCGGGAGACTGACTCAGGAAGGAAGACTTTCTTGATATCAAAATTAGGGGGTTACAATAGTGGGAGAAGGAACCTTGGGAAGAGCATGGTCTTGGTCATCTAGTTCTTCGGGGATTGGTCCATTGGTGGTGAATAATTTGCGTCATTGGTTACGGTATGGTGTGCGAATAAGTTACAGGTTCGCTAGCACGCGCGTGGCCTTATTCCAGAGCATCGGTTCTAGGTATTACGCGTATAAAAAGAGGGGGATCTTCGTCCCGTATTTCGGCGAAAAAGTGCACGGGATAGTGTTCGATGTTTGAGGTGCAAGCATGCGCATGGTTTGTGTTATGTCAATTTATGGCTATGATGACTTCTCATATCAAGAAGGTTATATTTCGGACCGCGCTGCGAGACCGGATGTCTTATTTTCCAGTCAGGGTTATAATTTCGTCGAAGCCGTCTAGTCTTTGTTATGTTTGAACAATCTATCGTCGATACTTCTAGAAATTTACTGTGGTGAGGCTCTGCGTAGCGTCTGAAATGCATTTCGTACTATTTTTCGAGCGTTAAGTATTTCGCTGCACACCTCCGAAATTTATTAGGTTCTGACACAAGACGGTATCGACTGAGTTAAAAGAAAGAAGAATCTTGTTGTTTGAGATTTGTCGCAAGAAGTGAGACGTCCCCCCTTTAAGATTGGGCGTCCCATGCAATATCGGTAGGTTGCGGTAGGGGTGAATTTTGTTTTGGTGGGGTGAAGGGTATATAAGAAAAATTTTCCTGGTGTCTGACGCATTTCCTGGTGTCTGAGTAACTCTCGCTGCGGTTGCACATGAAACTTCGATTCGTTAAATTTTCATCCGAGAAGACGAAATATATCACCATGCATGGCAAGAAGATGCAGCGTACTGATCCTGCTATCGTAAGTATGCGGATATGCTGGTAATTTCTTATCACTTTGGGTCTCAATAATAATAAAAATAAAAAAAATATGTTTCTCTATTTACAGATGTCGTTCATCGCCTATGCGCAGGTGCGCCGAAATGAACGTCGCAACAATCGGATGCTGTTGGAGATTCTGGAGAGATGCTCCGATTTCGATACCTATGGCATTCGGTGGATGATGGAGTGTCGTTGGGGCCAGAATCATCCAGAGTGTGACTGGGATCATCCCGCCTGGTCGACTCCTAAGGGCGTCTACGCTGCTTACGACGAGTAGTCCGATGCAGTGCAGGCAGATCGCGCGCAAAAGTTACCCCCTCTCTAGTCTCTTGCGCGCCCATCACACAATCATAGTAGCGCGTGTCCGTGAGCGAGCGACGCTCGGACGACTTCGGGAAGAGCCGAGCGCCACCGAAGTTCCCCGACCGCGCCTTCGGCAGCTACACCAATACATGGACGCTGAGCACGTTCATGTGCGGCCAAGCCGAAACGACGGATTCGAGGGAAAAAGCAATCTGAGCACGACTCGCGCGTGACGTCACCCGACGGCACGAGCGAGGCTTTTAGATGATTTCAATGCTTATTTAGCTTTTGATTCTCTGCGTTATTAATGTATACAAAAAAATGTATCGCACACTCTCATCGCTTATTTTTTTCAGTTTATACGTTAATTTAAATATAATAAATAATCTAAATTGCAACTTATTTATCTTCTAAAATATTGTTTACGCTTTACTCACACCCGTCCTTATGCCAAATAAATTATAATTCATAAAAGTAAGCGGAAATATATTTGTATTCGTATTATTATATTAATTCTCATAGCTCTCATATGAAAACTCTCATCTGAAAAACACCAAAAAAAAACTTCAAAACCTTAGATTTCAACGAACCAACAACATACATCTTCACATTTTCAATCATGACGAATTTTTAAGAACAATATCATCACAAACACATCTGAACCAAAACAATATACATCACCTAAATTATCAAAACATAAATCAAACAACACAAAATCACAACATCTTATACTCAACTCTTACTAATAGACAACAGGATACAAATAATAATCTTTCCACTGATCCTCTGAATAATATTAGGAGTACAACTTTGCAGTGACCGTTTTACTTAGAGAGCCACTGCGGCCGAAGTAGTGGCCCTAGCTCAATACAAAAAGTGGCATTTTAAACTAGAGGCTCTGCCAATGTAAACAATTTAAAAAAGCTAACGGATACGTGTATGCATTATAAAGTTATAAGCACTCAAACATGGCAACCTACGAACCGAATTCTCAGCATTTGCGGGAGGTTATGATTTACTTCTTCAACATCAAGAAATCTGCGGCTGAGGCCCACCGTTTGCTTGTAGATGCTTACGGGGAGGATTCTATTAGTGAGAAAACGTGTCGGCGGTGGTTTCAACGCTTCAAAAGTGGACATTTTGAGGTCGAGAACAAGCATGGTGGCGGAAGGCAGAAAGTTTTTGAAGACGCAGAATTGGAGACCTTGCTAGACCAGGATTCGTGCCAAACTCAAGAGGAACTCGCCGAGACGTTAGGAGTAACCCAGCAAGCAGTTTCAAAACGTCTCCGGGATATGGGTATGATCCAAAAGCAAGGAAACTGGGTCCCGCATGAGTTCAAGCCGAGAGACATCGAGCGCCGATTTTTCACCTGTGAACAACTGCTCCAAAGACAACAAAGGAAGGGATTTTTGCACCGGATTGTGACTGGAGATGAAAAGTGGGTTCACTACGATAATCCTAAACGCCGAAAATCATGGGGACTGCCTGGTCATATTCCGTCATCGACGCCCAAACCGAATATTCACGGATCCAAAGTGATGCCGTGTATCTGGTGGGACCAGCTGGGCGTTGTGTACTATGAGCTGCTCAAACCATCCGAAACCATCACAGGGGAACTCTACCGACGTCAGTTGATGCGCTTGAGTAAGGCACTCAAAGAGAAACGGCCACAATTCAACGAAAGACATGACAAGGTGATACTGCAGCATGACAATGCCCGACCCCATGTTGCAAATGTCGTGAAAAAATACTTGGAAACGCTGAAATGGGAGGTTTTATCCCACCCGCCGTACTCTCCAGACATTGCCCCTTCCGACTATCACTTGTTCCGGTCAATGGCACACGATTTGGCTGACCAGCACTTCGGTACTTACGAAGAAGTCAAAAATTGGGTCGATTCCTGGATTGCCTCCAAGGACCAAGACTTTTATCGACGCGGGATTCGAATGCTACCTAAAAGATGGGCCGAGGTCGTAGCTAGCGACGGGCAGTACTTTGATTAAAAAATATGTAGCCACTTTTTTATAATAAAGCCTTAAACTTTTGAAAAAAACGGTCACTGCAAAGTTGTACTCCTTATATAAATTCGACAATCACATTAAATAAAACGAAAGAATGGCTTATAAATCTCTCCAACATTGATATTCCGCTACACATTTCCACATTCTTGTCTCTAGGTGAAAAGTTTTGTGTTCCTTACCTCAAACTCTCAAACATAAAAACTCATATCCACAAATCAATCTCCGAACTTGAGTCCAAATTAGATTTTTTACTCGACAAACCTAGACAACTAGAAATTAGAACCAGATTCATTAAAATCTTAAACAAAATAAATATTCCAACCTCATTTTCCAACACTAATCAAATTATAAAACACACGTCCTCATTCTTAAAAAACAACCCTCAACTTTTAGTTACACGAGCTGACAAAGGAAATTCAACAGTCATTCTTAACAAATCAGATTACATTACAAAAACTCATAATTTACTCGCAGATTCCTCAACTTACAAATTAACAAATAGAAATCCCATCAACACTCTACAAAAAGGCATTAACAATAAATAGTCCAACACATAAACTAGCTGAATTTATACAATCTAAACTTTCTAAATTAATCAATACGACTAATTCACACATCAAAGATAGTTTCCACCTAAAACATTCACTTTCTAACATCTCAATTCCACTCAACTACAAATTGGTCTCGTTTGCTGTTGTTTCTCTCTATACCAACATCCCATTACAACTTATTATTCAAAGTCTTAAAAAAAGATCAAATCTATTTTCAAAAACATTTCCTTTAAACGAAATAATTAAAGCCATAGAATACATCATGTTCTCAACTTTCTTTACATTTCAAAATAAAATTTACCAACAAATCTCAGGGTTACCAATGGGCTCACCTCTGACTCCAATACTATCTAACATCGTCATGATTGATCTTGAAACAAATTGCCTGGAAAAATTAAAATATTCGTTACCACTATATAAAAGATATGTTGATGATATTATTATTGCTCTACCAACAGACAAAATTGAATCCACCAAAAAGATTTTTAACTCATATAACTCAAAATTACAATTTACATCAGAAAATGAAGTAGATAAAAAAATCCCGTTTCTTGATATACTTTGAATCCATAAACAAAATTCAATTATCACAAATTCGTATAGGAAACCAACCTGGTCAGGCAGATTCATAAATTTCTTTTCACACCACCCACTTTCCCAAAAAAGCCATAATTTACATGCTAGTTGACAGAGCAACAAAATGATCTCATCCTTCATTTCACAAAGAGAACCTCAAACTTATTAGTAACACGATGACACAAAATTGCTATCCGATCTCTTTCACAGAAGAAATAATAAAACATCGGCTTTCCACAATCAACAATCAAAAAAAGAATAACAACAATTTTGATTCTTCCAGACTAATAAATGTTCCTTACACAAAAAAAAACAACCATCATCAACTAATTTGTCTTTTCCAACAATACAACATAACAGTATTCACAAACAATAAACTCCATCACAATAGGCTCCATCAAAGACAAAATAAATAACAACCCAAAATCCAACATAGTTTACAAAATCGATTGTAAGGATTGCAATGCCACATACATCGGCCAAACCAAAAGATACCTTCAAACCAGAATAAAAGAACATAAAAATAGCCTTAAACATACTACCACAATACACACAGCCTTAGCACAACATGCAATAGAACAAAAACATGACTTTCAATTCGACAATGTAAACATTTTAAACAATGAAAATTGGCTCAAAAAAGACTAATCTAGAAATGATCCAAATTAAGGCACACTCCAACGCCATAAATTTTAGAACTGACAAACAATAACTAAGCTCGATCTATAACTCTATTATATAACTATTAAAATATTTTACAATACTTGACATAACAATTTTAAAATTATTGACACTACAATTTAATTTTAAATACTCTTAACATGACGCACCAATTTTATTTCTCTTGACACGTCACTGCCAAAAGAATCTTTCTCCCCCGATTCGCAAAATAAAGACTCTAATAAGCTTCACGAAATTAAGACACCACTCAGTTTCTCTCAAACTCTCCGTGATCACACAACTCAATATGTAACTGAGAAATGTAAATTTCGAGTTTTTGTTTATTTTGGAAGAAAATTTTTTAAATCTTAAACTCAATAGGTAATCATCACAGTCATTTGATACTTGATTAAAATTTCTTTTAAATCAATCACGTACATTAAATTTTCACAAATAAAACACAAAACTTTCTTATAGTTATTAATCTCTTACAGATGATAAAAATCGCAAAAAAACGATAAATTCTTCCATCTATTGAGTATACTCCAGCAAAACAGTATTTACTTCCACAAATACTGTCTTCTGAAATAACCTTCCAAATATAAGCAAAAGCTAGAAACATCAACAACATCGAGGTTAGTCGTTTCTCATATTTCATTTCTTTATAACTCCATAGTATAATAAACCACACTCTCACGGATCACCCATTTCAAACACCGATG
Source organism: Ophion slaviceki (assembly GCA_944452715.1). Classification (NCBI taxonomy): domain Eukaryota; kingdom Metazoa; phylum Arthropoda; class Insecta; order Hymenoptera; family Ichneumonidae; genus Ophion; species Ophion slaviceki. The sequence goes on from OX101784.1 coordinate 24,726,212, forward strand.
AATAAGAAGAATTAACGCAATACAGGAACTTATGCATATCAAATCAATATAGTTATAACCAAAACAGAATTAACATAACAGTTATACAAAACGACACAACAATTTTATAACACAATCATAACATAAAACATTCGTGTATTTAATTCCTTCAAACTTGATTTGTAAAATTTGTGTATCAAAATTTATAGAAAAAAATATAATTTCTGAAGAGGACCCGAACCAAAGGGTCGAAACGTAAGAAAGCATAATTTATTTCCATCGCTGACCTTGGAAAACCTCTATTGGCCGGACTGAAGTCGAATCTTCAACTAGCAACTTGTCATCAACACGGCTGCACACATCTTTGACTCATTAATTCTCATACTTTCATCAAGCGATTAAGCATTATCCCCAAAAACAAGCCAATCATCCATCCGGCCGCGAATCGTCAGTACCAGAAAGTGCACATATTCCACAAACGATGAGATGGTCTCGTTGGTAGCGTTCTCGGCTTCGGTCCGCAGGGGCGCGCGACGTTCCCCGCGCTCAGTGCTTTTTTTCAAATTATTATTACTATTAATTCTTATTTGATTATTTTTGTTAGTTATCATTATTATTTTCATTAGTTATCTTTTAGTGTCGAAAAATTTATCGAGCACTCCGACCGCTTATTTTATTAGTTTCTACGATAATTTAAATGTGATAATAAATCTAAATTTCAACTTATTTTACTTCTAAAAATTGTTTGCGCTTTACTCACACCCGTCCCTATGCCAAATAAATTGTAATTCACAAAAGTAAGCGGAAATATATTTATATTCGTATTATTATATTCATTCTCATACTTTCATCAAGCGATAAAGCATCATCCCCAAAAACAAGTCAATCATCTATCCGGCCGTGAATCGTAAGTGCCAGAAAGTGCATTTTTAACACAAGCGATAAGATGGTCCCGTTGGTAGTGTTCGTAGCTTAGGGGCGCCGGATCGTTTCCCGCGCTCAGTGCTTTTCTGTTTTTTTTTAATTATTATTTTCTTTTTGTATGGGGCGAATTGTTTATATGTGAAACACGCTCATTGAAAGAACATTATTCTGAAAATAGGAAAACTGCTCATGATATTTTACGATTAAATTTGTTTTGTTCTGTCAATGGTGAGTGTTCACAAATAAACAATTCACCTCATTACAATAAAAATTACCTGTAAATGTAAAAACATACAAAAATGCCACTTTCTGGCACTTACGATTCGCGGCCGGATAGATGATTTACTTGTTTTTGGGGATAATGCTTTATCGGTTAATGAAAGTTTGAGAATGAATATATTAATACGAATATAAATACATTTCCGCTTACTTTTATGAATTACAATTTATTTGGCATAGGGACGGGTGTGAGTAAAGCATAAACAATTTTTTAGAAGATAAATAAGTTGTAATTTAGATTTATTATTCATTTAAATTAACGTACAATCTAATAAAATAAGCGGTCGGCGTGCGCGATAAATTTTTCGACACTAAAAGATAACTAGTTAAAATAATAATGATAACTAATAAAAATAACTAATCAAATAAGAATTAATAGTAATAATAAATAAATAAATAAATACTGAGCGCGGAGAACGATCCCGCGCCCCTGCGGACCGAAGCCAGGAACGCTACCAACGAGACCATCTCATCGCTTGTAGAATATGTGCACTTTCTGGTACTGACGATTCGCGGCCGGATGGATAATTGGCTTGTTTTTGGGGATAATGCTTTATCGCTTGATGAAAGTATCTTGATATAAGTATGGGCCCATTCATTATTTCGTTTAAGGGAAATGTTTTTGAAAATAGATTTGATCTTTTTTGAAGGCTTTGAATAACAAGTTGTAATGGGATGTTGGTATAGAGAGAAACAACATCAAACGAGACCAATTTGTAGTTGAGTGGAATTGAGATGTTAGAAAGCGAATGTTTTAGGTGAAAACTATCTTTGACGTGATTATTATTAGTCGTATTGATTAATTTAGAAAGTTTAGATTGTATAAATTCAGCTAGATTATGCGTTGGACTATTTATTGATCATACTATTGGACGAAGTGGATAATTATTTTTATGAATTTTTGGCAGCCAATAGAGACGAGATAGGTTGAAATTTTCAGCTTTTAAGTATTTGTATTTTGTTTCATCAATGATTTTTAGGATTTTCCATCTGGAGAGAATATTGTTAATGCCTTTTTGTAGAGTTTTGATGGGATTTCTATTTGTTAATTTGTAAGTTGAGGAATCTACGAGTAAATTATGAGTTTTTGTAATGTAATCTGATTTGTTAAGAATGACTGTTGAATTTCCTTTGTCAGCTCGTGTAACTAAAAGTGAGGATTGTTTTTTAAGAATGAGGACGTGTGTTTTATAATTTGATTAGTGTTGGAAAATGATGTTGGAATATTTATTTTGTTTAAGATTTTAGTGAATCTGGTTCTAATTTCGGTTTGTCTAGGTTTGTCGAATAAAAAATCTAATTTGGACTCAAGTTCGGAGATTGATTTGCGGATATGAATTTTTATGTTTGAGAGTTTGAGGTAAGGAAAACAAAACTTTTCACCTAGAGACAAGAATGTGGAAATGTGTAGCGGAATATCAATGTTGGAGAGATTTATAAGCCATTCTTTCGTTTTATTTAATGTGATTGTCGAATTTATATTATTCAGAGGATCAGTGGAAAGATTATTATTTGTGTCCTGTTGTCTATTAGTAAGGGTTGAGTATAAGATGTTGTGATTTTGTGTTGTTTGATTTATGTTTTGGTAATTTAGGTGATGTATATTGTTTTGGTTCAGATGTGTTTGTGATGATATTGTTCTTAAAAATTCGTCATGATTGAAAATGTGAAGATGTATGTTCTTGGTTCGTTGAAATCTAAGGTTTTGAAGTTTTTTTCCACATGAGAGTTTTTTATATGAGAGTTTTCATATGACAGCTATGAGAATTAATATAATAATACGAATATAAATATATTTCCGCTTACTTTTATGAATTATAATTTATTTGGCATAAGGACGGGTGCGAGTAAAGCGTAAACAATATTTTAGAAGATAAATAAGTTGTAATTTAGATTTATTATTATATTTAAATTAACGTATAAACTGAAAAAATAAGCGATGGGAGTGTGCGATACATTTTTTGCATACATTAATAACGCAGAGAAACAAGAGCTAAATAAGCATTGAAATCATCTAAAAGCCTCGCTCGTGCCGGCGGGTGACGTCACGTGCGAGTCAGATTGCTTTTTCCCTCGAATCCTTCGTTTCGGCTTGGCCGCACATGAACGTGCTCAGCGTCCATGTATTGGTGTAGCTGCCGAAGGCGCGGTCGGGAAACTTCGGTGGCGCTCGGCTCTTCCCGAAGACGTCTGAGCGTCGCTTGCTCACGGACATGCGCTATTATGATTGTGTGATGGGCGCGCAAGAGACTAGAGAGGGGGTAACTTTTGCGCGCGATCTGGCTGCACTGGTCCGATGGCGAGCGAGGGACGTCTATGACCTTGTCCACTATGCGATGCTTGGAGTTGACACTATTTTGTATACCCAAATAAATTACACTTTTTATTCATGTGAGGTATTCGTTTGTATAGCGTTTTCTTGCCGCTGGGTATTGCGCTTGTAAGGTCCATTGCATATACGGGATGTCCTGCGTTGGTTGTTCGATCCTTGCGTTCTATGGTGTTGGTGGTTTGTAGGTGATTTCGGCTTTGCTTGATGTGTTCTCTTCGTTGGGATGTCACTTCTTTTCTGTCTTCGTTGGAGTTGGTTATTTCTCCCGTTGGGGCGATGCTCGTTAAATCTTATCGTACGCTCTAATCTTAAGTTGAAAAATTCTTATTCTAAAATTAAAAAAAAGAAAAAATATCTTAAAGTTCTCTTTTTGTATTTGTTTTTTTGTTTGTTCTTTTTTCAATGAATTTATTATTATTTATGTGTGTAATGTGCTCTTGCATAGGCACTTGATGAGGTTAAATGAAGCAGTAATAGCTAATTGAAAGTAATGATATTTCTACATGAAAGATTAACTTCTCGTATGAATTTCAAGGAAGGAACGTGGTGTTAAAATAACGAACTTCTAGGATCGTGGTAAGAAAAAGGTAAGACGATATATTTTAATAAATAATTAGAGACAATATAACTTAGAGTTAAGACGGACGCGTAATAGACGGGGAGGGGGAAACCAGTCGCGATGTGGCTCCGAAAGAGTTTTGGAGCACGGCTCCGACTTAAATTCTCCGATACTCCGAAATTCGCGATTTGAGTCCGCGAAGCCTCGTGGCTTATTCCGACACACAGTCCACACAGTTTTTTAGGTGCAGGTACACACAGTCCCTGGCTCGCCCGCACTCCACACAGTTTTGTACGGAAAGTCCACACAGTCCTTTTCACTTAGTTTTTTCACGCAGATAACTCGCCTCGCACACGTCTTGCTCTGATTACAGTCCGGAGGAAAAGACCGGTTCTCGCGGCCCGCATTCGCTCGCTCCCTTACTCGCGTGCGCTGAGCGCCCTCTTGCTCGGCAGCCCATTCGACCGGCGCGCGTCGCCGACCGTTACGATATATATATATATATACTTTCCCTTTTATCTTTTACATTCGGCCATCCTGCTTGAGCTCGCCTCCGAGCTGACCCAGGACGGCTCGGCCATCACGTGTGCCGATCCCTAATATATATGTTTCTCCCCCTTTTTTTCACAGGTACATCGGTATAGACTATAACACCTAAACAACAGAAAAAAAAGGAAATCACAGGTCTTTGTTAATGTCGAACCGCCTACTCAATTAACGCGTATGCAATTTACATTATAAAATCTTTAAAGCGCGGAGGCTTGAACGCTTGCCTCCTCGGACGCTGGCCCCGGTCCGCCTCGACATCAGACGGCGTTTTTTCGGGCATTTCCCCAGTCGCTGCGGCAGGCGGCTTCTCGCCCAATTCCGACTCCTCCGAATCGTCCGTTTCCAGGTCCTCCTCGTCGTCGCCATCACCCGGTCGCCACGCTTTGAGCTGGCTCGCGTGGGCTGTCGTGGCATAGCCCCGCGCCGTGCTCTCGCCCCTCAGATTGACAACCCGGAATGTGTCCCCTGGCAGCTTCTCGAGCGTGGCGTTGACACGCTCGACCTGCCCATTCGCCTGCGGATGCCTCGGCGAATTTAGGGTGTGCTGGATTCCATGCTCCCGACAGAACCCATCAAAAGCCTTGGCGGTGAAGCTGGTACCCCAATCCGACACGATCCTCTTCGGGGCTCCATACGTGTCCACGAACTCCCGTAGATATCTCAGGACGTTGGCCGTCCGTGTGTCCCTGACCGCCCGGATCACACAGAACTTGGTTAGGTTATCGACAAGCACGAAGACGTATTTGTGGCCCCGCCGGCTAGTGACGAAGGGCCCGAGGTGGTCAATGTGGACGGTGGCGAACGGACGGTCTCCGGCTGGAATCGGATGCAGCTCACCGGCCTGGCGCCCCGGCTTTGACTTCCCGGTGATGCACGTCAGGCATCCCTGCACGTGTCGCTTCACATAGGCTCGCAACCCCGGGAAGTAATAGTGCTCCAGGATGCGCTGGGCCGTTCGCTCCGCCCCTGCGTGGCTCTTCAGGTCGTGGAACTGCACCACGATGCTCTTCCGCATCGCCCTCGGGACCACATAGAGGAGCTTCTCGCCGCACCGTTTGTAGACGATCCCCTCGTGTAGTTCATAATCCGTGACATGGCCCCGTTCGTCCCGCGTCCGAGCTGCTACCGCCTTCCCCAGGATCTCCTTCTTTCTCCTGATGTTCTCGTCCTGAACCTGGTGCATCAGCACCCGATCCTCGTCATCGTTCGAAGCGAGCTGGAGCACGCACCCACTCGCGTCCGGGAGTTCGACAGGCGCCCGACTCATGGCGTCCACGTGCGCATGAGTCTTCCCAGGACGATGGATGATCCGATAATCGTACTCGCTGAGGAGGTCATTCCACCGCACGACCTGTGGGTTGAGTGTCCTTTAGGTGCTCAAATAGCAGAGAGCCTGGCAATCTGTAACCACAGTAAAAGCAATATTCGCCAACATGGCGCGGAGACGTGTCACGGCCCAGACCACCGCCCGCAGCTCCAGTTTGCTGCTATGGTAGCGGCTCTTCGGTTCGCTCGTCCTCCGACTGACCGCGTACACGAGGCGCATCCGTCCCTCTGGATCACGCTGGAGCAGCATGTCGGCCAGCCCAGCCGCGCTGGCGTCGATATGTACTTCGATCTCGACCCTCGGGTCGAAGGTTTGCAGCACTGGCGGTGACGTCAGCTTTGCCTTTAAGGTGTCGAACGCTCGACGCTGAGGATCCTCCCACTTGAAGACGGCATCGTTCTTCAACAATCGCGATAACGGCTCCGCGATTTGAGCGAACCGTGGGATGAATTTCCGGAAGTAACTGGTGAGCCCTAAGAACCGTCGGATCTCGTGTACGTTCTTAGGCGCCGGCATCTCCTTGATCGCTGCTACTTTGACGTGACCCGGCTCGATTCCCCCCTTGGAGATCTCGTGACCGAGGTAGGCTACCTGCCGCGCGAGGAAACGGCATTTGGACAACCGGATCGTGAGTCCGGCCTTCCTCAACGCCTCCAGCACGAGCCTCAGCTTCGGTCCCATGTCCTCCCACGTTTGCCCAGGAATCAGGATGTCGTCCAGGTAAAACATGGCCACGTCATCCCGCAGCGGTCCCATGGCCCGTTGCATCGCCTTCCCGAAGTAGGCTGGCCCGTTCATTAGCCCGAAAATCATACGGGTGAATTCCACCGTTTCCTCCGAGGTGATAATTGCCGTCTTCTCGCGTGACTCCTGAGTGAGCGGAATCTGCAAACATCCGTGGGCCAAATCTAAAACAGTAAACACTCGACTGTCACGAATTCAGATGAGGTGGTCGTCGATGTGTGGCAGTGGAAAATGGACGCGTTCCGCAATTGCGTTCAACTTGCGGAAGTCGACGCACAACTGCGCTTCCCCTGACTTCTTCCGCACCAACAAGACCAGACTCGCGTAGTCCGACTTCGTGTCGACGACGATGCCCTCCTCCTTCCAGCCCTTGACAATTTCTCGGATCTCTTGCCTCTCCTTCTCCGTCGTGCGATAGGGTTTGAACTGGACCGGCTGAGCCCCCGGTTTAATTTTTATCTCCATAGTAACGTCCTTCGCGCAACCCAGGTCGTGCAACCCGGTCGACACACAGTCCCGGAACTCATTCAGCAGTGCCGCTAGCTCGCGACGCACCACCGGCGGCTGCTCCGCCCCAATGTCGAGGTCCGCTTCTGTTAACTCTGCCCTCGTCGACGTCTCCTCCTCGGCCTGGATTTCAAAAATCGCCCCTCGCTCAGCCACTCGTCCTCGCGTGAGTAGGTGCTCTCGCGTCCCCCAATTGGCGAACGGCACCAGATGATTCGAGTCGGGTCCGACCAGGTCCACCAGCGAGATTGAGTTCGGCGATAAGGTGACATCGTGGGCGACAGCGAACGACGTCGACGGCTCAGCGCAATCCACCAGTAGCAGCGGGCTTCGGTAAAACGTCACCTGCTCGCCCGTTTTGTGGAAGGCGACCACTGGCGCCTTCACCCCCTTCACCTCCACTCCGTCGACGATAAGGTCTGCCTGCGTCGTCCCCAAACTGCGCACCACGAATTCCGGCGGCCCGAACGGCTTAAGAGTCGTCGCCACGTTCGAGACCGGAAGCTGCTGCATCACGACCCTCAATGCCTTAACCGTGCACTCGGCGCTGCCTGTGTCGACGAACGCCGGCACGTCCTTGCCATTCACCTGCACGTTCTTCACCTACTTAACAGCCGAGCTGTCATTACGCTTGCCGATTGATTGCACTGTGCGGTGTTCCGGCTTCGAGGCCCCCGGACACTGGCTCATAATGTGAGCCTCCTGATGGCACCGGTAACACGCAGGACCGCGTCGCTCTTCCGGGCACTCGCGAGAAAAATGCCCCGGCTTGCGACAGTTATAGCACACTCGCTCCGGTAGTGGCGGCCTGGGCTGACCCTCACGCGCCGGCTTGGTGACCCGCTGTCGACTCGCTTCCCTTACCCTGTCTCTCCCCCACATAGTCTCGCGCGAACTTCATCCCCCACACTCTTGCCTTTGGATCGACAACACTTTCTCATAATGGATGCGATCATGTAACAGCGAGTCGAAGGTGTACTGTGATGACGGCATGATAAGATTGAACAATTCGCGTGACGCTAACCCGGACAAAATTTCGCTCCGCTCCTCGCGGAAGCTCAATCCTAAGGGCGCACAAAGTCTGGCCTTCGCGTGAAAGTACCGGGTCACAGTTTCCCCCTTCTCCTGACGTCGCGCCTTCATTCTCGCCCACCGGGTGGAAACGTCATCGCGCACGATAAAAGTTGCCTCGGATGCTTCGCGAAATTCTCCCCACGACCGAATTTCACTCACCCTTGCTCGGAACCAATCCTTGGCGCCGTCGCAGAGATGCATCCTCGCGGCTGCCAACAAGTAATCCTCCGGCCACTGGTGGAGTCGCCCGAGCGATTGGAGATTATCCAGCCATTCCTGAGCTCTCAGGCCATCCGGCTCGCCGTTGTAATACTCGATGTCCTTAGAAAAGTCCGGAATGACTTGGTATGTCGGCTGGCGGAACATCGGTGGCAGCTCCAGGGCATTCCGCGTCGATGCTTGGTTCCCCGACAACGCTCTTGCGAGGCCCTCCGGCCCTACTTCCTCCGAGTCAACCGTTGGCGCGGCGCGGCGGTCGTCCACCAATCGCGGGCTAATATGGCCCTCTATCACCGATGATTGCTCGCGCGGTGTAGCGCGCCCCTCCCGCGGCTCACTACTTCGGCGCGACACGTTCGTCGACGGTCCCGCGTCGCCCACGGCCAAACATGGCGTCGACGCTTCCGTCATGCGCACTGTCGTCTCGCGTCCTCCAGACGCCATGCGGTCTGCCGGCGTCGCTCGGCCGCCATCTTGATAGCCAGCACGCGTCTCACGAGTCGCCAGATTTCCTCGGCCCCTTCCGACCCCGGTCGAATGATTCAGCGGCATCTCCGCTACTCGACGCGCAAATTCCTCAAAACTTTCCGCGTCGACCATTCGCCGCGCACTGCGAGTCCTTCACTGAGTTTTTTTTCAGGTACGCAGTTCACATCCCACTTCTGAATGTTAAAGTAACGAACTTCTAAGATCGTGGTAAGAAAAAGGTAAGACGATATATTTTAATAAATAATTAGAGACAATATAACTTAGAGTTAAGACGGACGCGTAATAGACGGGGAGGGGGAAACCACTCGCGATGTGGCTCCGAAAGAGTTTTGGAGCACGGCTCCGACTTAAATTCTCCGATACTCCGAAATTCGCGATTTGAGTCCGCGAAGCCTCGTGGCTTATTCCGACACACAGTCCACACAGTTTTTTAGGTGCAGGTACACACAGTCCCTGGCTTGCCCGCACTCCACACAGTTGTGTACGGAAAGTCCACACAGTCCTTTTCACTTAGTTTTTTTCACGCAGATAACTCGCCTCGCACACGTCTTGCTCTGATTGCAGTCCGGAGGAGAAGACCGGTTCTCGCGGCCCGCATTCGCTCGCTCCCTCACTCGCGTGCGCTGAGCGCCCTCTTGCTCGGCAGCCCATTCGACCGGCGCGCGTCGCCGACCGTTACGGTAAGATATATTGTGACGTTGCGTCACAATTGAAATAGAGAAAAGCCCGCGTGACCACGCTCGGGCTTGGTCTCCGCCACGCACCTTTGTTCGGAAAAATTTCATTGTTAATTTTAAGGTATTTTTAAGGATTTCTTTATATAGAAGCTGCGACACAATCCCCCCCGTCCTTCCCGCACCCCCTTATCACGATCGCGACGCGACCACGCGGACTGTCGACTGGAGCCACGTCGGCCCGGCCGTCAACTCCGAGATCCAGCAACGCCATCTCCCGACGACGCGGACAGTGGACTGGCCGCCCGAGGGCATCCAGCTGCCATCTCCCGAGTCTCCGGCCTACCGCGCGTCAGGAGAGACTGCAGGTCTCGCGCGGTATGGCTGGCGAGCGCCGTATCGACTGGGGCGCTCCGCAACTCGGGAGGGAAAAGATTCACCGAGGAGATCGACCGAAAGGGCGAGCCACGACGATCCGAGCAATTGGCTCGAGTAAAATAGTCGAAGCCTTATCGTAATAAAGTGTAAAAAGGTGCTCGTGGCGGATCCCCGGTGTCCCTCGCGCGCGCGTAGCCGCGGCCGCCTCGTGTAGCACGACCGCCGGCCGACTCGAGTAACACGTCCCGTGAGAATAAATCGCGGCACGATAAAATCGCGCAATTAGTATTTTGAGATTTTAGGGTTTGTGCATTATTAATTCAAGCATTGTGAAATTAAGTTTAAAATAGTCGTGGCCCAAATCAAGTGGCCATCGTGTTCGAGAACCCCGTCCGTCCCCAGATACCCTGAGCCGTCCCCATTTCAATTTGTATCGAGTCTCTCGCTTGCCGGCCGAAGGCCGTGTTTGTTGTGGTTTTGTTATTTCGAGATTGAGTACGCGTTAAGCGCGTTGCCCGAGAAAGGCTGGCGCCCAAAACAAATTTACGAAATTTATGAAGTGAATTTGTACCACGTAAAATATTTGAAACGGGTCGAGAAATTGAGTAGGGACTTCGCGTGTCCAGTAACCCGTCAAATTCGAGTCAAAATTATTATCATTGCGGAATTAATTTAAATTATATCGAGTCTTCTTCTATTAATTTTTGTAATTCATCACTAAACTTCAGTTTTCTTGTATCGAGCCTAGTTTTTTTGCATTAATTAAATTATATTTGAATTTATCATTTGTAGAACCAGTGTTCATTTCCCCTTCCCCCTTCCTCCGCCTACGTTAACACGCGATACCCGTCATAAAATTGGCGCCCAACGTGGGGCCCACCGCCGAATCAAGGATATACGGAACCAGGATTGTTCTTGATTGCCGTGGAAAAAGAATCCCCTCCCTGAGATAAGAGTCTCATTGAGCTAGCCCCCTCCCTTCCCCTCAGGCCGGACGGTCTGTAGTACCCCTTCCCCCTTCCGTCCCTCAGACAATCCCCGCGTCTGTCGTAGTTCCCGTTGCGTTGAGATATTAGTTTGGGCAAAAATTTTGAGTCGACCCTCCAGAGCCGGATCGACTCTGGCAGGGGGGTTTGTAACGTTGCGTTACCATATAGAGACTATCCGAGAAAGGTGAGGTAAGCGGGCTGGCGTAGCTCAGTTGGTCAGAGCAGTCGACCGGCAATCGAAAGGTCCCGGGTTCGAATCCCGGCCCAGAAGCGCACCGCATTTTTTCGGATAGTTCTCCTGAGTTTTTTCGGGGGATTATAAATGATCCAATTTTATCTAATTTTATGACGGGTATCGCGTGTTAACGTAGGCGGAGGAAGGGGGAAGGGGAAATGAACACTGGTTCTACAAATGATAAATTCAAATATAATTTAATTAATGCAAAAAAACTAGGCTCGATACAAGAAAACTGAAGTTAAGTGATGAATTACAAAAATTAATAGAAGAAGACTCGATATAATTTAAATTAATTCCGCAATGATAATAATTTTGACTCGAATTTGACGGGTTACTGGACACGCGAAATCCCTACTCAATTTCTCGACCCGTTTCAAATATTTTACGTGGTACAAATTCACTTCATAAATTTCGTAAATTTGTTTTGGGCGCCAGCCTTTCTCGGGCAACGCGCTTAACGCGTACTCAATCGCGAAATAAAAAAAACCAAAACAAACACGGCCTTCGGCCGGCAAGCGAGAGACTCGATACAAATTAAAATGGGGACGTCTCAGAGTATCTGGGGACGGACGGGGTTCTCGAACACGATGGCCACTTAATTTGGACCACGACTATTTTAAACTTAATTTCACAATGCTTGAATTAATAATGCACAAACCCTAAAATCTCAAAATACTAATTGCGCGATTTTATCGCGCCGCGATTTATTCTCACGGGACGTGTTACTCGAGTCGGCCGACGGTCGTGCTATACGAGGCGGCCGAGACACCTTTCTCGGATAGTCTCTATATGGTAACGCAACGTTACAATATATATACTTTCCCTTTTATCTTTTACAGTGGGTTGCTCGATTCGTCATCCTTGGGATGGTCGGGCACGTTCGGGTACAGTGTATTAGAATCGCTCATGAATGGCAGGAGTGGTCGGCTTGCTGCTGCGCTGTTTACTGGCTCAGCTGGTGAGACTGTAGCAAGTTCGTTGACCTCGTGCCCACGCTCCATGTCTACCAGTGTTTTCCTCTGAGATCGCTTGGCCAGATGTATCAGTAGGTGTGTCACCGATACCCACATTGCACCGATGAGAGAGATTGACCAACCGTACCCAGTGTGTAGGCTATATGCGTGTATCAGCGTATCCACGAGAAGTTTTATGGTTCGAACAATAAGGAATATTCCGATTACGCCGGCGCTTGCTGTCCGGAATTGTATGAACCTTCCTCACGTGCGACTCCAGGCGGACTCTGCGAAGTTTTGTAAACTGTTGTCGTCCTGACGGTTCAATACATGGTGTTTTGGCCAGTCATACCACGTACCACGTGGTTTAGGATGGCGGGCTTTTCTATTGGGAACATTATGCGTTCCCGCAGGTTATCGATGTCTTCTCTTGAATAGATGCCGCTCGACGCCAGTGATGCTGGATTGATGTATTTCCAGGTTGGTTTCGTCGTTGGTTCCATGCTCGCAGGCGGTATGGTTTCACCTGGAACAGGCGTGAATTTGTACCACGTGTCGCCGAACCGATAGTATGGAGGGAGCAATGTGTTGCAGGTCGCTTGAGTTCCTTTTTTCAGTAGTATGTGGGTTTTCGGGGTTAGGAAATAGGATTCGTTCCCACGAGTAACAGGCAATTGATTATAACATTCTTTTAACCTCACCAATTTTACTTCTATTGGTATGCATTGAATTATGTGTACTACTTCGCCGGCTACCACCGCCATGCAGCCGGCTCCTTTCATTATGTTATACGCAAATTCGCCTGGTGCTTGCGTCGCTAAAGACAAACTATTTCGAAGCATTTCACGTTCTTTGTCACACTGTTGGGTGAGCATAGCGTGATATAGTGACTTCATTTGTTGTCGGATGTGTCGTTCTATATATATGAATTTTGAATTGACGTAAGCGAATATATCAAGGTTGGCGACTGGAAATTTGCCGCGAATTGTTAATGAGGCGTTTTGGTTTGCTTCGAATATAAATAGCTTTGGATGTTCTGTAGTGAGTATACTATATCCACAAACTTGATCGGTTTCTTCAACGGTTAGTGCGAATGTTACGTCTCCAGAGGTTACGGAGTAAACGGTGTTTTGGTTTCCAGATTCTATTTCACTGATCTTTGTAGACATTCCTTCGTAGAGAATGCCATATTTATCAAATCTGCAATTTTCGCGCGGTCTTGGGTTCCAGAAAGTGTATCCCCCATCTGGGTCGTTGCAGGTTGTTGCAAGCAAGGTGCATGTAGTGCCTGATTTTAAATGAATTTGGTTTGAATTCAAAGAGGTTTGAGCTGTATAACTTCTTAGTACGATTTTCACTATTCCTTGCATGACAACGTTATCCCAAGCAGAGATGTCCATACCTCGATACTTTTGTATCGAGATACATAAAAGATACTCGCTACATTTGTATCAAGTAGCAAATTTTTTTTCGCTCCTCGCTACATTTGTATCGAGTAGCGATTTTTTTTTGCTAATCGCTACAAATGTATCAAGTAGCGAAATTTTTTTTCGCTACTCGCTACATTTGGATCGAGTAGCGAAATTTTTTTCGCTACTCGTTACATTTGGATCGAGTAGCGAATTTTTTTTCGCTGTTCGCTACAAATGTATCGAGTAGCGAAATTTTTTTCGCTAATCGCTACAAATGTATCAAGTAGCGCAATTTTTTTCGCTACCCGCTACAAATGTATCGAGTAGAGAAATTTTTTTCGCTACGGGCTACTCGATACTTCGATATGAAAGTATCGAAAATGTATCGAGTGAGCGCAATTTTGTTCGAAAAATCGGTATACGGATATACCACTGTAGTGGCGAACACAGACACTTTTCGTCTTCTTCTCTCTATATATAACCGACAGTTAATCATAGGCAACACAACGGCACGTGAAATTTAAAAAAAAATCAAGATCGATGCTCATTTTATGTACGGGAGACCGGGGCAAAACGGGATGCGCAAACAAATCACGGATTTTTTTTTCAAAATTCTGTTTTTTCAATTTGTTTCAATTTTGAATAATCAGTTTTAATTCAATAACTTCTTAGGATAAATTCGTACAATTTTTGTTCAAATGGGAACGTTGTAGCTCTTGCAAAGACGCGTCGATCGAATATTTTATCATTACTACTCAATAATGTCTTCACCCACAAAAAAATTATTGAAATACCAAAAAAAATTGTTTATTGAATAACTCAAAAACAATCGATTTTTGGGGTATGGTTTAAGTGTACGAATAGTAGAGAATAATGATATCTATATTTTTGTTTCTATGGACCACCCTTGAAATTTCCTTTTTCCAACCCCTCTCGGGAGTTGAAAATAAAAAATGAAACTCTGGGAAAGCTATTGACCGCACGAATTCGCCGCCATGGAACAATAGGTAGCTTGAACGATCAGCAACATTTTTGTCCACAGCGCCATACTCGTATCTCTTTATTTTCGGCCAATAGTATCCTCAGAATTTCATTTTAAATTTTCAACCTTTGGGAGGGGTTGAAAAAAGCAACATTCAAGGGTGATCCATAGGATCGAAAATATAGAGAAAAATATTCTTTACATTTCGTACATTATAACCATCCCCGAAAAATCTATTGTTTTTGAGTTATTCAATAAACCATTTTTTTAAATATTTCAACATTTTTTTTGGCGGTGAAGATATTATCGGAGAGGGATGAACAAAGACTCAATCGACGCGTCATTTCAATGGCTACGACGTTCCCATTTGAACAAAAATGGTATGAATTTTTCCTAAAGAGTTATCGAATTAAAACTGACTTTTCAAAATTTCACCCCACTTGTTCACCCCCAAAATGAACTTCCACGACTTCGGCGCTGCGGACAAAAATAAAGCCCGGATTTTTCTGAACATTTTGTCTCCCGGCGCCGACCTTGTAGCGGTTGTACTTTGGCATTAATCCACCCCCATCCCCCTTCATCCCCTTAAAAAAACCCTACACTCCGATTTTTAGGTAAACTTGGATTTAGCACCCGCGGCACTTCCTAAATCACCTGTCAAAAAACTAGCCTTCTTCTAATTTTTTCCGATTCCAATATACAGCACGACTATACTAATATGCGATTATCGGTCAGCGATCTATTCGCCCGATGGATTTTTACTTTTTCTATTTAATTAAATTTTAATATCTCATAGAGTTTCTCCAAAACAAATATTTAATTTACGTGGAAGCGTGTACTTTTCATGAAAAGCTTCGAGTACCGACTGTTAACTCATTTATAATTTCGTTGAGATACCGCCACTTCTGTAAACCACTATGTGAACATTAAGGTAATATCCGTAAAAATCTCAACTTTTTTTATTATTTAATTATATTGATTATATTAATTATTATTTATTCAATTATCAATGCCTAAGAGTTATTTTTATTCCTGCAAATATACTTTCCCTGATTCCACTCATTGCTACTACTACCGTTGAGTCATTTTGGTTTTGGTATCGAAAAAAATTTCGCCACTCGATCCAAATGTAGCGAGTAGCGAAAAAAATGTTGCTACTCGATACAGACGTAGCGAGTAGTGAAAAAAAATTCGCTACTCGAACCAAATGTAGCGAGGAGTGAAAAAAATTTCGCTACTCGATACAAATGTAGCGAGTAGCGAAAAAAATTTTGCTACTCGATCCAAATGTAGCGAGTAGCGAAAAAAAATTCGGTACTTAAGTATCGAGTAGCGAAAAAATTTCGCTACATTTGTATCGAGTAGCGAAATTTCTTTGACTACTCGCTAGATTTGGATCGAGTAGCGAGTATCGGTCGATACAAATTTTGGACATCTCTGATCCCAAGTACCGTACGGGTCTGAATATGATGCACTATTACACTCGCCGTTGTCCTTAATATGACCGGCGAGGGTAACGCTGATCGTGGTTGTTTGATTAACCTTTAATCCGTGTATTATTGTGTGGCCAACTCGCGTGGTCCCATATTTGTGCATCTCGTCGCATGCATCGCGTCGGGTCGTTTCAAGATATTCTGTTTGTCCGTTGCTAACGACAGACACATGCGGTCACATGCCGCAGTAGTATATTATTCTCAATATTTCGATTTGACATTGTATGATCATTACGTGGGTCATTTGATAAGTACCTAGCCTACAAATGAAAACACCAAAATTTTGCTAAAAATAAAATTTATTTTTCAATGTAGTCTCCTTTTAGTTGAATACACTTGGCCCAGCGGTATTCCAATTTTTTTAACCCCGTTGAAAAAAATGTTATCTCTTGGTCTGCAAAATAGGCCTCCGTGGCGGCGATTATTTCGTTATTGGAGTGGAATTTCTTCCCGGTGAGTGAATTTTTTAGATTCGGAAACAAAAAAAAGTCGCACGGAGCCAAATCTGGAGAATACGGTGGATGGGGCAGCAGTTCATAGCGTAATTCGACCAATTTAGCCGTGGCGAGCGCGGAGGTGTGAGCAGGTGCATTATCATGGTGGAAAAGCACTTTCTTTCTCGACAAATGGGGCCGTTTTTCTTTTAACACGGCGTTAAATCGGCTCAATAGTTCGGCGTAGTACTGTCCCGTGACCGTCTTGCCCTTCTCCAGGTAGTCAATAAAAATCACACCTTGAGAATCCCAGAAAACAGTGGCCATCACCTTTCCAGCCGACGGGACCGTCTTCGCCTTCTTTGGAGCAGGTTCACCGGGTAAGGTCCACTGTTTTGACTGCTCCTTGGTCTCTGGAGTATACCAGTCAATCCATGTTTCGTCGACGGTCACGTAACGACGCGAAAACTCTTTTGGATTGCGATTAAACAGCTCCAAACACTGCTCTGAAGTGGTCACACGAATGCGCTTGTTGTCTGCAGTCAGCAAACGCGGCACCCACCTTGCCGACAGCTTCCTCATGCCCAAAGTCTCATGTAGGATATGCCACACGCGTTCTTCTGAGATGCCTACTATCACAGCTATCTCGTGCACCTTTAATCGGCGGTCTGACAAAACGATATCGTGTATTTTTGTCACGTTCTCCTCCGTAGTGGCTGTTTTTGGAGCACCTGGGCGTGGATCATCAAAAACCGACGTACGACCACGTTGAAACTCGTTATACCAAAATTTAACGGTCGCCATCGAAGGAGAAGCATCCGCATACACTGCATCCAAGCGTTCTTTAATTTCACTGCGCGATTTCCCTTCCAAAAACAAGAATCGAATCACCGACCGATATTGTTCTTTCTCCATTCTTTCAAAAATTAACGGACACACTTGCTTTCACACGCTCTCAAAAGAGAACTACAAGTCCGATCCGGCTGAAATTTGGTCAGTAGCCGTCTACAAGACGGTACTACACTATAGTGTATTTCTCTTGCAATAGTGGCACCATCTAGCGGTGAGGCTAGGTACTTGTCAAATGACCCACGTATTTCGGAATAGTCATTGAGCTGTAATAATTGCATGTACTGATCTGCGGTTTGTGTTTTTGGCGCTGCGTTGTCGCAGGGTTTGACGTCCAACAGGGATAGTGTCGTTATATTGGATGCACTCGATCCACAATCGTATCCCACCATGCCAGCGGCGGGACGGAATAAACAAATTATCTATATAATGTAGATGGCGGTCATCTGGGAACAACGTAATAATTATGATTTTACATTCAGTTATTGAAATGGGATTCATCGACTCGGGTAGACTTTCTTTTTCTTTTGGGTTTTGTTTCGACATTAATATGCGAATGTCGCCGGCGATTTTCGTGAACTACGCGTGTTTTGTTGTGATACTGGATTTTTACATTACCCTTTTCCAATTTTTCTAGGACCTTATGTGGTCCGGTATAGTGATCCCCGAGTTTACCTGGTTTGGGACCCTTTTGAAGGTAGACGAAATCTCCTACCTTGAAACTTTTAGGATTTGCATTTTTGTCGTAATATTTTTTTGAGCGTTGTTTGAATGAGACTAAGTTTTCGTAAGCAATGCTTCTGATTCCGTTTATGCGTGTAATTAGTTCGATCAGATATCCGCGATAGTTGGGTAGTTGATCGGATTCGCGAAGAGGTTCGCTAGATGGGACTCTTGCTGATTTTACAAATACTACCTCGTAAGGAGTGTATTTTGTACTTTCGTAAACACTTGTCTTGTACGAAAGCATTGCTAATTCCAGCCATTGGTCCCATTCGTTGTCCTTATCTGTGTATTGTTTTAAGAACTCGGCTAACACGTGGTGAGATCTCTAGTAGACTCTCTAGCGACCCGTTGGATTGGAGATGGAATGCCGTAGTTCGATATCGTTTAATACAGAAGAGATTCACGACTCTTCTCATTAGGCCGCTCAAAACGCAACTGCCTTGATCAGTTAAAAGGGCTTCGGGTGCGCCGAATACGCATATAAATTTTTTTATAAATGCGTCTGCGACAGTCGTTGCCAGTGCATTTGGAAGCGAAATTGCGACGCAATATTTTTACAGATGGTCTTGAATCGTGAGAATATACTCGTTTTTGTTTGAAGTGCGTTGCATAGGACCTGCCATGTCCATTGAGATTTTTTCGAAAACTGTTCCCGGAGTATCTCTTATTTTCATAGGTTGTTTTATTTTGACTCGAACCAATTTTTTTAACTGGAATTCTAAGCATAGCTGCACTCTTCTTTGGATATCTGATTTTAGATCTTCCTAAAAATACTCACGTTTTATTCTGTTATAAGTTTTTGATACACCCTTGCGTCCTGGGACGCAAGGTTGGGGACTTTGCATTTCGTAGAAAATCGAATCGCGTTTTTCAACAGGCGCATAGCGCAGAGTTCCCAAGCAAATTAATACCTTTATCTGGCTATCCTTGAATACCTCTTTTACGATATTTATCACGTCTGTCCACATTAAGTGTTCGATGTCTTGACAGTGACAAAACTGATTGATTGGAGGTTGAGAGATTCGCAATTTTTTTTAGTTCTTTTACGCTTTGGCTAACGTTTTTAGATATTGAAGATAACGATTCGGGTTGTTCGCCACGGATGACCAATGCAAGGTGGTATTTTTTCCAACTTTTCTACTGCAGCCTTGGCCTACTGAAGCGTCGTTCCAGAGGGGAAGCATGTTTGACTATAATAATTTCTGCCGCCCAGGGTCACACGCTTTGCCCGTTGAGTCGATAAAATAGACCAAATTATCGTTGCGAAAGTGGAACAATTCTTTGGTATTGATGCACTTTGCGATTTTGAATTCCGATATTTTTCTTTCTTCCACGGGAGGATCCTCAATTTCGGAGGATTGTGAATTGAGAGTGCTGGAATCTGAGTTTGTCAAATTATCGGAATCTGGGTCAGTGGAGGTTCCGGAGTGGGAGATAGGAAGTGCTTTGCGCTAGTTAGACCTGACAGTTGTTTTCGGGCGAACGACCTTCTTAGGTCGTTGAGCGCGCGCGGGTCTTATTAGATCGGCCTCGGTTTCTTCCTCACTACTCTCTTCATAGTTTATGGCTTTACGAGTTCGGCATGTGGAGTATCGAGGTTCGGAACGTACGTCTGCCCCTTCGGATACATCGGCACTTGTCGGACCGTCGTCGTCACATGTTTCGTTCGCATGCACTATTTCGTTTGAATCAGCGGGTGCCCTGTTTGTTGTTTGGGAGCGGGTGACTACATTTATTTTTTCAGACGCGGGAGCTGGGTGAATTTCTACCTGTGTCGTGAAGCTCGTGGGGTTCTTATTTCCGCTGTCGCTATCGCTTGTCTCATATAACTGACGTGTTATATCTCGCAACACATCTGCTGAGGTTTCGACTTGGTTTTTCTCGTAATGCGGGATAGTTTGTATTTCTTCTACCCTTTCTATTGGATTTCGCGATAGTGCGTCCGCGTTCGAGTTCAATGGATCGGGTTTATACACGACGTCGTAGTCGTATTCGAAGAGTTTTAGTCGCCACTTGAGAACGCGCGCGTTTGCATCCTTGGCTGTTTTGAACCAAACGAGAGGCGTATGATCTGTGACGAGAGTGAATTTTCTACCGTAAATGTAGGGCCGAAAGGCTTCTACACTATGGATGATCGCCATTGCTTCTTTCTCGTATGTATCATAACGTAGGACTGCGCCGCGCAATACACACGACGTATACGCTATGGTTTTGTCTTTTCCTATTTCCCCTTGTGATAGGACTCCGCCTAAGGCGTAGCCGGAAGCGTCTGTCGTTATGATAAACGGTTTATCGAAATCGGGGTACTGGAGAATAGGAGTTTCGCATAATTTGTTTTTGAGAATATCGAAGGCTGTCTGTGTTTCGTCAGTCCATTCGAAGTCGCTTTTGTCTTCTAAGAGACGCGTTATGCGGCTTCGCGATATTGGAAAAGTCCTCAATGAATCTGCGATAGTATCCTGTTAGGCCCAAGAATTGATGAATGTTCTTGAAGTTTTTTGGAATCGGGAATTTTTTTACTGCCGATAATTTGTTTGGATCTGGTTTGAGACCGTCTTTACCGATTATGTGTCCGAGGTAACTTACTTCTGGTCTAAGGAACTCGCACTTGTCCGGTTGTAGCTTGAGGTTGGCTTTACGCAACCGTTCCATCAGATCCTGAATCTTTTTACTGTGTTCCTCTAGGTCTCTGACGTAGATTACGATATCGTCGAGATAAACGAAAAGGGATACTCTTTGGAGTCCGCTTAGTACGATATCCATTAAGCGCTGGAAAGTCGCCGGGGCATTTTTGAGCCCAAAACGCATTCTCGAAAATTCGTAGTGCCCGTGAGGCGTAGAGAAAGCGGTTTTTGGTTTGTCTTTGGGGTTCAATTCGATCTGATGGAAGCCGGATGCTAAATCAAAAACTGAGAAGTAAGTTGCGCGTCCTAATTGATCCAGAATATCGGTAATGTTGGGTAACGGGTATGAATCACCGATTGTTTCTTTCATTTAAGGCTCGGAAATCAATTACCATCCGCCAAGGTTTGTTACCGCTGGAGTCTGGTTTTTTCGGCACTATCCAAACGGGACTATTGTTCGGGGATTCCGAGTGGCTTATTACCCTTGACTCTAATAGCTCGTCCACTTGACGCTGGACTTCGCCCTCAAGCGCTTGGGGAAACCTGTTTGGTGTTGATCGGTAGGTCATTGACCGTAGGGATCTTGTGTTGAAGCACATGTGTGGATTCTAGAGGCTCACCCTTTATGTGAAACCTGTCTGCATATGTTTCGATGATTCTTTCGACATGATCTAACTCGTTTTGTGCAAGATGAGCTAGCCGCAAAAGATTTTTTATTATTTCCGAACGCTCTGAGTTTTTTTCGAGTGTACGCGGTGAGTTGGAAATAGAATTGACGTTTCGATTTCGATTTTCATCGTTTTTTAATTTTTCGTTTGCTTTTTTTTGTTTTTTGTTTGGGTTTGTTTTTCGTTTTTGTTCATTTTTTCCTTCCCGTTGTTTTTGTTTTTGATTTTTCCTTTTGGATTGGCCACTTTTGGGCTCTGGATTAGCGTAGTTGTCATGCAATCTACGACTAGAATAGGAGAATCACGAGAAATTGGACCCGAATTTGCTATTGTCATGCAATCGGATTGTGTTTTTTCGTTTTTGATTTGGTTTTCCACGATATCGAATTCCTGTAGTTTTATGACCGGCACGATCAGTCGTAGGGCGTCATTTGTGATATTGAAAACCTTCAAATGAGCCTTTCCGTTGATGTTCGTTACCAGGCAGTCGCCGGCGTAAACACCTTCACGGATTTTTAAAGGCATATCCCGCCTTCCTTTAACGTGCGGTTTTCGATTCTCATGTGGAAAGAGGTTTCCGAACGCGCGAGGATTTCTACTACCTCGACGGGTTCGTTTGGTTTCTCGAAAGGCCATGTTTCGTCTCCGCGCTCGAAACATTCTGTTTCGTAGTTTATTTTGGATTTTGGTTCGTAAAAGAACCGGGATCCTAATAACCCGGGGTAAGGAAATGGTACCTCATCTGGTATGATATGAAAAAGCGTTTCGAAATCAAACACGCGAAGTAGCACGCTTCCTAGCGCGAAGACCGGTAGTGCGGATATTCCCTTTAGTTTAATAATATCTTGATCATCGATTCCTACCATGTTTGTGGTGTATGCTTTCTTAATTAAGTTGGGGGTGGCGCCGCTGTCTAGAAGCATCGACACTTGACCCTTTTCCGGTAGTGCTCCGATACACACCGAGGGTAGTGTGTCGAAATCTTCCGAATTTTTTGAGCAAGTTGGATATTGACGCTCGGAGAGATTGCGGAGGCGACGTTCGCCGGACGCGTTGGAGTCGGCGTACCGCTCGGCGCGTCCGCCCGAGGGGTCTTCGACCCGTTTCCCGGCTGGGTTCGTGAGTTGTTATACTCGCGAGTGCGACAATTTTGTAAAACGTGACCTACTCGTTTGCTGTTTATGTGCTTTCAACTGAAAGCCGGTGCTATGCACGTATTAATGGGAGATGGATGTGAGTGAATTTCACAACACGACACGGTTAAAATAAATCTATATTCTCTTTATTAGCACAGGCTTAGGCGCCCACCATGATTGTGTGTGGAAGACTGACCAAAAAGAAGGCACGTTCCTGCCCTCTCGGGGTCCGTACACTTAACGACCCTACGCGAATTTCAGCGCAAGCGCGCGATATTTGAAGTTTAGTCAAATATTTGATGGACCCGAACCACGAGTTACTCATTATTATAAATTCTTATTGAAGAAAAACACAAAATCACAAACATTTGCAGTACCGACAATCGGGTTGATCAGATTTAGACGCTTCGGTTTTTACTTGAAAACATTTATCTGCCATATGGCCGATTTTCTTGCAGATTTGGCATTGTGGGGCGGTCGACCGACGTTGCCAATCGGACGAGAAGTTTGGGGGCTTGCCTCGTGACGGACACCTATCGGCTGTGTGGCCTGAATTTTTACACAACTGGCAAGTTGTGCGGGAATTGCGATTGGCGTAGCATCGATCCGCTGTGTGGCCAAATTTTTTGCAAATTTGGCACTCGACAGGCAAATTTGGCACCCGTTCGTTTTGTTTTTTTTCTACACTGATCGGCACTGTGACCTTGATTTTTACATATTTGGCAAGTCATAATTGCGAACCGGCAAGGTTCTGTCGGGTGGTTGTCTTTTTTACAGATGTTGCAGATATTAACGGACTTTGTCTGAACGGGCTTTTTCGGCTCTGATAGAGGATGAGTGTAACTGTATTCGCGGTGCGATTCCGCGCTCAATTTGGATGGCGTGGTCGATCGCGTCCGTGACGTTGTCGCACGGAGGAAGTCGTTGTTTGATTTCTTCCTTTAGACCGCGATTGAAGCACATGAGGAAATAATTGTCTATCGTTCTCTTGAATGCCTCATCTTCCGCTCCGTTGTTAGTTAACTTTTGCGCCTCAACTATTTCTCTAGCTTTTTTCTGATTTTTTTCCGCGAATTCTATTACACTGTCATTACCTGCCTGAAAGATACAATTGAGTTCCCCCAACAATTGCATTTCCGACTTGTTTGGCGCGTATATATTTTTTGAAACTCTGTGAGCCCTCGTACTGTTTCGAATCTTGTCCCATGAATGACTTCTCTGGCTAGGTCTTTGAGTTTATTCCTTAATAATTTCTTTAGGTACTTTTCGGCTTCGGGGGGGGGGGGGAAGCATGTCTTTAGCATCTTCACACCCCGAAACGAATTCCAAAAAAGGGATATTTTTCCGTCGAATTCCGGGACGCTGCTAATGGCGTCTTTTAGTGATATGAACTGATTTGTTCCTAGCGACATGGTTACTGGATTTTCATTTTCGTGTTTTCGGGACAAATCTAATTTTTTATCGGTCTTTTTGTAGGAGCTTCGAGGCCGGACACTAATTTAGCATTGGAACTTCTTGTTGAATATCCTGATTGTTCTGGTAGGTCCTCAGTAACGTTTAGATTTAATGAGCTCGTGGCTGATTCGTCTCCAGACATTGGACTAAATAGCACATTCCCTTTTTACTAAATCCCGGACGAGCCCCCAAAAATTAATATGTCACATCCGGAGGGGATGCAAGCATAATACTTTTGTTGCCCTCTTTCTTGCCTACGCCTAGCGCAATAGCACGGGATGAGGGTAAAAAGGGGTAGTGCATGGGAAAAGATAAAATTAAGGAATTGACGCGATGTCTCGGTATTACGGAATAATTCAACACTTGTGTAACCTTGACTCTTGGTTTATTACAATTTAGGGGTCAGATTAAGGTAATTAGATGATAGAGACAGGATACAAAAATAGAAAAAGATTATACAGTTCGCTTACATTCGTTGTTGGTGTGTGCGTGCTCGCTCGTACAGTTGTGTATGATCGCTCGTAAAAATATCGGTTGACGCTCGTAAGACGAAGGACCTTCGCCGGTACCCTGGTGCGCTCGCTGGTCAAGTGGTTGGTGACACTTGCACAAGATTTTCGGTCGGCGCGGAGTTATATATGTGTATATGCGTACGGCGAGAGCCACTTGAGGCTCTATATAGATATACGGAGTAAGACACGGATTTCTGATGGTCTACGCGAACTGAGGATCGAAGCTATATACGAGGGTGGTCCGATAAGTACTGTAGCGTAAATTCTTAGCACCGAATTTCCCCACATAAAACCCCTCAACCTCGAGCCAAAAAATGTCGTAATAATTTTCCCATTTTTATCTTCCCTTTCGGGATGGGCGCTAGGCGCGAAACGCGCCAGAGAAAATTCGACGAGGTTGATTAGCTGACGGCTAGCTGCAGCTTTCGTAAACCGGAGAGGGGCTGGGTGAAATTAACGTCGGTATCCGGAGGAAACAAAACAAAAAAATAAAGTTCAACTCAAATTCGAGATATCCGGGAACCAAAATCTACTACTTTTATTTAAATAATGAAACTCAGCTAAGAGAGGAAAAACCGAAGATCTCGGAGGAAACCTCTCTCTCCCGTGAACCAATGAAATTTAACAATAATTTTCTTCAACAATTTTCCTACACTCGGTATCTCGCTCTGGCTCTCACACGCTCGTACATTCACACACGCACATTAACGCGTCGCGGGAAGGCTCTCGATCGCGAGCTTTGCAACAAACAAATTCCCGGGGAAAGAAGATCATCCAAAACTTCGACTCAGCAATCCGGTACGAACCCAAACCGGTCTATCTAGCGAATACATTGTCTCTTCCCCGGCACACTCACTCTCTCACTCACATGCACGATAGCCTCCCGCGTACGACGGTAACGAAAGGCAACTTCCCGTGGGTTTTAGTCCCAAGGCGCGTTCACGGGAATAGTAAAATAATCAAGAATATAATTTTGAAAAAGATTATCGCGGACACGGCTTACGGCCGTTCGAGAGAAAGACGAGCATGTCTCGCGGCTCTACACACGACAATACAATTTTCGCCGACCTCAAAGAAACGCCCACCCTTCTTTGGGAACCGCCAAACCCGGAGCACGCGACAAAATATAATTTGTATTTTCACGCCGGTAACTCGGACGCGAAGAATAATTACATGAAAAACTACGAACAAAATACGCGAACTACCGATCTCAATTTAGTCCCTCGGACGAAAGAGCTCACCGACGTTTCAAGATGATCTCTCCAGACGAACCAGGTGGTCGGCTCGTGAATTTTCACCGCGCGGTATCGGGAATATCGATCGACGATCCAGCTCGCTCCAAAACTCAACGGAAAGTGCCTCGAGTAACGTGTCCCTCACGCTCTAGTTAGCGACACCCCTACCTAATCGTGACGATTTCAGAAATTCGCGAACGCTCGGCCCTTTTCGGCATTTGAATATTTCTCGCACTGTCTCTCGCGATGTTGTAGCGCTGAGCGATGCGCGAGAGCGAGAAAGGTGACGCGGTCTCTCAGCGGTACTCAGTCCCCGCGTTCGAGAACCTACGATGGCAATTTTCTTCCACAGCTCGAACTGACTCGGGAGCTGCATCTTGAAAGGCGGTGACGCTGAGAAATGTTCATTTTCCTCGATGTTGTTTTCGTCCAGTCGCAATAGGTTTCGGGGTAGAGGCTCCTTGTGCATGATTTCTGTCGCGCAGGAGAATCCCTGCCGACGTCTCTCCGTTAACGCGCGATGCCGAAGATCGCCGACAACGATACTTCCCTCGCTGTCCAACGTCAGTGGCTCTCTCTTTCTCTCTCACGCCCGAGGCGCGGAATATGAAATAAATTTTCATAAAATAATTTGAATTTAATCCTAATTTTATTAGCTGGCCCTGAGGAATCGCCTTGTGAGTGCTGAAGCGAGCTGAAAGTAACGGGCTCGAATTTTCCCACGCTACAGGTTATAAGATGCTATAGTACGAGTCATTGCCATGTCGTCATGACAGTTGCTTTGGTAATCGCCATGGGAACGTCCCACTAATCGTCACATGCATTCAAACTGCTTTGAAGCCTCATATACCTTTGAAAAAAATTGTTATTTTTTTATAGACTTAAATTATGTATAAACATGTCGAACATAATATGCAGAAGTTATTTTAGGTGGACATTTTTTTTAAGACATGTAGAAAAATGGTTTTAAAACTTCAAACGCGTTTTTCATGAAGAATTGTATTCAAAATCGGGCGGACTCGTAGGTCCTGCATTTTTTGACCGATTGACTTCAAATTTCAACTATAACTTCTTAGATACATTTAATAGCGATGTACACACGATTTTTACAATCGTTTAACAATTGCGATTTTTGGAAACGAACAAAGGCCGTTGTTTCAGTCGAAAATGCGACTTTCTTAAAAACCGGGCTTCATGTACAAAAATTAATGGTTTGTAATAATCGTGTGTAGTTCGGTAGCAAAACTCATGTAGATTACGGGGAAAAGAAAATTCTTCTGGGTGCACATGTGCGACTCCAACGCGTCTGCTCGTTGGAGGTATCTACAGATATGTGAAATAAACCCTCTAAACCTCGTTTTGATTGCTTTATTAGTATTTTTTAATAATCCCAAAAAGCCTTGTTTTCCGACCATCCAAAGGTATACAAAGCCTTAACTAATTATGCAAAGGTTCGTAGGACTTTGATGACGCGATTAAGTCTGCATATAGAACGGCAGAATAATTTTTACGCACTCTGTCACAAACTTTATGATTTTTATTAAAACATTTGATAAAAAGTTTGAACCATAAATTTCTCTTCCATGGCGCTTTAATAATTTCAAAAATAAAACTAATTATTGCCTATTACGTCAGAATCATAATTTTTATTTATTTGTAGTCATTATAAACAACTATTTTTCCATAAAATAATTTTTAATATTATTTCGATCGAGTGCTGTTCACCTGTGTTCAAGACATACCCAGTTATCGACATGGTCACGACCCAGTGATCAACTACATTTATTTATATGTATATCTTTTTACTATCGCGAATATCGCGTGTATGACGATTACTGGTCCGTGGATCCTTCTGACAATGCTAATTACGGACCCAATATTTCCTTTCTGATTTTCTGTAAACTAATATTCGATTCGTAAGACTCTTTTTTTGCTAACATTGTCCCAGTTATCGACAGCCGTGGCGATTAATCGTCAGAGTGTTTATTTTGCTGAACCGGTAAGCGTTATATATGAAAATTCGTTGAAATTAACATAAAACTATATTTTTTTATGCTGAACGCAAAACTAAAATCCTTGTTAATCACGTGAAGGAAAACTTACTTCACGCAAGTCCACAGGCATTCTTAAATCACCCAAGATGTGACATGGTTCACGTTTACCCCCTAATGAAGGATTCGGCCGAAATGACATCTAGATGTCGTAGCGTAATATATTTAATTTGATTATTCTGTTATACGTATTCTTACGGGGGCTAAAATGTAATACAACATAGTAAATACCTCCTGGAAGCTAATATACCACAGATCTGCATGAAGGACTTATTTTTATCTTAAAACACTTATTAATGCGTAAACATGACGATCACTAGGACCCTGACGCACGGTCATATATACAGGTCTAGGCACTCCGTTCAAAAATGCGTGACTCTAAGTGACGCGTCTCTTTGCACATTCCACCGTGGCGCTAGTGAAGGGGAG
The DNA here is from genome assembly GCA_944452715.1 of Ophion slaviceki. Classification (NCBI taxonomy): domain Eukaryota; kingdom Metazoa; phylum Arthropoda; class Insecta; order Hymenoptera; family Ichneumonidae; genus Ophion; species Ophion slaviceki. The sequence continues at coordinate 24,754,432 of OX101784.1, forward strand.
GCACTTTTGTTTATACCGCGTTTACGGGGCATGGCATGCGCGTAGTTGTGGCGACGGTCGTATGTACGTTGTGGCCTAACGTCGTTTTTGCGGGGTGATTTCCAATGTATCGTAGCCACGGTTTATATTCAATACGGAATAAAAAACGACGAAGTACCTATATATTGCGACGCGGTGCATGATTCCGGGATGCAGAAGTGGATACATAAATAACCCGGAGCACGACTCATTATTTAAAATTCCAAATGATGAGTTGCGCGCTAAGTGGGTGAAGGCACTAACGCCAGAAATAAATGGACAATTAAATTAGCGATGTACAAATTTACATTTCCCTGTGCAGAGCATGTCGACGATTTCATTTTAATCGCCGTTCACTACTATATGCGCCTTCGTATGCGCCCACTGACAGCCCAAAAAAACGCGACACGTCCAAAAAAAAGTGGTGATACAAGAAAATATGCGAAATTACATACGCATTAGGGGTACAGGAAGGCGTACACCTTAACTAATGGCCCATCGCTCATATTTTCGGTTGATGCTTTTAGTTTTTGAGTTCGACTAATTATTTAGGATGTATTAATTTTTCATTACGGCCACGTGAAGAGAAAGACAATTCGCATGCGCGCATACATCGCGCTCTGTCACACATACCTCCGAGATAGCAGCGCTCCACGCTTTTGCGGCCATTTCCGCAAAGAGAGGCGTCAGATAGAGGCACGCTTAGGGGTATACGGAATATACGGAAGTGCCCAGACCTGTATATACGACCGTGCCCTGACGGCCACTGGGCCGACTACCTTACACCAAAAACGACAGCGCGGCTGGATCTGGCGGCAGGAGGGGGGGTGCACCAGACGAAGATCCGCGCAATGCTGAGAGCGCGATAATATATATAGGTATAACCATAGCTGAGCCGATCAGCTATAGATATAGCAGGCGCGCGATGAAAAAAATCACTTTCAAAAATTGATGTCTCGAGAACTTTGGCGTGTCGCCAAAAATCCTTTTAGGTGATATCTTATAATATTTAAAGGAAGGTGTATGCCAAATTTCAGGTCGAAATTCGGTTTCCGCTTTTCGGAATTTTATCCAGTGATTTTTCAAAATTTCACCCCACTTTTTCACCCCCAAATGAACTTCCACGACTTCGACGCTGTGGACAAAAGTAAAGCCCGGATTTTGCTGAACATTTTGTCTCCCAGCGCCGACCTCGTAGAGGTTGTAGTTTGGCAATAATCCACCCTATCCTCCAAAAAAAACCCTACACCCCGATTTTTAGACAAACTTGGATTGGCACCCGCAGCACCTACAAAATCACCTGTCAAAAAACTAGCCTGCTAATTTTTTCCGATTCCTATATACAGCACGACTGTACTACGAAACGGGATGACACGACAAACAATTTTACAGGACACAATCACACGCACACGCGACCGGGACCTGCGCACACCCACAATTTACGTCGAGCGCGTCTTGGCATCTCCTCTCTCTCCCCTGCCGGCCACTTTAACATTTCAAAACCCGGCCCCCGCTACACGGTTACCCGGCCGAGCTTTATGCGTACGCGGACACGACACAAGGGACTCCCGGTCTCCACTCACACTGAAATCACCAGCCGTCGATCACCCTCCCGAGGCAGAGCCGGGAAATCCTTTATAGGACGGAGGGACACCCGATTTATCGGGCCGAGCTGTCGGGACTCTGCGCGGGTTCGAGCTCACGTCCCGTTGAAAGGCGGGAGGCCAGCTCTCTGCTAAGAATTCCCCGGTCCTCGAGAGAAAAAGGTTCTTATGATAACCTCCGATCGCGCTCAGGCTCCATCACGTAGCCGGGAAATCGACGACGGCCCTCACACTCGCACACAACACTTCCACACAAACACGAAAATTCTCGGGAAACAACTCGACGCGAAAAGGTAAGTCTCCCCGCGCACGACCACGGCGAAAATCCCTTCGGCGGAACGCGCGAGCTCGACCCCGCCGCCCCACTTCGAGAATTTTTTTATTTAACAGGAACAAAAAGCGAGAAAAACCGCGTCTGCGATGGCACCGAGATCGAGGATAGATCTTGCGATTGGCAGTTACCAGACTGTTGCGAGAAAGCGCGGCTTGGCTCACCGGGAAATTTCTAGACCGCGTGCCTTGAATCGTCCTCGTCCGTCTGGCTCGACACCTCGCAGGAAGCTAAGTTCTCCGGCACGCGCGCGAACGTGCCCACTCTACACGCGGATCAAGTGGCCCGACCCAGGGGCCTGGAGCGCACTTTCTTGACTCAGCGCCGCGACCAACGCGCGCGCGATTTAAATCCGGACTTGGCAACCACGGACGAGAACCTTCCAAATGCTAATTCGTCACGGTAATTTTTCCGCGGCTCAACGACGAAGAGACGGAGAGGGCGGAAGAAGCGTGACGAAGCTGGACGCCGCTCTCCTCTTCTTGAATTCCGGCGCGCTCGCGGGCCATCCGCGGCTCCGTTCCCGTGACACGCTGGGAACGGATTGAGACTGGATCTATTATAATATACGTCCGATACTACTGTCGAATCACTCTCTTCTACGGAAGACCTGAATTACGAACAGTGTATCGGCGTTAAAAACTTCGGCTATACTGCACGCTTGTCATCGAGACAAGGAGGTTTTATAAGGGCGAGATGACTTTGCCAGGAGGGCTACTCTCTTAATTTGGGCACAGGAAAGAACTATTTTTCGTCTAATATTCGAGAGTTTGACCTCCTCTGAGAAGCAATGAAGGTTGGATATTTTGGATCTCTACCATGTCGCCTTGCCGATCCCTATCATAGGCCTTGAGGCTCCGGCCGGAAAACTTTTATTACTGCTCTATGCAGAGCGGGAAAAAATAGCAGAACGGCTCGCTACACGAAAATACGTGCATTAGGTATTGTTCCCAGTTGATAAACAAGGAAAGAGTATGTCTTCGCTATGGTCTGTAATGCACGTGTCTATGGAGTGTGAGAAGGAATACAATTGTGATAGGTATCTCGAACGCTTATATTTTTGGTTGCGGTGAAAAATAAAAATAGCTGGCTCTATTGCTTCTCGCACGTGTACAATTATGTGTGTGCTGGTCAAAAAGAAATAAGAGAATAACGTCGTACGTGACAACACAAAATAACATACCAAATTCAACGAAATCCAAGGGGCACCGGAAATGGTTTTCTCGTAGGTTGAAACGGTTCTGTTTGATGTGTCGAAAGTTTTCTTTTCGATAATCGATTGTTTATTGAGCTCGATTAACACAAGTTTCAAAATCAATATAAGGTGTATTGAATACAATTCGGGAATATGTGACTCGAGAATCTCACGAGATGCGGATCAATAGACTCAGCCTTTAATAACCGCGATTGGCCTTAGTTTGATACATTTTTTCGATATACCAGCTGCGTGGCAAGTGTCAACAACGTCCGTTACATTCTTGTATGACTCTGGAGCTTCTTCCATTACTAATTTTGGCGATGCTACTCTTATTGATATTCCAAGCTGATGAAGCTTGTCAAGAACTTGCTCGTAGTCCAAGTTGCGACGAGACTTCGCTCTTGACAACGCGCGACCCTGAAAAGCAAATGATTCATGTTTTCTGAAGAGAAAACTCGACCACAGTACTTTTGAGTTGCATGAGGTTCGACAAAAATATTTACAGCGCCGTGACAAGTCGATCCAAAAGTTTCCTGCATTCCCTGAGCCGTTCCAGTCAGGACGTAGCTGCACGTTCCCATCGTACCACCTATAAGAACTGGCTGACCGGTCAACTGATAATCCACCGGTATCAAGGGATGATGTGGTGGGAATGCTCGTGTTGATCCCTGTACATGACAACAGATAAGCTCATTTATTAAGCTAATACCTTCATTAGATGCAAATCTACATACTAAAGGACTGAAAGATTTAAAAAAAAAAATTTATTTTCTACTTCTGCCGTCACTTTTTCACTGTTTAACCGTCCGCAGGTACAACTCCAGATAATTTTTAAGTAGCTAGACTATGTCCAATTGTTCGGGATAATTTTAAAATAACTGTGGAGCGTACCATATTCATCCCAGTGAATCCGAAATATTATCGAAGAACGTGAATATGAACGGACTGATTTAACATGAGAAATCGAATAGTTACATGGTGAAAAAAAAATGGTGAAGATGGGAGTTAAAAAAAACATATCCCATTTGTAAACGAGAAATAACGTTTTTTTCGAGATTTAAATGGAAATATAGTAGAATGTTGTGAAACGTTGAGAAATTGTTTTGCGAAAATATGCGTGTGACGGCAAAATGTTTTACACTTTTTATGAAATCTTTCCAAATATTTGCACGCCAATGGTGTACATTCTAAATGAATTTAACAAAAGTCGGTAAAGCGCTTCAGATTATAACACGTTAACCGTTAAAACGTCGTTTCCTCCAATTAACATGCAAAAGAAATGTTTTTTTCCATCGAATAGCCGCCATTTTCATTGATTCAGATCCGCATATTGAAGCAGTATTGTTGTCTAAAATTGAAAAAAAGAATCGATTTTTTAAATTTTAATATTTCACAGACCTTTCTGAATACGTCTGTGAAAACCGTTTCATGATACTCGTAAAATTAGCCGAGTTGTAGAAATTATCAGGAGTACGCTTGTGGAGCGCGGTCGATACGCAGCAACTTGAGACGCGTTTTTCTCGAAATGATGCTTTTCAAATCGGCAACCACTACATCTAGATGACGAGCTTACCGATTGAGCTTAGACCTGGCATACACCTTTAGTAGACTTTTTCAACGTTGGTAGCAGAGTTGAGTCGAAATCATTTGTTTCTTTCTTTTATAACTCGTTTACTCTTTTATAACTCGTATATCTTTTATACTCTTTTATAACTCGTTTACTCTTATAGATCGGAAGTTTATTTTCCTCGCGATACGTTTAGAACGTTTTACAATAGATGAGTATACCCTCTATTGAAAGTGGATTATACATTAATCTTTTCTCAGTTCAACGTCGGATTAGAATTTGAAAATATAAGATGCCAGGACTAGTATGCCGGACCACAATGACGAATATTACTCGATTTTTACGATACTTGTCGTGCAAGGTTTCTTCTTGTTTCGCGGTATACAAATTTGGAGTTACACTGCGGGACCGGTTCCGCATCGGCCCTACAATAATCGAGGTTGTCCATTATCCACTCAAGCTGACTCTGTGCAGCTCAGGTAGCTGAGAGCAGCACCTCTCAAAGTCCTCTCTTATTGTCTAGCAAGCTTCGAGCCTAACGCTAGAGCCTGGCGCTTCTTCCACCATGCGCTACACCGATCGATATTCGGTACATAGTCGGGGACTGTTGCATGCGTGAAGGTCCCGATAATCGGGGTCGCACTGAAAATATCAACTCTCCACGATGATGGATCAAAAATGATGGACTTAAATTCCAAATTATACTTGATTTTGATTAAACTCGATATGCAAGGCTTTTTTTCGATCGCTGATTAACATATTGAAAAAATATCATCGTTACAATGTATCTAAAACGAAACATGTCCCATTTTCCGAAGATTCCTAGTTTGCACATTTAGCTCTCGTGGTTTACAGCGTTAACCATCCCGATCACCAATTTAGGTGCAATATCTACCTCGCCATTTTATATAACTGAATTTAAGCCTTGATTTCGTAGCTATTGATCCAGAAAAAACCGCCATTTTGAATTTTAACTTCAAAGTCGTATTCAGTGATACGAAGCCAAGTCTTTTTAGGAACAGTGCTTTGTAAAAAGCCAAATACCGTTTTCTTACTTTTTGATTACCAGCAGTACAATTTTGATCACTGCTCAAGCGGTTGATTAAAAATTCTCTAAGCAGCAAGGTGAAATTCGAACTATAAAACTTCGTTAGAAGTTCACTCGGGTTAACGATAATGCACCCGGTATTTTTCTGTTTGTTTTTGTTAACATGGAAAATTTAATTGGTAACATGCGAAGCACCGAGCGGTCGTCCTTTCACGGCTAAATAGTCATGGAGATTTTTTAATGATTCTCCTCCTCCAGTACGTTTTGGTCCGAATACCTTCTCCAGAATGATGGTAATTTCACAGTCGAGTCACACAGGGCTAACGTGTCCGAACTTGTCGGTCCACGTTATATGATCGATGTTAGTTGAAGGCTGACGGCGTATACGAGCAAAAGAGTTCCGACAAAATGGCCTCATGTTCCTTGGAGATTAAATTAAATGAATCAATTCTGAAGTGTCCAGTTTGGGACCGAGAAGTAGATTTATTTAATAACGCCTACCAAGTGCGCGCTTAGAAGGGACTACACGGACCCGATCATAGCTCTCTTTAATGAAAATATGATTAATATTGGCACACCTGGTGCCAAATGGCTAAGACTTATTGGAGGAGGTATGCCAATGTGTCAATCGATTCCCACGCAAGGTCACCAAATGAACAAAATAATACGTTTTCAAATCCGTACTTTCTATGTTGAGAAGATGCTGAAGAGAAAATAAAAACTACGCATCTGTTAGCGTAGACTTTCAAATCAGCAGTGACCGTGCAGACGGTGCTGTGCGATCAGTTATTCCCGAATTACTCTATTTGATGGTGACCATGCGTTTTCTTTTTCAATAATGTTTCTTTTTCATCAATGTATACATTTTGATTGGGTTTGTTTGGGTTCCCAGATTTATCTTCAAAGGCGCACTTGATAGGCGTTAGACGGGTGCTCCGAAATACTCGGCCGCCATTGTTTCGGACAGATGGGCGCGCGCTAACGGACCACACGCAAGCTATCACCTCCATGTCCATCTTATTACGGACGAACGCACACACCCTACTCTCGCTCCAAAAACGCTCTGTGTATACGCTGACGACGCGCTCTTAGGCCGCGTCAAGAGCCGAGTGTATCAGCCCTAAAGACATATTTGTACTCAGTCCCTATATAATACATACCTTTCTATGAACCAATAGCGTTTTCGGTTTTCCATTCACTATATGTTCCTCGACTTTGGCAATATTATGAGACACGTCGTAAATCACGTGCATGTCAAGATCGTCCGGTGATGCGTGAAATTGTTTAGCGAATGCCTGCGTACAATTGTGGAGTCATTATTGCAAGCAAAGAAAATCTGACAGCGTTTAAACAGAAGGAAAACATCATCCACCTGACGACTGAGGAACGTCATTGAACTTCTATTGACCCAAGCGAAATTTGCAGCTGCTGCCATGGATTTCAAGTAATCCTGTCCCTCTTGAGAATGAATGTGAGCGCAAGCAAGTTGTCTGTCGTTGGTCTCAATATTGTCACGTTTCATTGCCTTCTCCATTTGTACGAGAGCGTCTGCAATTTGTGAAATTTTTATTATAATTTACCCAGCAATTCCTACAGTAAAGTCTACAAAAATGCGTATACAGCTTTTTTCATTTAGACGGAAATTCCTCGATCTGCATAATCCGGGAAAAAAACTATAAATAATTTATGCTTGCTTTTTCAACTAGTCATGTAGCAAATTTTGTATAATTTGGTAAATGTGAAATCCGTCGTAAAACCCTTGGTTTCAGATTTAGAAGAGAAGTTCCAAAAATATTGATGGAGTAAATGTAAATTTATAAGTGGCTTTTGAGATAATTAGCTTAACAAATACACCTTACTAATAAACAGGTGGGTAGAGCACCTTTGATCACATAACAATCCATCACATAGCAATGTCAGAATTTATAATAAGTAGTGAAAAAAACGAATCCAGTATGATCCAGCTTTCACACGCAAAATGTTTCGAACTTGCAGGAAATTCAACGCGTTGATTGAGCATTTTTTTAAATATATTAAAAAACGTATTAATATTTATACAAACAATTTGTTTTCATGTTAAATAATGTATGCTTTCTCATAAATATAAACGTCGTCGAAACAATATAGCAGCGAAGTGGATAAATTAGTTTCGTGTGAAAGTCGTCGATTCCGTGGAAACTAAAGAACTCCGACAACTTTACTGTCCAACAATAAAAATTCCTAATTATTCGAATATCGCCATTATTTTCAAAATGTACTGGATTTTTAGTACATTTTATCTCATTCTCTTTGGGAGTTAAAAATTATTTAAAAGTTCCGAAACTAACAACTTTAGTAACATTTTATTCCATGAAATTAAATGTAGAAACAAATAACTATTACACTGATTTTGTGATGCCGTAATGCAGATACACTTGATGGACTAAAAAAGATCGTATACATCATGTTGATCATTTGAATACACTTCAAATGATAAACAAAAGAATAATTCCGATCGAACTTTTCTGAAGAGCAGTTAGAACTTTTGCTCTGGTTTCAAACCTTCGAAAAACGTTAGCTGTGTGCATATTTTGGACCTGTATGAAACTTCAAAAAATTATATATAGCAAGACCGTCGCGAAAAAACGTTAGGAAGATTTGTCCTTGTTCGAAACTTCCGAAAAAGTCATAATCTGTGCTGTAACGAAGAAGAGCGATTCTTTTAAATGAAAAATCTTTCCCCAAAAAAATGTAATAAGGCCTTTTTTTCGGCACGATCCTTTCGGAAAAAAGACTAGAAAATGTTTTACTATTTCTTACCAATTTATACCTATTTTTCTATCAAAATCTAATATAGAACATTTTTATCCTGATCGACTCATGCGAGTACGATGAAGCTCATACAAAAGAACACACGTATATAGAACTCGTGAAAAATTGGCTGCAAGTTTTATACTCGTGATTACTCGTTTTGTCTATAAGAGCTAAGAACTTTCGTCAGTAATACGGATCCCCAAAGGGAGTTAATTTGAACGAACAAACACCCACATTTTTTTTCTCGCTAAAGCCGTGCTTTATCATCATAAGAATAAGTGACTATTCGATTTAAATCAAGAATTTTTTTTTTTACCAATTTGGAGCGTATAACGTAAGCCCACCTCTGGCACGGCCAGAGGCATATGTAAAACTTTAAACGCGTTTTTCTCGAAACAGCTTTTTTCCAATTGGCGTGACAAATAACTTCAATAATTTTCACTCGATTTATTTCAAATTTAAAAGTTATGTTCCTAATTGCATTTCGCAGAGAAGTACGTACGGAATTTCTGATTAATCGAAAACTTTTCATTTTATAAGCAGTTTTATGCAAAAATTTTCACTGAAAATTCAAGTTCAAAATACGTACAACTTTTGAATAAAACAATATTTTTTAAATTCCGTACGCACTGCCTAGGTATTCTAATGTAGATTGACGAGAATTTTTGTTTTTTGTTCTTGGTTAAAAACTATGGATGCTAAATGTCACGCCGCGGAGCGCCTAAAAAAGATAACAAAAGAAAGTAGTCGGCCATTTTGTACATCGAAAAAAAAATGTCTAACAGCTTGATATTCATACTAAATATATGTGTAATTAATTTTATGAGTGAATCACTTTTTCATACGAAAAAAATTGTTAAATTCACACATGATTTTATACCCGTTACTGTGGCCTAACCCCTTAACACCTACAGACAAGACATAAATTTCAAACTCGTCAACAAAGTAACTAAACACGAATCACATATTACTAAATTTTGAAATATTTTGCGAGCATTTAGAATATTGGATGCATATGCCACAAAGCGTGGCTAGTCGTGTACTTTTCTTAAATTTCAACACAACGACCGAATTTTTCCAAATTGCATATCTCCAGGCCATAATTTACACAAAAAAAGCTGGTCAAATTCAATTCATGCACATAATCTCCTTATCGTTTTATATTGTTAACAAAGCTCACTCTACGTGAGTAATCCAGTTATGAATTATGAATAATAATTGGGTTCTGAAGCGTTGATAAAGTAGAGTATAGTAGCTGCAAAGTATAAACCTGCTACAATTGAATTCAGAAAAATAAATACAGCTCTTTTCAACGACTGTTTCACTATATCTTCTTCAAAATTCCTTCCAATTTACGTGATAGTAAATTGAACTAGAATATTGATGACGTTACAGTTTTTAGCATATTATTGCGTTATTCGCATATAAAACTAAATTCAATAATTGAGCTTCATCATCACCACCAAAATAAATTCGTAATATCTGATAAGATTTTTATTAACGGGTTACCCCCACTTGCGATTTTGAAAAAATCGATTTTTTATTGCATTTTTTTTGAAGTATAAGTATCTGAGAATATGTCCTGAAAATTTCAAGTCGATCCGAACAAAATTGACTGAGATATGAGCGTTGAAAGAGAAGAATCCGTTGTGTAAACGACCGGCTAGTCTGCCGTCTGGCGCGCTCGACCCTCCCTCCGACCTTCAATGCATTGTTCGATGAAAAGGGTCGTATACCTGGCATTCACAACGTTCATATAATAGACTGGAATTTATAAAAACGTATTTTCGTTGTCTGTTATGGTCTAAACTCGTCAGTGTATTCATTTTACATTCAAAAATGGATCGAAAAAAACGTTCGCGACAAACAAGAAGCAGTGATAATTTACGGAAATCTCGACCAAAAAAAAAGGAAGGGTGTTTTTAACCCCAACCTGGCCGAAACGAAAACTGAAAGTTTCAGCACGTCTGCGAAGAAACTGAAAAATAATATTGATATGACTGTGAATCAAAGTCCTAATATTGAATATCGGATTTTGAACTTTTGGGTTCTGTTTGCTGCTATTTCAAATTTAGTAAAGTGCAAAACGTGTAATGGAAATATTACATTTGAAACGGCAAGTGCAAGAGGACTAGGCTTCAAAATCGTTGTGAAATGTGACTCATGTGCAGATAATTTGATACCATCTTCTCCTTTTTTGGAACATTCGTATGAAATAAATCGTCGATTTATATTCACCATGCGAGTTCTCGGCATAGGATTGGCTGGAGCACAAGAATTTTGCGGACTTATGGACATGCCAAGGTTTCTTACCGAGACTACATATTCAATCATTTTGAAAAGTATTTATGAGTCTGTGAAAACATGTGCAGATGTAATATTTAAAAAAGCCGTACGAAAAGAAATTGAAGATACACCTAATGCAAAAGGCGATGCAACTCCTCAATTAACAGTTTCCGGAGATGGATCCTGGAGGAAGCGAGGATATACGTCGTTGTTCGGAGTCACATCAGTCATAGGCTACTACAGTGGAAAAGTACTTGATCTTGTGGTAAAAAGTGCGTATTGTAAAATGTGTGAATCGTGGAAACATAAGCTAAATGATGCGGACTACGAAGAATGGTACGAAACACACGAAGATAACTGCAGTGCAAATCACGAAGGCTCCTCGGAAAAAATGGAGGTGGACTCCATTATCGAAATCTTCAAGCGTTCAATAGAAAAATATAATGTCCGGTACCGTTACTATATTGGAGACAGAGATTCGAAAACGTACACTGGGCTAGTAAATTCTCATCCTTAAGGTAGGTTTACACTACGACACTTTGGTGTATACACTCAATGTATACATCGAGTGTCTGTGTGTAAACCCCACTGTCTGATCTCGCGACATTTATTGCGACATCTCGCTAGGTGTCGCGCCAAGCGCCGTGTGAACAGGTTGTGTCGGAGTGTCTGCCGCAGTGTTCTAGTTTTCGAACTGGCGCGAAATTATCCAGACACTCGCGACCCGCGTTAAATCAAAATGGCGATTACATGGAGGAAGGAGAACATTAAAAATTTGATATCTCTTGTGGAAGGACTGCCTGAACTTTGGCAAATATGTTGTGCTGATTATAAAAATAGAGTAAAAAAAACAGGCAGCACTTCAATGCTTAGCGAAACAGTTTGGCACAATATCGGCTAAAGTTGGCAGAAAAAATCATAATTTAAGAACACAGCTTAAGGGGTTATACCAGTGTGAACGCTGGAAATTTGGGTGATTTTCAGTATTTTTTTGGAAGAAAAGTACTCAATTAAATGTTTTGGAAAATTAAAAATATATTTGACCTATATTACATAATTTTTTCATTAAAAAATATTGAGATCCAAGCGACTTATGCTGCCTTCGCAGGCGCAAAAAAAAAGTTCCTCCACTGCTGACATGATTCCGGCCGATTGAGTAGCTGAAACCGAAAAAGGAAAAAATGTTAAACTGGAAGGTATTTCCTGTACAATGACGTACGATTTTTTAAAAATATCAAAATGTAACAAAATGGCGTAGTTATGAAAAAAAGTCTGTTTTCTTGTCTATAAAATGGTTTTTTTTCAATGCCAAAGTGTCGATTTCCATCCAATCAAAAATATCCTGCGTCATCGTAGAGTAAATATATTCAAGACTACTCAGTTCAAATTTCAAGTCAATCAGATAATTGCTCTTTGAGTTACAATGTCAGCAAATTTGAATTTTTTTTTCGAGAAAAACTCGTTTGATGAGCGCCTTCTGAAGCTCTGTAGAAGACTGCCATTCGGGGAGTATTAGAGATACGGCCTTGACATTTTTACAGGATATTTTTGAAAGTATAAACTGTCGAAAAAGGCAAAAAAATCAATTTTTTGAAAGTATCACACTGGTATAGCCCCTTAACCGATAATCGACGATACACCAACTCAAAAGAAAAACTATTTTTTAAATTGAGGCGAGTAATAAATCTCGAGAAATATTGAGTGACAGTCCACAATAACTTTCACAACATAAGAAAAACTATAAAGGGATCTTCTCATTTTAGACGCTAAAGAAGGCTATTTTTATGCATTTTTTGGTAGGTTTATGTTATAGATATTGATATAAAAGTTCTTACACTTAATAAATACACTTTCGAAATACATTGAAAAAAGAAAATATGTGTTTATGTAACCCAAACAAACTTTAAACGCGTTTTTCTCGAAAAGACTTTTTTCGGCGGCTTGTTGATAAAATCTGCGAAACTACTGAACCGATCTTATGAAATTTTAACCACATATTCTTTACAACTATAGCTATAGCGCATATAATAGTTTTTCTTTGTTTTGATATTTACTAATTTCTTGCCAAAAACGGTTCAAAAACACGTTTTTTTTTTTCAAAAAATGTCCGCCATTTTGCTTTTTTTGCATATATCTAAAATCGTATGATATGCGCTATTGCCATTATCCATCTCCGAGATTTCATCAACAGCGCAGACCTACCATTTTTTTAGGACATTTTGTTAACTACTATTTTCGTCTATAAATAGTGACTTAAATAAATAATGAAAAAAAAAATTTAATGTATTTCGTAAGTGTATTTATTAAGTGTAACAACTTTTATATCAATATGTATAATATAAACCTATCAAAAAATGCATGAATATAGCCTTTTTCAGCGTCTAAAGTGAGAAGACCCCTTAATATCACAGGCAATAATATCAAGGTGAAAAAACTTTTATTTATAAAAAAAAGTATGGATCTTAGTTTGTCGTCTTTTCTCTACGGCTTCTCGTTTTTTACTGCCTCTCGTCGCCTCGTGGCGCGCCGGAGGCGCACGTAGGGGTTGGGCTCGTAACTACGGGCCTTGGCCCCCACTTGTGTGGGATCCCACACCCGGAGGATGGCACGGATGCGTCTTCATCTGGTCTGCTGATTACGTAGTGATTTTAGACCCTTCGCCCTGACTACTACTAAATAAACTAAATAAACACGGAACTTCTTTACCGCCCCGATGACCGCAAAAGCCTCGAGCTGGTACGCATGTAGTCTCTTCTACATTCGGCGTCTGACATTATGCGGCTGGTGTAGTAAACCACATAAAAGCGATCATTATCAGTCTTCTGCAGAACAGCGGCCTCATAGCCCTCTTTCCTTGCGTCGGTGTGGAGCTCGGTAGTCCCCTCTGGTCTGTATATCCGTAGAGTCCATTTGGTCGTCAATAATCGATTCAGCTGGTTAAACGCCTGTTCTTCTTCTACTCCGATCCGGAATCTTTGAACTTGCTGCAATACCTCAGTTAACAGTCTAGCGACGTTCGCGTAATAACGGATGAATTTTCGGGAATACCCATTTAGGCGGAAGAAACATTGAAGCCCTTTCTTTGATTTCGGTGTCGGAAAATCTTTTTCCGACTTTATCTTCTATGGAGATGGAGCAACGTTACCGCCCTCGATCAAATTGAAACGATTGACTATCGAAAATCCCTTATCGTAAAATTACCAGTTGCTTTGGTCAGGGTACGTTTTCTATTTCTCTTTGGTCAAAAGCAAACTTGTATTCATGGAGGCTAGATACAGGAGCCTAAACTCCAATAGGGAAACGATAAAAAAAGCATGCCCAAAACTGAAGGCAGCAGGGATGGCGCCGCAATCGCGCGAAGGGTTGCGGTGCTAGCTTCACTCGACAACAGGCCGAATGCGAGTTGGACGTTACTGCTCATGGAGCCCAGCAATATACAGAGTGTAGCAAACGAAGGATAACAATCGGGGACCTCAATACCTATCGATTGAACCCCCATGTATATTATACGATTTTCAGTGGTTTAAAAATTATTTTCGGGTTTGTGATTTTTTTTTTTTGTAAGATACTAATTTTTTTAGGACATTTCGCAAATATAACTGAACTATTTAGTCAACTCCCGTTCTTTTTTTTCTTCAAATAGTCTAATAGTGGGCCTCACGTACTAAAATAGTACTTTGACACATGAGCCGAGAAGTTTTCTAATAAAAAATTACGTCCGTAAATATTTTTGCAAATTTAATTTTTCTACCAACTTTCAAAGGCTCTAGAATTGAAAAATTACATAGGGTTGCTTTTTACAACTTATATATTTAAAACTTATTTGAAAACTACACACACGCACACACAAACATGATTACTTAAAAGTATTATTATATTTCTTTTCGAGTATTACAAAAAGGCTTACCTTTTTTCGCTCTAGAAATAGATTTATTTTTCACGTAAAAATTACCTAAACAAAATTCAATGTAACGTCAAATTCGCGTTCGGTCTCTTGTCGAGTGAAGCTACGACCGCAACCCTTCGCGCGATCGTAACGCCGTCCTTGTTGCCTTCATTTTCGGGCATCACTTAAAATGCCGAGCTTAGGTCACGGTCATATATACAGGTCTAGGCCCCCCGTTCAAAAATGCGTGACTCTAAGTGACGCGTTTCTTTGCACATTCCACCGTGGCGCTAGTGAAGGGGAGGCACTTTTGTTTATACCGCGTTTACGGGGCATGGCATGCGCGTAGTTGTGGCGACGGTCGTATGTACGTTGTGGCCTAACGTCGTTTTTGCGGGGTGATTTCCAATGTATCTCGTAGCCACGGTTTATATTCAATACGGAATAAAAAACGACGAAGTGCCTATATATTGCGATGCCGAAGCGGTGCATGATTCCGGGATGCAGAAGTGGATACATAAATAACCCGGAACACGACTCATTATTTAAAATTCCAAATGATGAAGAGTTGCGTGCTAAGTGGGTGAAGGCACTAACGCAAGAAATAAATGAACAATTAAATTAGCGATGTACAAATTTACATTTCCCTGTGCAGAGCATGTCGACGATTTCATTTCAATCGCCGTTCACTACTATATGCGCCTTCGTATGCGCCCACTGACAGCCCAAAAAAACGCGACACGTCCAAAAAAAAGTGGTGATACAAGAAAGAATGCGAAATTACATACGCATTAGGGGTACAGGAAGGCGTACACCTTAACTAATGGCCCATCGCTCATATTTTCGGTTGATGCTTTTAGTTTTTGAGTTCGACTAATTATTTAGGATGTATTAATTTTTCATTACGGCCACGTGAAGAGAAAGACAATTCGCATGCGCGCATACATCGCGCTCTGTCACACATGCCTCCGAGATAGCAGCGCTCCACGCATTTGCGGCCAGTTCCGCAAAGAGAGGCGTCAGATAGAGGCACGCTTAGGGGTATACGGAATATACGGAAGTGCCTAGACCTGTATATACGACCGTGGTTTAGGCTCCTGTATCTAGCCTCTATGCTTGTATTCTTAGTTTTCTTATGTTTGACAGACTGCAGATGCGTCAGATCGATGCTCAATTTGTTTTGTTTCCTTACAGATCTCATCTGTTCTTGGTTTCCTTTCCCAGTCATTCTAATAAATATCGTCTCTAGTCATCGTCGTAATCTTTCGTGAAACCCGATAAATCCTTGAAATCTCAATATATCACATGGCCGAGGTACTCGACTCGGGTTTTCAAAAACGCGCACTTCTTCCAATTAATAGCGAGTCCTCTTTCAGAAGTCAAACCAAGCGTTTCTTTCAGGTTCGCCATCGCCTTTTCCTGGTCTCGACCTGGAACAATCAGGTCGTCCAAGTAGGTAAATACGACGTTTCTTTGACTGCGATCATGGAACACCTCGTCAATAAATCGTAGGAAAAATGCCGGACTATAACATATTCCAAAGGGCGTCTTCAAAATCTCAAACTGTCCCCGTACTCACAAACGACATGTACTTTCCGCTTTCCGCGGCTACGGACACGTGAAAGAACCCATTTTTTTCGATCGAGCATTGAAAACACGAGTTCGATACGGTCATCGATTGACGGCAGCGAGACTCGATCTCGAATTACCTTTTCAATCAACTGTTTCCAATCCACGCTTACGCGATATTCACCGCTCTTTGTCAGCACTATTACGACTGGACTCGAATATTCACTTTTGCTCGGCTGGATCCCATTGCAAAGCCACTCTTCAGGTTGCGCGTCTACAAAGTATTTCTCTTTGTTTGCCAAGCGTCGAGCTCGTAACTAATCGGCATTTCGTCTTGCAGCATTATTTTTGTTTCCACGTTCGTCTGCACTTCCTTTCACGGCTCATGTTCGTAAATCCATATTTTAACTTCGGCGTGATAGGATCGGAAATGCGTTAGTTTTCTTCCCTTTCGCCGATCGTTTCTCTGACTTCCATATGTCGACAATTTCTTTATTACGTCTTGACCGCCTCGAATGATGGCATCCATTCGACTTGTTAGCTCCTTGCCGGGTCACACTGTATGACTAATGGCGCCATCGGGAACTACGTACACTTCAGCATCATACTTTTCTCAGTAGATCGTCATTTTAGCACGAAGGACTCCGACAGCGTTCACCAACGAATCTCCTAAACCTCGGAACGTACGTACCGCCCGCTCATGCTCACTTCGTCGTAGCATCACCTGGTATATCGTGGACTGTATTGGCACGTTGTTCATGTCGACGGTTATTTCCTCATCTGTTGCTGACTAGTCGATTACCCTGACGACGTTTACTGTATTTAGTCCAGTCGGCATGTACATGAGACCTATTGTCGGAGGCCAGCACCTTTTGTATAATATAAGATCATTTGTAGCTCGTCCCCGTGACCATTACAGGTAAACAATAATTATTGGGTTAAATACTGAGAAATTCTGATTTTTAAGGGCATCTTCGAAGGCGCGAGAGAAAAAGTACGCAGAATAAAAATAAAAATAAACATCGTCCTACGACCATTTTTGAAGGAGATATCGAAATAGTTAACTCAGCCGGGCGAGCGGTGCCGTGACGGAAGAGGCGGTACCCCCACCACGCCGCCCGGTCGCACCGACAACGCCGTTCCCTATTTCGGGCGCACGCGATTGGCTTCGATCTTTACGTGCATTGTGATAAACGCTCCAACCGAATTTTATCATATTGCATGTTATGCCTAAAGGTATTAGGACGCTCTCGAACTTGAAGAACGCGAAAATATTAATAGCAACAATAATAAACCGAAGAAATGTAAAAATGACTGTATCTCCCCCCTCGTAATCCAGGTATCGAGTCACTTTTTTTGGAAATTGCGCGTTTCACCTACAAGAATCTAAAAGGGTATTCCAAGTAGCCTCAAAATTTGAATACATAATTGAATTTGTTTAAAAGCAAACATTTTTAATCTTCGAAAAAAAAAAACATTTTTTTATGAAAACAATCACTTTTTCGAATTGGATCTTGAATGTACACGCTAAATGTTGGCGAATACGACGAGAACCGTAGGGCGGGTTAGGGCGTATTCTAACAATAAGGGGGCGGTACACAACAAAAAAACTTTTTTTCTTGTAAATAAAGATATTTATTTTTACCTCAGCATATTGAGAGAAAAAAATTAATTCAATTTAACGGAATTGTAAAAATAAATTATATATGTATTTGTAGGTACGAAAATAAACCGATTATATATCTACGAGCTAACTGCGTTTAAGGGGAAGGAAATCTGCCACCTTTCGGCGGAAGAAGGTACCACCTTTCGGCGGTAGGTAAGGGTACCACCTTGCGGGCGGTAGAGCGGAATTCCGAGGTTAGGGAGTTTTGCTAGCGCTGGGAGGATTCGCTGGCAAAGATTGGGCTCTCGGGCTTCGCGTCTCGCCTTTTATACCCGTCGGCGGGGTTCCAGTAAGTTCCAGCAGCGGCGGGTAGATAAGAGCCCGGCTTGAGCCACGGGGCGCTTGCGCATGGACAAGTTTTCAAATCTGGTTCGGTGAAAACGCGCCGGCGGCGCGTGTGTCGCGAAGTGCTAAATTACCGGCGTCGGCACGACCAAGACGAGTTCCGAGTACACGGGGTTAACCTCGGAACGCGTTTGACAGTTCAGGGACAAATGTTTGTGATTTTACTTCCTCAAGTAAGTGTAGTATAATTGGCAATGCGCGTACGTTGGGTGATCTTAAACTAACTGAACCCTTTTTTCTTCCAGGTATTTATTTTCTTGTAGGTTTCTTCAGCACGCAAGTTCTCGTGCCCGGCCGGTAAGTGTCATTCTCGGTGACTTTAATTGTTTTATTCCTCAGAATAATGTTAATACCTTTGTTGAAATGTTATTCAAGTTAAGTAACTTCATTATTATCTTTTTCCTAATTAAATATTTTGGTCGTTTACAGCGGCTCGATGGAGGGTCAATGGAGGCCTGAGATCTGGTGCGCTGAAGACAGCGTAAAAGGTAAGAATTCTCATTAGGTACTATTTGTCCCATTTACATCATTTAAATCAGTCGTTCAGTCATTAATTATTGATTTTACTTTTTACAGGAAGACAACGGACGTTCAACAGCGAGACTTCTTTCGCTACGCTAAGGACCGAGGGACAACAGTGGGCTGAGATCTGATGTGCTGCAAGAGGTAAGAGTTCTTAGATCTATTAATTGGTCTATTTTCTTAATACTATAATGTAGTTTAAATCATAGAGCTTAATTATAAATAGATTGTATTTTTACAGGGTGGCGCCGGAAGACAGACGGAGGAACTTTCTTCGCCACGGTAAGGACAAGAGACGCAGGCGTTCCTCGTTCCATATTTTAGTGTATTTGTGTTGTGTGATTTTTGAATTTTCTATGTTGTGTTTGTTTTTGTTACAGGTTAAGGAGGTGCAGGGACGAAGACGACGGCCAAAAATTTGGGTGTACGCCAGAGTGGCGTACAACATAATGACCATGGCGTAATTTTTTTCCCATGTGGCCCTTCTGAATCACTTGCTATAAGGGGGCGCACACAAATTACGTAACGCAAAATTTCCCAATCCCCCCCCCCCCCTCCCCACGTAATGGGACCGTAACCCTCCCTATACCGTTACGTAACGGGTGCTTTGTCGTCAATAATTGCGATTTTTTAAATAGACAACTAATTATGAAAGGATCGGGTTTATACTGTTTTCAAGAAGTATATATTCATCTAGTTTTATACCAATTTTTATGACAAAATCTTAAAAATTAACCGAGATATATGCCTGGATTTGACGACGAAAAAAAAAGTCTCCATTGTCTCAACCATACCTTCATGAAAGGTTATCTGTAAATTAAAAGTCAACAATTTCTCGATATCTATACAAATGTAGCTATCGTTATGCGTAGCCGCTTTTTTATTTGGATTTTTTTTACAAAATGTCGACAGTTTGGACATTTCTTCTATTTTCAAGGCCTTTTTTGTGTATTCAAGCAGTAATTTAAAAATAGTAATTATCAATATTTCAAAACGCGGGTACGGACAGCCTTTGTCACCGCGATGACAAAAAAGTTTTGTAATAAATTGAAAATCGACTGATAAGTTTTTAAGGGGCTATACCAGTGTGAACGCTGAAAATTTGGGTGATTTTCGGGAATTTTTGGGAAGAAAAGTACTCAATTAAATGTTTCGGAAAATTAAGAATATATTTGGCTATATTTGCAATATAAGCAACTTATGCGCTGCACTCGGAGGCGCAAAAAAAGTTCCTCCACTGCTAACATGATTCCGGCCGATTGAATAACTGAAACCGAAAAAGGAAAAAAAGTCGTTAAACTGGAAAATCGATTTTTTTTTAAAGTAACACACTGGTATAGCTCCTTAAGTATTCGCTCGGACAAGGTCGAACAAACTAGTTACGAGAAAAACGCGTTCGAAGTTTTCGTTCCGTGTTTCTTGATATAAAGTTACGTTTTTTTTTTAAATATTGATACTTACACTGAAGTATCTAGTCGCGGGCGATATGACGGTTCTTCATCTTCATGATAGTTCACAAAATAATAAGAGCCTGTACTTTATCTATTATAAATGATGCCACACCTGTAGGGACTGAGGGCACTATCCGGTCGCGCTACATGTTCTCACTATAGTGACTATAACGCTGTCAATTTTCGGACTTGTGAATAAAAATGTTGCCAACATATTTTTCAATACGTGTACTTTCAAGAATCATAAAAAAAAATTCCTTCAAATTTTCCTTAGGGGATGTGGGAAAGCTACTGTGCAAGTTCTTGCACAGTGATTTTCCCCCTTAACTGACATTACGTATAGAAAGCTGTGAGCTGTCCACGGTAAAATTGCACTCAAGGTTTAAATTAAAAACTTGAACATGCAGAAATTTAGCTATTTCTGGCAGTTAAAATCGTGACGTAGCGCAAATCTTGACCCCCCCCCCCCCCCCCCCCCCACGTACGTAGACCGTAACGCCTGGCCGAGCCCTCCCCCTCCCCCCCAATTGCATTACGTAATTTGCGTACGACCCCTAGGAGGGTGCCAGATTTACGTAAATCGGTAATTACTCGTTAACTACATGACCTAGCTCAATAAAATTTAAAGATATCTTTTGGGGACAGATTCTTCTAGATGCTTATTGAGTTTCCGAACACTAAGTTCATTAATAAACGATGTACATACAAAAAAATCATTCACTGGTGAATTGCCGTTAAACTAACAATCCTACGTGATATAGATGTAGGACTTACGTGTATTTTATAGGTGACATCATTCCGCACAACTGTTGTAGGAAGCATTTTTTTATAAAACGAATCCCATAAAAGGTATCACTAAAACACTGAGTTATTTTTCTCAACAATCTCTGGTGGTCGCAACATACCAGTTTTGTTTTGGAAACTTTTGGGCACATTCCTGGTAATCCGAGGAATCTACAAAAAATATTGGCGACGTGCTGGGAGGCCAGCATAGAATAGAAATCAGTCGACTTTCTGTACATTCCTCCTGGACGAATTACCTTCTTTTACAAGACTCTTTCAGCTTCATCGCATTCCGTCGCGACGTGACCGAATTTGGTGCATTTGAAACAATTAGGTCCCCTGTCTAAAAATACTACCAGGATACCGCCTGTGCCATCACACGAAAGACAGTCCGTAGTTATACTCTGTCGACTCGTAACTATCATTTATTAATTTTTTATAAACATTTAAAAGTAAAAAATCGTGTTTTTTTCATTTTTTGCTTGTAATATGAAAACTAATCAAGCAATCTTGATGCTCTAAAGAGACAAATTGTAGAGAATCGAAATGCAAAAAAAATGAGCGTTGGAACGACTCTATTAGATTATTGTTAACAGAGAAAAACCGGAAAAATCAGAATTTTTTCAAAAATGCATAAAGCCTCCATTTTTCAAGCTGCAGCGCCGGCTCTCCGCGAGATAGTAGTAATTAATAGGTACTTTATGTGTGCACAACCTAGGCGCTGTCGGAAAATGAGTTGTTGCATAGATGCAATTAGAATTTTTCAATTCACTAACTTGCAGCGTGGCTGGATGCGTCATGGATGGCCCCATTTGAATTTTTCAAAAAGATTTTAAAAGTAGAAGTATAGTACTACCAAACGTATATTCTTATTTTGCGTTAAAATGCTCCGAAATAGGTGAGAAATACTTGCAAACATGACGGAAAACGGACAAGCGCGTGAAAGCGGTTGAGTAGTAGGGGTAGAACGGCAGACGCGGGAAACGCAATGGCGTAGCATGGATTTTCGCCACCCCGGGCCAACCCTAAATTTGCCCCCCCCCCCCCATCTTCGCATCTAAGCGCCGCTCGCCGCCGCCGCCCCACATCTGCGCCGCCCGGGGCCATGGCCCCCTCTGCCCCGCCCCCACCCTACGCTACTGGGGGAACGCACATGTATAGTAATAGAAGCACTCTGCACGCAAGTTATAAATCTTCACATTCGATTATCGCAGCAACTATTGGAGCTATATTAATTGTTTTATTTTGGTGTAACTGAACCGGCGAAAACTGATTCTTCACTCCGATTTCATTAATAATCAGTGGAAAAGCTGTTGTTGGATGTTGTTTGCTACATATATTTATATTAAAGCAAATTATATCCTCGTCTCGTTCGAGAGATTACATAGGTAGTATCGCCTACTTCATGCCAAACTCCACGAATTTTCAGAGTCAAAAAAACAAAGACGGAACGGGGAACCGGGACAGCCCCTCCGCTCCTTCCTTCATAACGTTTTTTCGTGCCGAAAGCATCGGTTCAGAGTCGTATTAAAAAGTGATTTAATTAATTAATTTAATTAATCATCGTTTTGATTAATCTCATCGTACGAAATATGTCGGAAAACGACAAGAAAAGAAAAGAGGAAGAGTCCGCTTTGGAAAAAATCTATAAAAAGATGAGAAAAATCGAGGATCATTATTATAGCCTAAACAAAAAGATGGCGATGCCATTGCTGACGCGCCAAGAACCGGAATGTTCGAGAAATTTCGAGACAGAAAATGCGTCGAAAGACAATATTTCGCAACTTCTCGAGTCAGGTAAGTCTGTTTTTGTTCGTATTTGTTTTTTTTTTTTATCTATTGGGACAACGAGATCGCACGTTCAGTTTTAACTGAGGCGATACAAGTTTGTATGTAAACGGCCGGAGCTTATTTTCTGATAAGACGGTTGCCTATTGCACCCACACAGCTTATGTTTGTTAACATAACACGCCCTCCTATTCATGTATTGAATAGTGAATTTATTGTGCAGAAGCTCTAGACTCAGAAAGGCAAGACAGCTTGTGCAGCGAGTCGGATATATTGGATCCTGAGATAGATGAGGTTCCGATAGACGAAGAGGGGCTGCAGATTTTGGGCGAAGATCCTGCGTCAAACAAGCCGAAGGGGTTTAAGCTTCATTCAGGCTTGGCATCTCGGTGGAAAGCCTGGATCGGTTCCGGCTTGGAAAAGGAAACGCGAGCAGAGCTGCTCAAGAAGTATGCGCGAGAGGGAAATTGTCCGCTGGAAGCGCCAACGTTGAATCCGGAGCTCGTCTCATCACTGAACGAGATGGCAGTGAAACGTGACCGACATTTTATAGACTCACAATGTCTGATCGGCTCAGCACTGGCGGCTTTGGGAACAGCGATCACCCTGCTTCTGAACGACAAGGAGAGCGTTGACAGAAGCGAGCTGTTGAAGCTCATGTGCGACGCAGGGAAATTAATGACAGATGTCCATCTTACCGGGTTTGGACAAACGGGCTAGGGCGCTCCTGGGGAAAAACGAAACAGATAAATTTCTGTTCGGTGAGGACTTGGCCGAAAAATTGAAATCGGCAAAAGCAATAGAAAAAGCGGGCCTCGATCTAAAGCTGCAACCGGTGAAAGCAGCAGCGGCGCCGAAAGTTCCATTCAAGAAGAACGTCGCTGTAAACTGGAAAGGCCCGCCTGCGAGGTTCCAGAGGACCAATCAGGTGGGCAACAGCCAACGGGGTTCCCGGAGAGGAGGACGTGCACAGCAGGAGAATCGCCTGCTGGAGCATTCTCAACCCACGGACGAGAAGTCAGCGAAGAAGTAGGATATTAAAACCTGCAGGAAAAGTTCGTTATTTTGTTGACGAATGGAGAAAGATTGCCGAAAATTTCATCGTGCGTTACGTGAGCGGGTATAAAATTGAGACTATGCGTCCGGTTATTCAAAAAACATTGCCTCGAGGCGTAGCATTGAAGAATCAGGTCGAAAACCGGGACTTTGAGCGCGCGATAGGAAAATTACTAAATCTCGGTGCTATTCAAGTTTGTTGTCCGGTGGAAGGGCAATTCTTGTCAAGCTATTTCTTGGTGCCAAAACAAGATGGGTCTCATCGATTTATATTAAATTTAAAGCGTTTAAATGAGTTTTTACAAACTGAGCATTTCAAGATGGAAGATTGGAGAACCGCGGTAAAAATTGTCTCGCGGAATGATTTTATGGCAAAAGTCGATCTAGAAAACGCTTTTTATTCGGTCCCGATAGACCAAGAGAGCCGTAAACTGTTACGATTTAATTTTAAGGGGCAGTTATATGAATTTACCTGCTTTCCGAACGGTCTGTCCACAGCGCCGTGCATCTTTACGAAGATTTTGAAGCCTGTAGTGAGCCGGCTAAGGGCGAAAGGATTCGTATCGGTTATATATTTAGACGATTTGCTATGTATAGGTGAGGATTACGAGAGTTGCTCACGTAATGTAGCGGCGTCAATCGAGTTGTTAGAATTGTTGGGATTTATAGTAAATAAGCAAAAAAGTATTTTGGAACCAACGCAAGTGTGCCCGTTCTTGGGATTTAACATCAACTCGGTCGATATGTTGTTGGAACTCCCCAGTGATAAGAGGGAGAGTGCGAGAACTTTAGTACAAATTTTCTCACGAAAAACTGTTTGTAAAATTCGAGAATTCGCCCGATTCTTGGGAACTCTTGTAGCATATAGCCCGGCATTAGAGTATAGCTGCGCATACTTAAAAGCTTTCCAGAGAGAAATCTTTCAGGCGCTTTTAAAAAATGGACAAGATTATGAGGCAACGATGCGTATACCAATCTCTCTGCGCGAGGATTTCGATTGGTGGAAAGAAAAGCTACAATCGGCAAAGAAATCAATAACAAGTCCGGAATACGTTCGCGAGATTTTTTCTGATGCGTCGTTAACCGGTTGGGGGGCGCATTGTAATGGCGAGGGGGCTCGCGGTTTTTGGAAAGAAAGCGAAAAGACCGCGCATATTAATTATCTCGAGCTCACGGCGGCGTTCATAGCTTTGCGGTGTTTCTGTTCCGACTTGCATGAAGTTCATATTTTATTACGTGTGGATAACACAACCGCGATTTCGTATATAAATCGTATGGGCGGGGTTAAATACCCGGATTTGGTTAGCCGTGCTAAAGAACTATGGAAATGGTGCGAGGCTCGACAGATTCGAGTGTTCGCATCATATATCAAGTCGAAAAATAACGAGGACGCGGATCGCGAATCTAGAAACCAAAACGTAGACACGGAATGGGAGCTAGCGAATTTTGCGTTTGAAGAAATTACTCGTGAATGGGGTATGCCGGCAATAGACCTTTTCGCGACAAGAGCTAATGCAAAATGCGAGGCCTTTTGTGCTTGGCATAGGGACCCCGAGGCTATAGCGATTGACGCGTTTACCATAACTTGGAAGAATAAGTTTTTCTACGCGTTTCCGCCTTTTGCGATCATTCCAAAAGTATTACAAAAAGTAATTGCAGAAGGAGCCTGTGGGATTCTTATAGTACCCGATTGGCCGAACCAACCGTGGTATCCTATATTCTTTTCACGCCTATGCGAAAAGCCTATATATTTCAAGCCGTCTCAGAATTTATTGTTGTCTCCATGCAGGTCGCTTCGTCATCCGCTATCGAGAAGCTTGCGTTTAATTGCCGGCAAGTTATCCGGAACGCTTTCACGAGAAAGGCGTACCGGAATCGACAATAGATATATTTGTGGCGTCGTTGGCGGATTCTTCAATAAAACAGTACGCGAGTCCGCTAAGAGCCTAGTGGGAGTATTGTTCAAACGCACGAATTGACCCCCATGGAGCGAATGAGAATGACTTATTGGCATTCTTAACAAAGAAATTCAAAGATGGAGCGTCCTATGGGACCCTCAATTCAGCAAGATCGGCTGTGTCACTTATCTCGGTCAAAGATATCACCACAAGTGGCGTGCTCGCGCGGTTTTTCAAGGGCATTTTTCGGCTACGCCCAACAAAACCCAAATATGAAAAGACTTGGAATCCAGATGTAGTCCTGCGCAACCTCGCGAGTCATTGTGCGATCGAAGATTCAGATCTGCAAAAACTATCTGAGAAGCTGGTTACGTTAATGGCGCTCGCGACAGCGCATCGAGTTCAGACGTTGTCTTTGATAACGTTAAATAATATTAAGCGATCAAGGGACGGATTTGAAATTAAGATAACAGAGTTAGTCAAGACTTCCCGTCCAGGGCAGTTCCAGCCTTTGTTATTGATAAGATACTTTAAAGATAAGCCCGAGATATGCGTGGCATCATTTTTGGAGCGTTATTTAGTCTTAACAGCTCCGCTGAGAAAAGACTGTGAAAATTTATTCTTAACGTCAAGGAAACCGTTTAAAGCGGCGACTGCACAATCCATAAGTCGATGGATAAGAGCAATGTTAAAACTCAGTGGAGTAGGCGACGAATACGCGCCGCATAGCACAAGGCATGCGGCAACGTCGGCAGCATTGGCCAAAGGCATAGACCTAAGTATAATTAAGTCGACGGCAGGGTGGTCGAAAGATTCGCAAGTGTTTGCAAAATTTTATAATCGACCAATTGAGTCGGACAGGAGCAATTTCGCGGCGGCTGTGTTTGATTAAAAAAAAAGGGCTTTATTGGAATTTTAAAGAATGTTCCCATTTGATTAAATAATAACAATAATAATAAGTGTTGTTTATCACCTCTAAACATCTACCTATGTAATCTCGAGAACGAGACGAGGATATAATTAATCCATTAAACGAACTTACCTGTTGTGAAGTTCTATCGTAATTATATCTGATGTCTCGTTCGAGAGATTACGCTCCCACCCGTATAAAAATACATTTATTTTTCTTTCCCAACCCTTTGTAAATAATCTATAAACATTATGAAGGAAGGAGCGGAGGGGCTGTCCCGGTTCCCCGTTCCGTCTTTGTTTTTTTGACTCTGAAAATTCGTGGAGTTTGGCATGAAGTAGGCGATACTACCTATGTAATCTCTCGAACGAGACATCAGATATAATTACGATAGAACTTCACAACAGGTAAGTTTAATCGATTAAATATAATACATTTAGATATAATAATAACTACGATACGGAAAGGAATTATTTGAGAAGTCTATGTGATAGCGGTGTGTATTATACTATGAAAAGTAAAATATTTAAATAGCAATAACATCCGTGGCAACGCTGTATTCAGGCGCTTCGGATAAATGTGAAGCGCGCGCGCGCGTGTGCGTGCGCGTGCGCGTGCGCGTGTGCGTGCGTGTGTGCGTGCGTGCGTGTGCGTGTGCGTGTGCGTGCGTGCGTGTGTGCGTGCGTGCGTGCGTGTGTGCGTGCGTGCGTGCGTGCGTGCGTGCGTGCATGCGTGCGTGTGTGTGTGTGTGTGTGTGTGTGTGTGTGTGTGTGTGTGTGCGCGTGCGCGTGCGCGTGCGCGTGTGCGTGCGTGCGTGCGTGTGCGTGTGCGTGCGTGTGTGCGTGCGTGCGTGTGTGCGTGCGTGCGTGCGTGCGTGCGTGTGCGTGTGCGTGTGCGTGCGTGTGTGCGTGCGTGCGTGCGTGCGTGCGTGCGTGCGTGTGTGTGTGTAATGTGTGTAATTTAACATCCGTAACGTAACGTAATAAAATTGCGTTAAGAACCTACCACTTTTATCGTTGCATTCAAATTTACCGGCTCGATTCGGCATCCCGGATACGAGCACAGCTGACGGCATGCGGCGTTGCAAAATCTACGCCACCTCTCCCGTCACGGCAGACGCGGCTAACGAGCTCGACAATTAGTCGATTCAATCGATAATATGTGCTCGAAATGTGCCGTAAACTATATTTTTTATGGAACATGCGTGTCCGCGACCGTTTTCTTGTTATTTATCGTTTTCGCATAGTTCCATATCTAATCGCGAACTATTATTATTTCCGTCTCAAAGTTCGATCCGCACGGATTCCCCATATGGTGCGGGTTTAATGCATTGATGTAGTGAATTAATTACTATTATATTTAGCCGGTAACGCGTGCGGAGTTTTGGCAGACGTCATTCTGTATGTCTATACTACAGCATATAAAAAAATTAATTATTGTTCTAATGAGAATGTGCCCATCCTAGCTTAATATGGTATTGATAAAATGCTGTGAAATAGGTGAAATATAAACAGCCATGAAGCTTATTTATTATGTATAACAATATTATTATGTAGTGTATTCATGACCCTATTTGTACAATAACTGTCTGATAAAAATAATGACTATGTACTTCAATGAATGAGCTTCTTGGGCTGTTTATATTTGACCTATTTCACAAAATTTGATCAATATCATATTAATATGAGGATATTTAGCAAAGAAAATCCAACAGCTGTTCCACTGATTATTAATGAAATCGAAGTAAAGATAACAACGATAAGACTCATTTCGTTGTAAGGGGCCGTACGCAAATTACGTAACGCTAATGGGGGGTCGGCCGGGCGTTACAGTCTACGTACATAAGGGGGGAGGGGGGGGGTGCGTTACGTCACGAATTTAAAACTGCCAGAAATAGCAAAATTGCTACATGTTAAAGTTTTTAATTTAAACCTCAAGTGCAATTTTACCGTGGACGGCTCACAGCTTTCTATACGCAATGTCAGTTAAGCGGGAAAATCACTGTAAAAAGAACTTGCACAGTAGCTTTCCCACATCCCCTAAGCAAAATTTGAAGGACATTTATTTTTAATTCTTGAAAGTACATGTGTTGAAAAATATGTTGGCAACATTTTTATTCACGAGTCCGAAAATTGACGGAGTTATAGGCACTTTAGGGAGGACAGGTAGCGCGACCGGTTAGTGTCCTCAGTCCCTACAGTTGTGGCATCATTTACAATAGGTAAAGTACAGGCTATTATTTTGTGAAGTATCATGAAGATGAAGAACCGTCATATCGCTCGGGACTAGATACTTCAATGTAAGTATCAATATTCTAGAACAAAAACGTAACTTTATATCAAGAAACACGGAACGAAAACTTTGAACGCGGTTTTCTCAAAACTAGTTTTTTCGACCTTGTCCGAGCGAATACTTAAAACCTTATCAACCGATTTTCAATTTTTTACAAAACCTTTTTTCAATCGCGGTAACTAACACTGTACGTATCCGTGTTTTTAACATTTGATAATTACTATTTTTAAAGACTGCTTGAATACAGAAAAAGGGCCTTGAAAATAGAAAAAAATGTCCAAACTGTAAGAAAACATTTTGTAAAAAAAAATATCGCTGCGCATAACGATAGCTCCATTTGTATAGATATCGATAAATTGTTGACTTTTAATTTACAGATAACCTTTCATAAAGATATCGATGGGGCAATGAAGAGAATTTTTTTCGTCGTCAAACCAAGTCATATATCTCCGTTAATTTTCAAGATTTTGTCATAAAAAAGTGGTATAAAACTAGATCAATATATACTTCATAAAATAAGTATAACCCCGATCCTTTCATAAATAGTTATGTCTATGAAAAAAATCGCAATTATTGACGAAAAAAGCACCCGTTACGTAACAGAATAGGGGGGAGGGGGAGGGGGGTTCTGGTCAAGCGTTACGGTCCCGGTACGTAGGGGGAGGGGGGGTCAAAAATTGGGAAATTTTGCGTTACGTAATTTGTGTGCGCCCCCGAAGCTATAATGATAATTATTTAATTACATGCTATAAGGTGTTGGAATTAATTCGTAGCGTTTTACAAGAGATGGCGTAGGTAATACAATATTTCGTTGTTACCGACAGTAATGTATTCATCGAGAAACAGCTATTATTGAATGTCATTTGCTGTACATAACTTGTTTTTGAATTGTAAATAACAACACTTTATAAATTATTGAATATGTCAACATTTGTGCCGAATAAAGTGTTTTTGCGGGGAGTTTTACTTCATTACCTTAATATGAAGAAAAGTGCCGCTGAAGCTCATCGTATTTTAGTGGAAGTGTATGGTGAACATGCTCTAGCTGAGCAAACGTGTCGGAAGAGGTTTGCACGTTTTAAAGCTGGTCATTTCGACTTGGATGACAAGGAGCGACCTGACCAGCCGAAAAAAATTTAAGATAATGAGTTGGAGGTCTGATGAAGACCCATCTCAAACAGTACAAGAATTGTCTACATCATTGGGGGTTGACTTATCAACGATAGGAAAACGTCTTAAAACCTTGGGAATAATCCAGAATAAAGGACATTGGGTCCCATATGAATTGAAACCAAGGGACATTCAGAGGCGTCTTTTGACATGTGAACTGCTGCTTCAACGGGAAAAAAGAAAAGGTTTTTAGCATCGAATTGTCACTGGTGATGAAAAATGGATCCATTACAACAATCCGAAGCGCAGAAAGTCGTGGGTTAAGCCCGGCCAACCATCAACATCAGTGGCAAAGCCAAACATCCATGGGTATAAGCTTCTGCTCTGTATTTGTTGGGATCAGAGGGGTGTGATTTATTATGAACTGCTGAAACCAAATGAAACCATAACCGGGGATCGCTTGCGACTGCAATTGATGCGCTTGAGCCGTGCATTGAAAGAAAAACGGCCGGAATACTCCAAAAGACACAACAAAATCATTTTGCTGCACGACAATGCTCGTCCGCATGTCGCAAAACCGGTACAACCATATCTGGAAACACTTAAATGGAAAGTCCTACCCCACCCGTCGTATTCTCCAGATACCGCTCCTTCTGATTACCATTTGTTTCGTTCGATGGCTCATAGCCTGTCTGAGCAGAAGTTTCGTTCTTACGAAGATTGTCAAAAATTGGTCGATTCGTGGATTGCATCGTGGATTGCAATTCGTGGATTGCAATTCGTGGATTGCAATCGTGGATTGCAATTCGTGGATTGCAATCGTGGATTGCATTCTTGGATTGTAAAGACGAGGTGTTCTTCCGACACGGTATTCGTACCCTGCCCGAAAGATGGTCAAAAGTAGTAGAAAGCGATGGGCAATACTTTCATCAATGTATTTTCTTATTTTCATTTTAAATAAATAATTTTTTTTCATTAAAAAAACGCTACGAATTAATTCAAAGTCCTCATACTAAAAGTATTAGTAACAAGATGTTGATTGTGATATTTAATAGTATAAGATAATATTTGTTTTGTACGAGGCAGATAATGTTCCTCTATGAAGATTATGAGAAGACTGACCTTGCTATTTTTTTTAAGTGAGAGGTTCAATAATGAAACATTTTGAAGGTAAAAAGTTAATTTTAATAAGTTTAATTCCAGTCATGCTGGAATGCGGTTCCACTTGAGAAAAAAAATGTTCAACCGATAAAACACCAATAATTCAGCATTAGTTATTTTTATTTAGCATTGGTTATACGTAATAAACTATGGTAAAGTTTTAACAAAAATAAAGGCATTCGATTGGTTAAACTTGATCAAAAAGACGTTTTTTTTTCTCAATTTAAAGAGTTCCCTGGAAGATATAACACTCCCATGTTACGAATTTTCGCAAAATTGACAGTCAGTTGCAAAATAAAGAGAAAATATGTTTGCTTTTTATTGATAGATGTTTAATTTATTTCTGCCTTCCGTTAGGGATCGTCCATTAATCATGTGAGGTTTTTTGGCCACTTTGTGAGCCCTCCCCGTCCCCCAAGGTGATGTGGGGTCGTCCATTAATCACGTGAAGCTCAAATAGGGGGGGGGGGGAGGATTTGGATAACAGAAACCTCACCACATATCACCATGGCGGAGGGGGGGGGGGGCTCAAAAAGTGGCCAAAAAACCTCACGTGATTAATGGACGATCCCTTATATGTATAACGGAACAAAGTATGTATATTACTCAAACAGAGTATGTATAACTTATACATACTTTGTTTTTTGTTTTTAAGAAAAAAATATATGGGTCAGCGTTGTATGGGCGACTTTCCAATTAGTAGCAAAACACCCATATTCTAAAAATAATCTTTCAACCGAACTAACATCAATTCTAAAACTCACCGGTTGCCACTTGATGACCGAAACCCCGACTACCCGAGTGAATCATCACACAGACTTGTCCTTTTTCTTCGATTCCCATCTTTGATGCCGCAAATTTATCGTATATCTCGTCGACCACTTGAATCTCTGCGTAATGATTTCCAGCTCCTAAAGTACCCAACTGCAAATATAATAACATTTTCGTTGACATACTTAAAAATATTGAAAATGGCAATTCAATTTTATTACACAATTCTGAAAAATATATCGTATTTTGACGAAAAATTCATTAGCTTAGCACGGAGCGAAATAAATATTCCTAAATATTTGTTAAAGTACTAGTTGAAGCAATATTTTAATATACGTTTGATGTTTTTATTCAAAATAAAAATGCTAAACATCGTCCGTGGGTTTGCTCTTTTGAAATTTGAATCACATTACAAATGTTTGGAATTGTCTTGAAACTTTTTTGTTACAACTTATATACAAATGGTTAAACCACAATGTAAAACACGATCAGTTGGAAAAATCTAAATATAATAGAGAGTTCTTATGCTTCCAATATCTACTATAAATATAAATATCTTATTGCACCATCCTTGCCCGAAATCATCAATGCTTTGGTAAGGAAAAAATTAGAAAATTTGAATAGATCAATATTTTCTGCACGCATATGTCATGTAACGCATCATTCACTTTTCCATAAGACGTAACAACACACTGACCGAGCTGCTATGAGAACAACACCGGTCGCCATTTCTTTCTATTAAATATTTTTCCCCAATGATTGGTGGTGTTGAAGTTTGCATCGTTGTAAAATATAAAATATTTATTTTACATTTTAAATATAGATTTCCGAATAAACATATTACGAAGATGGTCTCAGCATTTTTATAGCTGAAGCACAGGGGAATTCGAACGATTAAAAAAATCATTTTTATTGTACTGCAACGATGCAAACTTCATTCTCTTAACAATTGACAATTCAGAAAACATACAACCCGCTCAATGAAAAGACGAAAATTATTGTTGTTAGTGTGTGATGAGAACCTTTTCCTTAAAAAAATTGGTGAAGTATTTTAAAGTTGTTGTATAACATACTAGAGTTTGATGTGTAAGAGAAGTACTAGAAAATGCCAGCCTTACTTTCTTAGGGGGTTAGGCTACTCTGAAAATGATAAACACCCCTAGCAATTTTGGCAACTGCAAAGTCAACCGAAAATATCAACGGTTGAATTTCGACAGCTTTACAACTATAAAGTCAACCGTAAAAAAAATCCTAATGGTTGATTCAACGGTTGTTTAACCGCGGCCATTTCGTTTTCGCTGGATGGTTGTCTCACTCCGTCGCACAATCTGCTGCGGATATTCTCTCCCCCCCCCCCCTGTGTTTGATTACTCAATTCTCCGCAAATCATCAATTTGATTATCAAGACAGTATAATTTGATTAATCATGAAATATATTGCGTCGAGTCAACCATCCAATCAACCGTCGAGTCAACCATCCAATCAACCGTCGAGTCAACCATCCAATCAACCGCCAAGTCAACCATCCACCCAGGTAGCGATTTTCAAAAAGTTGTCCAAAAGTCGGCTAAAAGGGTGCCAAATGTCCGCCCGGAAGTTATCTTAAAGTCAACAACCGTCCAAAACGATAACTGTTGGACACATGATAACTTATAGGTAACTTCCAAGTGGACATTTGATACCCATTTGGACAACTAATAAACAACTATTTTGAAATTGCTACCTGGGCAGTCAACCGTCGAGTCAACCATCCATAGAAAATGCAGGATGGTCGACTTTCAAAGATGAACAGTTGAGAAGCTGTCCAAATTCAACCGTTGAACTTTTACGTTGACTCAACTGTCTTTTACAACCAGTTGACCAAAATGACAGACTCGTTCGCTGTTTGAGGCAACTCAAATTGAAGAGGAAGGTTCAACATGTGATGAAGGAATTGCAGATTGAAGGTGAACAACGATAGAACAGCTAGTAAAACCTTAAACGCGTTTTTTTTTTTAAAGTATGTTTTTCAAAACCGTGTACGCGATTTCTCGACATCTAATGAACTTACCCTGCAATCTGGTACACTCATTCAATGTAATAGTAGGTTAGGCTTGGGCGATGTTTCTATTCTTAACATTTTTTTTCATCAGTTATTAACAATAATGATGTCATTTTTTCCTTGAAAAATTGGGAAAAAGTTCAAAATCTTCTTTTCTGTCGATTGAAACACAATAACAAAGCAAAGCTCGATCAAGTCTTAGTCAATATGCTCTACTTTAAGAAAAAAAACTCGTTTGTGTTTCAGATCAACCGGGTGGCCAAAATCAAGTACACTTAAGGCCCTCACATTTCAAGGTCCTTCACGAGATTGTTTGTAATTTCCTCAATTGTTAATATTTTCTTATGAAATTCGGTACACAGCATTGTTAATGTACATATAAATAAATGTCTGAACAATTTTTCAATCATCTTACTTATACCTTCAAAATTGGTTTTTTCAAATAACCCCGATTTTTGGTTAGTCACAGTAGCCTAATCCCTTAAAAGTGAACAATCTCAATAATAAAAGTACTTAAACTGTTTTTTGTCAAATATTGCATGAACTGAGCAAAATATCTCAATCAGTTGCACGAATCCACAGAAAGTCAAAATGCCACTTGTGCATAGAGCAATGAGTGTGATTTTTCGTCTAAAGAGCACATTTCTTCATACCTGAGGAAGACCCCGTTTTTTTGCTCTCATAGAAACTTTAGATGGATCCGCATTCAGCATTCTTCCATACTCTTCGCAATGTTCCTTGTCCTCTGCCCAAATATAACCTTCTCGCAATGACCAATCCATCCCCATTTCAAGAGCCTCTTCGAGATCCCTCGCGTTCATTGGTATTATACCTTTCGACCCAACTCCAACAGGTATGTGATCAAATAAGCTTTGGGCTAGTTGTTCCTGACAAAGGAAAAGCAAATCAGAACCATGGCAAGTTTGTGGTAACTTTCATTTACGAATCAATATCATGAGATGTCTTCCTCTAAGCTTACCTTGACAGGTACAACATCTTTTTCAAAAAGATTTGTACGCAGCAGACGAACACCACAATTAATGTCAAAACCTACACCTCCGGGTGATACAATGGATTTAGAGTCGTTCATGTCAAAAGCAGCCATGTTTCCTGCAAACCTCTTGTTGTACTATTTAATAAATCGTATTGAAGTGGTACAAGTAATGAAATTAAAATTACCAATAGCAAAACCATAGCCCGAGTGAATATCGGGAAGTCCTACGGATCTGCCAACGATTCCAGGCAAAGCAGCAACATTAGCAATCTGTTTGACACCTGGTAAAAATCCTCCAATCTGGCCGGGTCGACAGGAATTTCTCAACTCCTCCAACATCAAACGTTCCAGGACTTTGTTGACGTAAAACACACCCTCGACCTTAACACGTTACATAGTTCACTGTATCTCAACCTACAGGGTAATACATAAAATACACCAGCTGCTGGCATTTGGAACGACACTGAACCTTCATATTCGGTTGGAAACCCTTCTTTATGCGCCAACTGTAATCATTGATCTTCTCAAGATACTTGAGTTCCTCGTCATATTGCCGAACAACCATTCTTCTGGAAAATAAATTGTAATATTGACTGAAGAGTATACAGTACTACAAGCATTGGCAAACAATTTCAATGATGGTCAAGGGCAACTCTTAGAGCATGTGCATGTTGTCTAGTAGCTAAATGTAAAACCAAACGAGTGTGCAATGCTCAGCCTCTTTTCATACTTTTTTGTTTAGATAAATAAATTTCAGTTCCCATAATTATGGTTATTATTATTCAGGAAGTAACATAATATTTAGTATTGTTCTACTTGATATGACGCATGCACTATTTAAATTCATACCTTATGTATTTTATTTATCTTTGAAGAATTAAACACTAGCCTTATTGAAGCCAAGCGCCACTTCACCAACCTACTATGAATGCGACAGAGATAGCTGTTCCAATGATTCCAAGCAAGGAGACTATGGAGATGAAGGCAGAGATTAGTAGGGAGATGTACCAGAGATCAGTGGGGAGATGCACAACGCGGCCCTTTTCGCAGAGATTAGTAGGGAGATGTACAACGCCCCCCTTTTCAGCGTGCCTCGGAAACGGCGCTAAATCGCGGCGGCGAGTTTGGGAATATGATTTTGTGTGCATCGCCTCTGTCGAGGTTGCAGATTCCCTTGTAGCCGTGCGAGTCGTGAGCACCGTTCAAGTCGATATCGCAGTCAGCGTGCACACGAATGGGTAGCTCGGTGGGGGAAAAGTCTCTGCCCCTCGCTCTAGTGCAGCGAGATCGCGCGTAAAAGTTACCCCCTCTCTAGTCTCTTACGCGCCCATCACACCATCGTAGTAGCGCGTGTCAGTGAACGAGCGATGCTCGGACATCTTCGGAAAGAGCCGAGCATGGTCGAAGTGTCCCAACGCGCCTTCGGCAGCTACACCAATACATGGACGCTGAACACGTTCATGTGCGGCCAAGCCGAAACGAAGGCTTCGAGGGAAAAAGCAATCTGAGCACGACTCGCGCGTGACGTCACCCATGGGCACGCGCGAGACTTTTAGATGATTTCAATGCTTATTTAACTCTTGATTCTTTGCGTTATTAATGTATACAAAAAAATGTGTCGCTTATTTTTTTAGTTTATACGTTAATTTAAATATAATAATAAATCTAAATCACAACTTATTTATCTTATATAAAATTGTTTACGCTTTACTTACATCCGTCCTCATGCCAAATAAATTATAATTCATAAAAGTAAGTGGAAATATATTGATATTCGTATTATTATATTAATTCTCATACTTTCATCAAGCGATAAAGCATTATCCCCAAAAACAAACCAATCATCCATCCGGCCGCGAATCGTAAGTACCAGAAAGTGCACGTATTCTACAAGCGATGAGACGGTCCCGTTGGTAGCGTTCCTGGCTTCGGTCCGCAGGGGCTCCCAGTGCAAATTTTTCTCCAAATTTTTCATAATTTCTTATATTTTAGTCACATTTGAGATTTTCGGAGAAAAAGTGATTTAAAACAGATTCAAGTACTGGTCTATTTCCCAAAAACTAATTTTTTTTTACTGAAAATTCATGATTTCTCATTTTTTTCCCGGAAATTTCTCTTTTTCCTATGACCTGAGTGAACGGCTGCGGAGATATTCGGAGAAAAGTTAAAGATGAAAAGAAAATGAGATTTTCGTTAAAAAAAACTTTTTATTATTATTTTTTTCCGGAAATTTCCCTTTTTCCTATTACCTGAGTAAACGGCTGCGAAGATATTCGGAGAAAATTTAAAGATGAAAAAAATGAAATTTTCGTAAAAAAACTTGATATAATTTTTTTTCCGGAACTTTTTCTTTTTCCTATTGAGTGAACGGCTGCGGAGATATCCGGAGAAAAATTGTAGATGAAAAAAAAAGATTTTCGTAAAAAAAACTTATTACAATTTTTTATCCCTCATAATTCTGAGAAATAATGAATTTCCGAAATTTTTGCAAACATTATTTTCCTTAAGGGGTAACACCACTGTAACGGCCTGCCACGAAGCGTTTCAGACAAATAATACTTGGGGTAATTATTAAGCATATATTGAAGTATATTGCAAAAAAATTTTATGGGAAAATATTACAAAATGGCGACACTGCAGAAAATTCTTCCGAGGCATGTTGAACTTAAGGTGCTCTACGGCACGTAGTATAACTTGTGCCAATTTTAATCTGGACAAAATAATTTTTTTAAATCAAATCTAGATGAGTGTAGCTAGTGAACTACGTAGGAGATTTTAGAAATATTGATTTTTGAATGATTGCCGAGTATTTGACTAAAAATCTTCATTTAGACTTAATAAGGCAAAATTCTTTTTTTTTTTATTCAAATTGGCACAGTTATACTGCGTGCCGCAGAGGTTCGACATGCTTCAGAAGAATTGCTGCAGTGTCGCCATTTTGTAATATTTTCGGATAAAAATTTCTAGCAATATACTTAAATTTATGATCAATAAATACCGCAAGTATTATTTGTTGGTCACATTTTCTTCCGCCAAAAAAAAAATTTCAAAATATCCGCTTCTTGTAAGGCCGTTACAGTGGTCTAACCCCTTAAAGTCTTCATATAATTTCCGAGATTTTCCCGTGATCGTAATTAAAATAATGAAATATTCGTAGAAATTCGGAGAAACTCGGATGTTTGCGTAAAAATAATTGTCCGCAAAACTCCGAATTTTTCATATTTGTTCCAATTCATAGAAAAATTCGGAAAAAGTCTGAAAAATTTTTCGGAAAAAAATGGAGTTTTTCTGAAAATATTTGCACTAGGGGCGCGGGATCGTTCCCCGCGCTCAGTGCTTTTTTAAAAATTATTATTACTATTAATTCTTATTTGATTAGTTTTTTTTAATTAGTTATCATTATTATTTTAATTAGTTATCTTTTAGTGTCGACAAATTTATCGCGCACTCTGACCGCTTATTTTATTAGTTTGTACGTTAATTTAAATACAATAATAAATCCAAATTACAACTTATTCATCTTCTAAAAAATTGTTTGCGCTTTACTCACACCCGTTCGCGCTAAAAGATAACTAATTAAAATAATAATGATAACTAATAAAAATAACTAATCAAATAAGAATTAATAGTAATAATAATTTTAAAAAAGCACTGAGCGCGGGGTACGATCCCGCGCCCCTAGTGCACATTTTTTTCCGAAAAACTCCGATTTTTTCCGGAAAATTTTTCCGATTTTTTCTATGAATTGGAACAAATATGAAGAATTCGGAGTTTTGCGGACGATTATTTTTACGCAAACATCCGAGTTTATCCGAATTTTTTTTCGAATTTTTCCGAATATTACATCATTTTAATCACGATCACGGGAAAATCTTGGAAATTATATGAAGACTTCAAAGGGGAAAGACCTCTGTAACGGCCTTACAGGAAGCGTATTTTTTTTGTATGTTTTTTGGCGGAAGAAAATGTGATAAACAAACAATACTTGCGGTATTTATTGAGCATATATTTAAATATATGGCTATGAATTTTTATCCGAAAATATTACAAAATGGCGACACTGCAGCAATTCTTCCGAAGTATGTCGAACCTCTGCGGCACGGAGTATAACTGTGCCAATTTTAATCTAAAAAAAAGAATTTTGTTTTATTAAGTCTAAATGAGTGTAGCTACTGAACCCCGTAGGGGATTTTCGATAAGCTAATTTAAACAATATTTATTTAAAAATAATTGTCTTTAAAAAATTGAACATTTTTAGTCCAATACTCGGCAATTACTCAAAAATCAATATTTCCAAAATCCTCTACGTGGTTCACTAGCTACAATCATTGAGATTTAACCGGTGCGATGGTCTAGTGGTTAGCGTGCTCGCCACTAAACCAGCGGACCGGGAGGTCTCGCGGGTTCGAATCCCAGTCGCGTACATTTCGTCGTGAAATGTTTTTCTTCGGCATTTCGCGGCGAAATAAGACTAGTTCCACGACTGGGGGGCGATCTCGATGACCGGCTGTATTGGTATAGGTTTTCCGTAGTTTCCCTATACCCATGACAGAAATGTCATGATGAATATAATACAGAGGGGGAAGTCGGCTGCAGCCGCAAGAGGGGGGGAAGAGGGGAAAGATGGAGAAGAAAAGGAGTAAAACAGTAGAGGAAAGAACGGTCATAATGATGGGAAAGAATAGGTAACAAACGCGACAAGCGTTGTACCTAAGGAAAAAACCACTCATTGAGATTTAATTAAAAAAAAATTATTTTGTCCAGATCAAAATTGGCACAAGTTATACTGCGTGCCGTAGAGCACCTTAAGTTCAACATGCCTCGGAAGAATTTGCTGCAGTGTCGCCATTTTGTAATATTTTCCCATAAATTTTTTTTGCAACATACTTCAATATATGCTTAATAATTACCCCAAGTATTATTTGTCTCATACGCTTCGTGGGAGGCCGTTACAGTGGTGTTGCCCCTTAAGGAAAATAATGTTTGCAAAAATTTAGGAAATTCATTATTTCTCAGAATTATGAGGGATAAAAAAATGTAATAAGTTTTTTTTACGAAAATCTTATTTTTTTTTCATCTACAACTTTTCTCCGAATATCTCCGCAGCCGTTCACTCAATAGGAAAAAGAAAAAGTTCCGGAAAAAAATAATATCAAGTTTTTTTACGAAAATCTCATTTTTTTCATCTTTAAATTTTCTCCGAATATCTCCGCAGCCGTTCACTCAGGTAATAGGAAAAAGGGAAATTTCCGGAAAAAAATAATAATAATAAAAAGTTTTTTTAACGAAAATCTCATTTCTTTTCATCTTTAACTTTTCTCCGAATATCTCCGTAGCCGTTCACTCAGGTCATAGGAAAAAGAGAAATTTCCGGGAAAAAAATAAGAAATCATGAATTTTAAGTAAAAAAAATGTGTTTTTTGGAAATAGACCAGTACTTGAATCTGTTTTGAATCGCTTTTTCTCCGAAAATCTCAGATATTACTAAAATATGAGAAATTATGAAAAATTTGGAGAAAAATTTGTACTAAATTTAATTTAAATATATTTGCCTAAATTTGCCTATTTAACTAAAATAAATTTGCCCTTGCGGACCGAAGCCAGGAACGCTACCAACGGGACCATCTCATAGCTTATAGAATATGTGCACTTTCTGGTACTTACAATTCCCGGCCGGATGGATGATTGGCTTGTTTTTGGGGATAATGCTTTATCGCTTGATGAAAGTATGATAATTAATATAATAATACGAATATAAATATATTTCGGCTTACTTTTATGAATTATAATTGATTTGGCATAAGAACGGGTGTGAGTAAAGCGTAAACAATTTTTTAGAAGATAAATAAGTTGTAATTTAGATTTATTATTATATTTAAATTAACGTATAACCTAAAAAAATAATCGATACATTTTTTTGTATACATTAATAACGCAGAGAATCAAGAGCTCAATAAGCATTGAAATCCTCGACGATTACTCCGCGCCAAATCATCGTACAGAGCTCGTTAAAAGGTCAAATTAAAGCTGATTAAATTGCCTAAAAGACTTTCATAGTCGTATGATAAAAAAAAATCATTTGAAGTCGACAGACCATTTTAAAGACGAGCAAAAATTTGGAAAAAAAATTTCGTTGGTTTTCGGACGATTACAAGAAAACCACCCACGCTAAAAAATGTACAGTCCAGACCTGAAAACTAGATACTTGAAGCTATAATTTCCTTTTTTTTAATTTTCTGTACGACCATTTTTCTCCGAGTTATCCCTTGTTGAAAATCAGCCAAAAATTCGGAATTTTTTAAAATCTCTTAATTTGTGTGAGTAATGTATTTTAGGTGTACATTTTATTATTTATTTTGTACAGTTACAAAGAACAGTTGTTTATAATTTGTTTTGTACAGTTACATTTTGGCGCCGCAACAAAAAGAAAAGTGGTCGCCAGCAGCAGCCGCAGCGTCAAGCGGCACCCGAGGGAGCCCAAGGGCGCGAGAAGGGGAGGTCATCGAAAGAACAGCGGCACGAACGAGGGAAGCGGCCGCAGCAAGGACGCCGCGGGTAACGTCGACGCGACCGAACACGCAGTCGTTCGCCCCGCCGGATGCATGTTGAAGTTGCTCAAAATGAGCGGGCGTTCCAAATTTTGGTGCAAACAGTATTGGAAAATGTGACAAAAAAATTAATGTTTCCCCCAATACGGAAATGAGTTTTTACTTTTTCCATTAGAAAATTAATTTAAAAAATTGGTGAATTAAAGTGCCGAAACGATCGAGAAAGGCTCGAAGAGAACTTTGAGTCTTTCTCGATCGGCTTTATTTTCAAAACACATTTCACATTGGGATGGGGGTCAAAACTTTGAAAGGCCAAATATAGAACGACATGCAAAGATTTCGAAATGACAGAATTTTAAACTCAAAGTAACGAACTGTAAATTATTCAAAATTTTATTCTTCGGCCGATGACGAAATTGAATAACTATTACAATTATAATTACAAAGGATTATTTATTCGAGAACGTGTATTCAGATTGTCTGCAGTTTGAGTCATACAAATACAGATTCAAAAAATCTAGAACATCCATATCTCCGAAATGGAAAGACGTGAGTTTGTTTGGGTTGGTAATACCATCTATAGCGAAAAGACATATATATCGAGGATACAAACTTCGAAAGTATAGATCTCAGATAGGCAAACGAGCGAAGGTCCAAAATAGCGAACACCGAAATAGCGAACATCAAAGAAGTGGATGAGTTGCTTCAAAATGTTCTGCCGGTTTTCGCTAACACGTACGAGATTCTTTAAAGGTGTCTGGCCACCTTGGCCGATCGCAAAATGGGCATATTAAAAAAATAATAATAATGAACTCGAAAGTATGGGCCGGAATATTTTTATTTTTTACATAACGTCAGAAAGGGCTTTAAGAATAACATTAATAAATTTCCGTTCAAAATATTAAAACATGGCGCCGTTATGCACATCGCCGCGGAGGCCCTCCGCACGATACGCGCGGTCGTTGTCCCAGCTGTTACGCGGTCATGTCACATCTGAAAAAAAAATCAGCTCATTTGTGAGTAGTGTCGCTACAATGTACCGTAGCGGTTTTTTTTCGACCATTAGAAAAATTATGGTGAGCCATAATTTCGGTGAAAAGTACACATTTTTTTCTTCGGCTAACCATAATTTTTTTCGGTACAATGTAGTGTCGCGGTTTTTTTTCGACCATTAAAAAAATTATGGTGAGCCATAATTTTGGTAAAAAATACACATTTTTTTCGGCTCGCCATAATTTTTTTAATGGTCGAAAAAAAACCGCTACGCTACATTGTAGCGACACTACTCACGGATGAGCGGATTTTTTTTGCAGATGTGACATGACCGGGTAACAGCTGGGACAACGAC
Source organism: Ophion slaviceki (assembly GCA_944452715.1). Classification (NCBI taxonomy): domain Eukaryota; kingdom Metazoa; phylum Arthropoda; class Insecta; order Hymenoptera; family Ichneumonidae; genus Ophion; species Ophion slaviceki. The sequence continues at coordinate 24,797,416 of OX101784.1, forward strand.
CGCGCGTATCGTGCGGAGGGCCTCCGCGGTAATGTGCATACCGGCGTAATTTTTTAATATTTTGAACGGAAATTTATTAACGTTATTCTTAAAGCCATTTCTGACGTTGTGTAAAAGAATAAAAATATTACGGCCCATACTTTCGAGTTTATTATTTTTTCTTAAATATACCCATTTTTCGATCGGCCAAGGTGGCCAAACGCCTTAAAGTCTTTAAGAGGGGATATACATTTACAACGTTCAAAAAATCAATTTCTTTTCATTAAGGGATAACACCACTCTAGGAATTTGGAAAAATCGTTTTCATTTGTCTTTAATAATACTTTGGGGTCATAAAAACAATATGCAATTGGTATGCAGCGAATTTTTTTTTAAAGTGTGTATACGTAAGGCAGGTTTGCAGTCACAAGAGCCTCGCGGTTGATATGTCAACGTGCGGGCTCTGAGTGCAGACGACGCGGGTTCGATCCCTGTAGCCAATGTCTTTTTTTAAATTAAACATATATGAATTAAATATCATAAATAATGCCTGGACAGGCGAGAATAACTAAAGCGAGAGTACGTTCGAAATTTTTTGAATATAAAATGAAGAAAAAGAATAGATTAAAAAAAGTCGATTAACCAGGGATCGAACCCGGACCGCAAGCATCGTCAATCCGTCACGCTGCCAACTCAGCCACGACGCTCATTGAGGATAGAAAAACATTTATGATACACGGTTATTCATAATGTTTACTGTTGAAAAAAAACGCCCTTATGACCGCGGCAAAGGCTCAAGATTTCTTTTTGAACCTTCCACGGTCGTTTCGGCCTTTTATTTTTCAACGCGGTTCGTCTTTAATTTTTTCAACCCGCATTCTCGGCATAAACGGCCAACCGAGAGAAAAAAATTTCTCGATACATGTTTTTCTCTTTGCAATTCATTTAATGCATATTCCAATCCACAGTACGGCCACACATATGTCGAGCTCGTTCGGACGGAAAACCTCGCTCCGTTCGCCTGTCGAGTGAGTGAGGGGCAGAGACTTTTCCCCCGCCGAGCTACCCATTCGTGTGCACGCTGCTGCGATATCGACTTGAGCGGTGCTCACGACTCGCGCGGCTACAAAGGAATCTGCAACCTCGACAGAGGCGATGCACACAAAATCATATTCCCGAACTCGCCGCCGCGATTTAGCGCCATTTTCGAGGCACGCCGAAAAGGGGAGCGTTGTGCATCTCCCTACTAATCTCTGCTTTTCGGCGTGCCTCGTAAATGGCGCTAAATCGCGGCGGCGAGTTCGGGAGTATGATTTCGTGATCATCGCCTCTGTCGAGGTTGCAGATTCCCTTGTAGCCGCGCGAGTCCGTGATCACCGCTCAAGTCGGTATCGCAGCAGCGTGAACACGAATGGGTAGCTCGGTGGGGGAAAAGTCTCTGCCCCTCGCTCGCTCGACAGGCGAACGGAGCGAGGTTTTCCGTCCGATCGAGCTCGACATATATGTGTGGCCGTACTGCGGATTGGAATATGCATTAAATGAATTTCAAAGTGAAAAACATGTATCGAGATCATTATTTTCTCTCGGTTGCCCGTTTATGCCGAAAATGCGGGTTAAAAAAATTAATGACGAACCGTGTTGAAAAATAAAACGCCGAAACGACCGTGAAAGGTTCAAAAAGAAATCTTGAGCCTTTGCCGCGATCGTTTCGGCATTTTTTTTCAACAGTAAACATTATGGAAAAGGGTGTATCATAAATGTTTCTTTATCTGCAATGAGCGTCGTGGCTGAGTTGGTAGCGTGACGGGTTCAATCCCCAGTGAATCAACTTTTCTTTTCTTCATTTTATATTCAGAAAATTTCTAACTTACTCTCGCTTTATCTATTCTCGCCTGTCCAGGCATTATTTTTTATATTTAATTCATATATGTTTAACAAAAAAAAATGTTGCTACGGGCATCGAAGCCGCGCCGTCCGTACTCAGAGCTCGGACGCAGTGCAGCCAGATCGCGCGTAAAAGTTACCCCCTCTCTAGTCTCTTACGCGCCCATCACACCATCGTAGTAGCGCGTGTCCGTGAACGAGCGATGCTCGGACATCTTCGGAAAGAGCCGAGCAAGGCGAAGCGTCCCGACCGCGCCTTCGGCTGCTACACCAATGCATGGACGCTGAGCAGCACGTTCATGTGCGGCCATGCCGAAACGAAGGCTTCGAGGGAAAAAGCAATCTGAGCACGACTCGCGCGTGACGTCACCCGACGGCACGCGCGAGGCTTTTAGATGATTTCAATGCTAATTTAGTTCTAGATTCTCTGCGTTATTAATGTATACAAAAAAATGTATTGCGCACTCTGGTCGCTTATTTTTTTAGTTTATACGTTAATTTAAACATAATAATATATCTAAATTACAACTTATTTATCTTATATAAAATTGTTTACGCTTTACTCACACCCGTCCTTATGCCAAATAAATTATAATTCATAAAAGTAAGCGGAAATATATTTATATTCGTATTATTATATTAATTCTCATACTTTCATCAAGTGATAAAGCATTATCCCCAAAAACAAGCCAATCATCCATCCGGCCGCGAATTGTAAGTACCAGAAAGTGCACATATTCTACAAGCGATGAGATGGTCCCGTTGGTAGCGTTCCTGGCTTTCTGATTTCTTATTTTTTTCCTGGAAATTTCTCCTTTTCCTATGACCTGAGTGAACGGCTGCGGAGATATTCGGCGAAAAGTTAAAGATGAAAAGAAATGAGATTTTCGTTAAAAAACTTTTTATTATTATTATTTTTTCCGGAACTTTTTCTTTTTCCTATTGAGTTTGTTTGGGTTTGTTTGGAGTTTGAGTCATACAAACACAGATTTAAACAATCTAGAACATTCACATCTCCGAAATAGAAAGACGTGAGTATCTAATATTGGTAATACCATCTATAGCAAAAAGCCAGATATCGAGGATACAAACTTCGAAAGTTTTGATCTCAGATAGGCAAACGAGCGATGGTCCATAATAGCGAACACCGAAATAGCGAACATCAAAGAAGTGGACGAGTTGCTTCATAATTTTCTGCCGATTTTCGCTAACACGTACGAGATTCTTTTAAAGTCTTTAAGAGGGGATATACATTTACAATGATCAAAAAATCAATTTCTTTTCTTTAAGGGATAACACCATTCTAGGAATTTGGAAAAATCGTTTTCTTTTGGCTTCAAAAATGCTTTGGGGTCATAAAAACAATATGCAGTTGGTCCTGCAGCGATTTTTTTTAAGGTTGGATAAGTGTGTACAGTAGAACCTCGATTATCCGAACTTCGATCATCCGAACCCTCAATTATCCGAACGATGACTTAGTTTATCCGGAAGCTCAATTATCCGAACGTTGGCGCGAAAGATACATGGTTGCTCGCTGCCACCGCCGTAAGCAACAATGAGCAACCCAACGCAACTTCTCCTTCTCAAACAGCTGCGAGACTTAGACGCTCAAAAACGCGTTGCAGCCGTTCGTCAATTAAAAATGGACGATTTTATTTAAAAAATATTTTAAAAGGCATTCGACTTTTTGTGTGTGTTTAAAACACACACACACACACACGCGCACGCACGCACACACACACACACACACACACACACACACACACACGCACACGCACGCACGCACGCACGCACGCACGCACGCACACACATATATATAAATATACACGGTGGGCGGAACATTGACGTCCAAAAATAAAATTTAGGTCCCTTGTATCCTGGGGTATCCGAATAACCCCCATGTATGTCCCGCGACTTTTCATAGTTTTCGAGTTATGAATTTTCGAGAATTTTCGACCTGACCAATTAAAGAAAAATCTAAAAAAAAGTAGAAGACTGTCGCGATTTTTTTTGCAACTGAATCTTCATGAGTAGTACTTTTATGCATAAAATAATCAGCTTCGTAACTGTGATGAAAGTTATTAAAATGTTGGTCTAAAGTGAAAAATGTATGTTGGGTAAATTATGACTTAAATTTTCAACTTTAAATTAAACATCTAAACAGGTGACTTCATGGTTCCTAATTAGGCCTCAAGAATGCGCCAGACTTTCAGCTTTCATAATCGTTTAAAAAAAAGCAGTACTTAATAGGGTTACTTCGGCTACAATTGACCTTCAAAGACAGCGAGGTGGAAAATTCTTAAAATTAGCCATCTGATTAAAAAAAATTGTCTATTTTATCATTCCTAAGGTTATTTAGTTTGTTAACTAACCAAAAATGACTGCAGGAAAGCTAAGATTTAAACATTTAGAGGTTTATTTTTTTTTTTAGTGCAATTCAAGTTTAATGAATTTTGCGCCATCCGTTCTTGTAACGAGAACGGATCGCGTAAACGAGCTTTTACCTGATCCATGAGAACGGATCGCGCAAAATTCATTAAACTTAAATTAAACTAAAAAAAATAAACCTCCAAATGTTTCAATCTTGGCTTTCCTTGCAGTCATTTTTGGTTAGTTAACAAACTAAATAGCCTTAGGAATGATAAAATGGGCAAATTTTTTTTTAACCAGATCGCTAATTTTAAGAATTTTCTACCTCGCTGTCATTGAAGGTCAATTGTAGCCAAAGTAGCCCTATCAAGTACTACTCTTTTTAATGATTATGAAAGCTGACAGTCTGGCGCATTCTTAGGGCCTAATTAGGAACCATGAAGTCACCTGTTTAGATTTTTAATTTACAGTTGAAAATTTAAGTCATAATTTACCGAACGTAAATTTTTCACTTTAGACCAACATTTTCATAACTTTCATCACAGTTACGAAGCTGATTATTTTATGCATAAAAGTACTACTCATAAAGATTCAGTTGCAAAAAAAATCTGGATAGTCTTCTACTTTTTTAAAGATTTTTTTTCAATTGGTCAGGTCGAAAATTCTCAAAAATGCAGTAAAAAATTCATAACTCGAAAACTATGAAAAGTCGCGCGACATACATGGGGGTTATTCGGATACCCCACGATACAAGGGACCTAAATTTTATTTTTAGACGTCAATGTTCAGGCCACCGTGTATGTGTATATATATATATATATATATATATATTTCAACGTTAATATGTATGTCAAATTGTAATATATATTTATGTATTTTTTTTAATGTAAAAAGGTGTTGTTGACGCTCTCGTCGCAAAAAACCCACGTTTCGATTATCCGAACTTTTGATTGTCCGAACTAGTCTCGGTCCCAATTGGTTCGGATAATCGAGATTCTACTGTATACGTAAGGCAGGTTTGCAGTCACAAGAGCCTCGCGGTTGAGATATGAGCGTGCGGGCTCTGAGTGTAGACGACGCGGGTTCGATCCCCGGTAGCAATGTCTTGTTTTTTTATTAAGCATATACGAAGTAAATATCATAAATAATGCCTGGACAGGCGAGAATAGCTAATATAAAGCAAGAGTAAGTTCGAAATTTTCTGAATATAAAATGAAGAAAAAAAAGTTGATTCACCGAGGATTGAACCCAGACCTTCAGCATCGTAATCCGTCACGCTACCAACTCAGCCACGACGCTCATTGCAGATAGAAAAACATTTATGATACACCCTTTTCCATAATGTTTACTGTTGAAAAAAAATGCCGAAACGATCGCGGCAAAGGCTCAAGATTTCTTTTTGAACCTTTCACGGTCGTTTCGGCGTTTTATTTTTCAACATGGTTCGTCGTTAATTTTTTTAACCCGCATTTTCGGCATAAACGGGCAACCGAGAGAAAACAATGATCTCGATACATGTTTTTCACTTTGAAATTCATTTAATGCATATTCCAATCCGCAGTACGGCCACACATATATGTCGAGCTCGATCGGACGGAAAACCTCGCTCCGTTCGCCTGTCGAGCGAGCGAGGGGCAGAGACTTTTCCCCCACCGAGCTACCCATTCGTGTTCACGCTGCTGCGATACCGACTTGAGCGGTGATCACGGACTCGCACGGCTACAAGGGAATCTGCAACCTCGACAGAGGCGATGATCACGAAATCATACTCCCGAACTGGCCGCCGCGATTTAGCACCATTTACGAGGCACGCCGAAAAGGGCCGCGTTGTGCATCTCCCCACTAATCTCTGGATGTACAACAGAGATTAGTTGGGAGATGCACAACGCTCCCCTTTTCGGCGTGCCTCGTAAATGGCGTTAAGACGGAATGACACCTCATCGCGATCGGTATGGTAGAACAATTATAGATTCCCAAAAATCTCTGAAACGGCTCTTCAGATCCCGTCGAAACTTTGCCAAACGACGTCAAATAGATAGACGAATAGCTTCTAGCCCCTCAAATTTTCTGAATTTGAGAAAAAAAAACTAGATTGGCTTATGATAAGCCAATCTACATCTAGATTGGCTTATCTAGCCAATCTACAATCTAGATTGGCTTATGATAAGCCAATCTACATTTTTTTCTCAAATTCAGAAAATTTGAGGGGCTAGAAGCTATTCGTCTATCTATTTGACGTCGTTTGGCAAAGTTTCGACGGGATCTGAAGAGCCGTTTCAGAGATTTTTGGGAATCTATAATTGTTCTACCATACCGACCGCGATGAGGTGTCATTCCGTCTTAAATCGCGGCGGCGAGTTCGGGAGTATGATTTCGTGGTCATCGCCTCTGTCGAGGTTGCAGATTCCCTTGTAGCCGCGCGAGTCTGTGATCACCGCTCAAGTCGGTATCGCAGTCAGCGAGAACACGAATGGGTAGCTCGGTGGGGGAAAAGTCTCTGCCCCTCGCAAACCGCGCTCGCTCGACAGGCGAACGAAGCGAGGTTTTCCGTCCGATCGAGCTCGACACATATGTGTGGCCGTACTGCGGATTGGAATATGGATTAAATGAATTTCAAAGTGAAAAACATGTATCGAGATCATTGTTTTCTCTCGGTTGCCCGTTTATGCCGAAAATGCGGGTTAAAAAATTAATGACGAACCGCGTTGAAAAATAAGATGCCGAAACGACCGTGGAAGGTTCAAAAAGAAATCTTGAGCCTTTGCCGCGATCGTTTCGACATTTTTTTTTTTGAACAGTAAACATTATGGATAAGGGTGTATCATAAATGTTTTTTCATCTGCAATCCCTGTTGCAAAGGACCGATAGGATCCTGTAGCCAACGATAATAATCCGATACATTTCTGCTTGGTCTATTGGCAGCACAAATAGCGGATTTTCGTAATTTATCTGGACTCATTGGAATGTTCGCATATACGGTTTCTATTTGGATAAACCGATATGGAATGTATCAGATTCCATTGTTTTTATGAGCAAGATGGAATCTATAGGGAATAACGTATGTGCGATCTACTGCATCAAATCTGCATTTTACACTGATCGACAAGTTGCGTGCATTTATCAGCAGCTACGGATTTGTTTTCAATATTTTTCTAATTGTATTTTCACAAGTTATAAATCTATAAGTTTCAAATGGACTTGACCGTTTGGAAGCGAATGTGCATAAAACGGGAAAGTCCACGATTTTTTTGCTATCAGATCTCGAATGCAAAAACTGATACGTATGAAACTGTACTTATTTCGCCTTATGAGAAATGACGGATACATTAGGACCAAGTTTTGTATGGGATAGAATTTGTGATTCAATGGACAAAAACGCATCATTTTCCGATAAAAATGTACGTTTTCAATATGAATGAATCAGATATTTCAGATAAGTCACTTCATCAGCAGTAATTGGTATTGACTGATTAACATTTAATGGGGATATACAGATTTAAAGATCTTATTGATAAATATGGGTTTAACCTGTATATGTTTTAATGAGAGTTTCCAAACTTATCCAGGGTGAAGAGAGAATATTTCAGATAGGGCTCCATATGGATTATCTAATGCAAAACTGACCTTTAAGTCTATGTGAATGCATATGTTGATGCAGATTATAATGTATCTGCGCATCTGGGCATTTATTCGTACATTCTGCTTCATAATGAAGCTCGGGTGCTTGTATGCAAATATGAGTCAAACTTATATTTTTTCGAATCAGTTTCCTGTATCTGTTTTAAATTGGTGTTTTCCAACCTATGCAGACTTGACCCAGATAGACAGTCGTGATCATCACGCCGTGCATACAATTGATGAAGCAAATTTTACAGCATATTGACTACATGCCATGATGCAAAGCCGTGAACTCATTTAGTATAGTGAATGTACAAAGCATTTTGATCTCAATATGTCGTTTACAAATGCATCGTACGTTTGAAGCACGTTGAACTCATATCGCTATGCTCAAGTGTCCACAATTAATATCTGCAAATTTTACGTCATATGGAAGTCATCCAATGATTGTGTTGATGAATTCACTGGGTTAGCACTGGTAGTAGACATGCCATGCAAGCAATATGACGGCGATATGCATGTTTGTCAGTGATACATTCGATGGGCGCAACATGACGGCGATATGCATGTTTCTCAGTGATACATCCTATGACGGTGATATGCATGTTTCTAAGTGATACATTCGTTGAGCGCAACATGACGGCGATATGTATATTTTGTTAGTGATACATCCCAGGAGCACAATATGATGGCGATATGCATGTTTCTCAGTATTACATTCCATGACGGCAATATGCATGTTTTCAGTGATACATTCAGTGAGCGCAATATGACGGCGATATGCATATTTCTCAGTGATACATCCTATGAGCGCAATATGACGGCGATATGCGTGTTTCTGTGATACATCCTATGACGGTGATATGCATATTTCTAACAAGGAGAAGGCAGAGCCTGGATGTCGCAAATCGGGTTCGCCTTTCGCGTGGTGAAAGTTGAAGACCTCCGAATTAACGTCGCTTTTGATTTTTGTTCCAATAAGCCTTAGTTACTGAGATATCGCGATTTGAAAATTTGGGAGTTTCGTCTCGTGCCTAGAGTACGTTGAGCGTTGATACTTGAGACAAGAGCGGCCGTAGCTAACACGGTAAGACGATAGACCGGCACTCTGAAAGTTCACGGTTCGCGTCCCTGTGCTTTTTTTTAATTCATTTTTTTTTAAATTTTATAATCTCTCATAAGACTTTACATCTGCAGGTAAATAAGAAAATTCGAAAATATGTTTTACTAGTTTTATTTGTCTATTATATTAAAATAATTAATCCAATAATGAAGTCACAATTACAAAGCAAAATAATATGGTATAAAAAATAAATAATTAATCTAATTCACAGGAAAGCATATTTGAAGATCTATATCTTCAAATATGCTTTCCTGATAGAATTTATAAGGTTAAATATGGTTGCGGTGGTATTACGTTCATTTTATATTCGTGGTGTCGTAAGCCTTTGTGCTACCCTTGCTTTTACGATGGTTTCCACCCTCCAATTTGTCAACATACTGATCTGATAGAAGAAGAATCAGAATAATTACCTGCCGCGAAATTTGCAAGTGTGAATTAGATTAATTATTTATTTTTATACCACATTATTTTGCTTTCTCATTGTGACGTGATTAATAGATTAATTATTTGTTATACAATATTATTTTGCGTTGTAATTGTGACTTGATTATTAGATTAATTATTTGTTATACAATATTATTTTGCTATGTAATTGTGACTTCATTATTGGATTAGTTATTTTAATATAATAGATGAATTAAACTAGTAATACATATTTTCGAATTGACTTCTTTACCTGCACATGCAAAGTCTTATGAGAGTTTATAAAAAAAAATAAAAAAATAAAATAAAAAAAAGCATGGGGACGCGAACCGTGAACTTTCAGAATACCAGTCCGTCGTCTTACCGTATCAGCTACGGTGGCTCTTGTCTCAAGTATCAGCGCTCAACGTACTCTACGCGCGAGCCGAAACTGCCAAATTTTCAAATCGCGATATCTCAGCAACTAAGGCCTATTGGAACAAAAATAAAAAACGACGTGAATTCGGAGGTCTTCAACTTTCACCAGGCGAAAGGAGAACCCGATTCGCGACATCCAGGCTCTGCCGTCTCCTTGTAAGTGATACATTCGACGAGCGCAATAAGACGGCGATATGTATATTCATCAGTGACACATCCCATAAGCGCAATATGATGGCGATATTCATCCAAATCCAGAATGATCCAAATAAGCAGACACAAAGAAGTTTTGTACAAGTGTTAGAATGGCTAGGCAGGTAGCGCGCTCGGCTCTCGATTTAGAAGACGTGGTTCAAACCGTAGGTAGGTACAAAATTTAACTAGGCAGAATACGTTTTTAATCCATTTATCATATAGGCAGGAACATCAATAAAGCGTATAGGGATAATCAAAATCCTATCAGATTTTTTTTATCAATATTTTTGGATTTTTTTATTTTTCACGCTATGACACTCAAATGAGCTTCATACGAGCACAGCATAGTTACGTCACGCCATGCCGCTAATATGACCTCCGTATGAGTACAGCATATTTACGTCACGCCATGCCGCTAATATGAGCTCCGTATGAGTACAGCATATTTACGTCACGCCATGCCGCTAATATGAGCTCCGTATGACCACAGCATAGTTCCGTCACGCCATGCCGCTAATATGAGCTCCGTATGAGCACTACAGTTTCTTCACGTCGTGACACCCATATGAGCCCCATATGCACTCACTTATTGTTAGATATTCGTGAGCCAAATTTGCGAGTCTGATGAATTCACTGCATGCATATTCGCGTGAGAACAACTTTGCTTCATTTGGATGTATCATTGTGAATCATCATGTGATGCAAATATGACTTCAACGGGAGCACTCATAAGGGATACACAGCTGTGAGACTTTCTATGCTGCAGTGATGATGTACATATGATGCCAATATGAGGTACATCTGTCTATCTGGGAACCCAAATTTGGCTCACGAATATCTAACAATAAGTGAGTGCATATGGGGCTCATATGGGTGTCACGACGTGAAGAAACTGTAGTGCTCATACGGAGCTCATATTAGCGGCATGGCGTGACGGAACTATGCTGTGGTCATACGGAGCTCATATTAGCGGCATGGCGTGACGTAAATATGCTGTACTCATACGGAGCTCATATTAGCGGCATGGCGTGACGTAAATATGCTGTACTCATACGGAGGTCATATTAGCGGCATGGCGTGACGTAACTATGCTGTGCTCGTATGAAGCTCATTTGAGTGTCATAGCGTGAAAAATAAAAAAATCCAAAAATATTGATAAAAAAAATCTGATAGGATTTTGATTATCCCTATACGCTTTATTGATGTTCCTGCCTATATGATAAATGGATTAAAAACGTATTCTGCCTAGTTAAATTTTGTACCTACCTACGGTTTGAACCACGTCTTCTAAATCGAGAGCCGAGCGCGCTACCTACCTAGCCATTCTAACACTTGTACAAAACTTCTTTGTGTCTGCTTATTTGGATCATTCTGGATTTGGATGAATATCGCCATCATATTGCGCTTATGGGATGTGTCACTGATGAATATACATATCGCCGTCTTATTGCGCTCGTCGAATGTATCACTTACAAGGAGACGGCAGAGCCTGGATGTCGCGAATCGGGTTCTCCTTTCGCCTGGTGAAAGTTGAAGACCTCCGAATTCACGTCGTTTTTTATTTTTGTTCCAATAGGCCTTAGTTGCTGAGATATCGCGATTTGAAAATTTGGCAGTTTCGGCTCGCGCGTAGAGTACGTTGAGCGCTGATACTTGAGACAAGAGCCACCGTAGCTGATACGGTAAGACGACGGACTGGTATTCTGAAAGTTCACGGTTCGCGTCCCCATGCTTTTTTTTATTTTATTTTTTTATTTTTTTTTATAAACTCTCATAAGACTTTGCATGTGCAGGTAAAGAAGTCAATTCGAAAATATGTATTACTAGTTTAATTCATCTATTATATTAAAATAACTAATCCAATAATGAAGTCACAATTACATAGCAAAATAATATTGTATAACAAATAATTAATCTAATAATCAAGTCACAATTACAACGCAAAATAATATTGTATAACAAATAATTAATCTATTAATCACGTCACAATGAGAAAGCAAAATAATGTGGTATAAAAATAAATAATTAATCTAATTCACACTTGCAAATTTCGCGGCAGGTAATTATTCTGATTCTTCTTCTATCAGATCAGTATGTTGACAAATTGGAGGGTGGAAACCATCGTAAAAGCAAGGGTAGCACAAAGGCTTACGACACCACGAATATAAAATGAACGTAATACCACCGCAACCATATTTAACCTTATAAATTCTATCAGGAAAGCATATTTGAAGATATAGATCTTCAAATATGCTTTCCTGTGAATTAGATTAATTATTTATTTTTTATACCATATTATTTTGCTTTGTAATTGTGACTTCATTATTGGATTAATTATTTTAATATAATAGACAAATAAAACTAGTAAAACATATTTTCGAATTTTCTTATTTACCTGCAGATGTAAAGTCTTATGAGAGATTATAAAATTTAAAAAAAAATGAATTAAAAAAAAGCACAGGGACGCGAACCGTGAACTTTCAGAGTGCCGGTCTATCGTCTTACCGTGTTAGCTACGGCCGCTCTTGTCTCAAGTATCAACGCTCAACGTACTCTAGGCACGAGACGAACCTCCCAAATTTTCAAATCGCGATATCTCAGTAACTAAGGCTTATTGGAACAAAAATCAAAAGCGACGTTAATTCGGAGGTCTTCAACTTTCACCACGCGAAAGGCGAACCCGATTTGCGACATCCAGGCTCTGCCTTCTCCCCAGATAGACAGATGTACCTCATATTGGCATCATATGTACATCATCACTGCAGCATAGAAAGTCTCACAGCTGTGTATCCCTTATGAGTGCTCCCGTTGAAGTCATATTTGCATCACATGATGATTCACAATGATACATCCAAATGAAGCAAAGTTGTTCTCACGCGAATATGCATGCAGTGAATTCATCAGACTCGCAAATTTGGCTCACGAATATCTAACAATAAGTGAGTGCATATGGGGCTCATATGGGTGTCACGACGTGAAGAAACTGTAGTGCTCATACGGAGCTCATATTAGCGGCATGGCGTGACGGAACTATGCTGTGGTCATACGGAGCTCATATTAGCGGCATGGCGTGACGTAAATATGCTGTACTCATACGGAGCTCATATTAGCGGCATGGCGTGACGTAAATATGCTGTACTCATACGGAGGTCATATTAGCGGCATGGCGTGACGTAACTATGCTGTGCTCGTATGAAGCTCATTTGAGTGTCATAGCGTGAAAAATAAAAAAATCCAAAAATATTGATAAAAAAAATCTGATAGGATTTTGATTATCCCTATACGCTTTATTGATGTTCCTGCCTATATGATAAATGGATTAAAAACGTATTCTGCCTAGTTAAATTTTGTACCTACCTACGGTTTGAACCACGTCTTCTAAATCGAGAGCCGAGCGCGCTACCTACCTAGCCATTCTAACACTTGTACAAAACTTCTTTGTGTCTGCTTATTTGGATCATTCTGGATTTGGATGAATATCGCCATCATATTGCGCTTATGGGATGTGTCACTGATGAATATACATATCGCCGTCTTATTGCGCTCGTCGAATGTATCACTTACAAGGAGACGGCAGAGCCTGGATGTCGCGAATCGGGTTCTCTTTTCGCCTGGTGAAAGTTGAAGACCTCCGAATTCACGTCGTTTTTTATTTTTGTTCCAATAGGCCTTAGTTGCTGAGATATCGCGATTTGAAAATTTGGCAGTTTCGGCTCGCGCGTAGAGTACGTTGAGCGCTGATACTTGAGACAAGAGCCACCGTAGCTGATACGGTAAGACGACGGACTGGTATTCTGAAAGTTCACGGTTCGCGTCCCCATGCTTTTTTTTATTTTATTTTTTTATTTTTTTTTTATAAACTCTCATAAGACTTTGCATGTGCAGGTAAAGAAGTCAATTCGAAAATATGTATTACTAGTTTAATTCATCTATTATATTAAAATAACTAATCCAATAATGAAGTCACAATTACATAGCAAAATAATATTGTATAACAAATAATTAATCTAATAATCAAGTCACAATTACAACGCAAAATAATATTGTATAACAAATAATTAATCTATTAATCACGTCACAATGAGAAAGCAAAATAATGTGGTATAAAAATAAATAATTAATCTAATTCACACTTGCAAATTTCGCGGCAGGTAATTATTCTGATTCTTCTTCTATCAGATCAGTATGTTGACAAATTGGAGGGTGGAAACCATCGTAAAAGCAAGGGTAGCACAAAGGCTTACGACACCACGAATATAAAATGAACGTAATACCACCGCAACCATATTTAACCTTATAAATTCTATCAGGAAAGCATATTTGAAGATATAGATCTTCAAATATGCTTTCCTGTGAATTAGATTAATTATTTATTTTTTATACCATATTATTTTGCTTTGTAATTGTGACTTCATTATTGGATTAATTATTTTAATATAATAGACAAATAAAACTAGTAAAACATATTTTCGAATTTTCTTATTTACCTGCAGATGTAAAGTCTTATGAGAGATTATAAAATTTAAAAAAAAAATGAATTAAAAAAAAGCACAGGGACGCGAACCGTGAACTTTCAGAGTGCCGGTCTATCGTCTTACCGTGTTAGCTACGGCCGCTCTTGTCTCAAGTATCAACGCTCAACGTACTCTAGGCACGAGACGAAACTCCCAAATTTTCAAATCGCGATATCTCAGTAACTAAGGCTTATTGGAACAAAAATCAAAAGCGACGTTAATTCGGAGGTCTTCAACTTTCACCACGCGAAAGGCGAACCCGATTTGCGACATCCAGGCTCTGCCTTCTCCTTGTTAGAAATATGCATATCACCGTCATAGGATGTATCACAGAAACACGCATATCGCCGTCATATTGCGCTCATAGGATGTATCACTGAGAAATATGCATATCGCCGTCATATTGCGCTCACTGAATGTATCACTGAAAACATGCATATTGCCGTCATGGAATGTAATACTGAGAAACATGCATATCGCCATCATATTGTGCTCCTGGGATGTATCACTAACAAAATATACATATCGCCGTCATGTTGCGCTCAACGAATGTATCACTTAGAAACATGCATATCACCGTCATAGGATGTATCACTGAGAAACATGCATATCGCCGTCATGTTGCGCCCATCGAATGTATCACTGACAAACATGCATATCGCCGTCATATTGCTTGCATGGCATGTCTACTACCAGTGCTAACCCAGTGAATTCATCAACACAATCATTGGATGACTTCCATATGACGTAAAATTTGCAGATATTAATTGTGGACACTTGAGCATAGCGATATGAGTTCAACGTGCTTCAAACGTACGATGCATTTGTAAACGACATATTGAGATCAAAATGCTTTGTACATTCACTATACTAAATGAGTTCACGGCTTTCCATCATGGCATGTAGTCAATATGCTGTAAAATTTGCTTCATCAATTGTATGCACGGCGTGATGATCACGACTGTCTATCTGGGTCCTTGTTAGAAATATGCATATCACCGTCATAGGATGTATCACAGAAACACGCATATCGCCGTCATATTGCGCTCATAGGATGTATCACTGAGAAATATGCATATCGCCGTCATATTGCGCTCACTGAATGTATCACTGAAAACATGCATATTGCCGTCATGGAATGTAATACTGAGAAACATGCATATCGCCATCATATTGTGCTCCTGGGATGTATCACTAACAAAATATACATATCGCCGGCATGTTGCGCTCAACGAATGTATCACTTAGAAACATGCATATCACCGTCATAGGATGTATCACTGAGAAACATGCATATCGCCGTCATGTTGCGCCCATCGAATGTATCACTGACAAACATGCATATCGCCGTCATATTGCTTGCATGGCATGTCTACTACCAGTGCTAACCCAGTGAATTCATCAACACAATCATTGGATGACTTCCATATGACGTAAAATTTGCAGATATTAATTGTGGACACTTGAGCATAGCGATATGAGTTCAACGTGCTTCAAACGTACGATGCATTTGTAAACGACATATTGAGATCAAAATGCTTTGTACATTCACTATACTAAATGAGTTCACGGCTTTGCATCATGGCATGTAGTCAATATGCTGTAAAATTTGCTTCATCAATTGTATGCACGGCGTGATGATCACGACTGTCTATCTGGGAATGTATACGTACCCAGATAGACAGATGTACCTCATATTGGCATCATATGTACATCATCACTGCAGCATAGAAAGTCTCACAGCTGTGTATCCCTTATGAGTGCTCCCGTTGAAGTCATATTTGCATCACATGATGATTCACAATAATACATCCAAATGAAGCAAAGTTGTTCTCACGCGAATATGCATGCAGTGAATTCATCAGACTAGCAAATTTGGCTCACGAATATCTAACAATAAGTGAGTGCATATGGGGCTCATATGGGTGTCACGGCGTGAAGAAACTGTAGTGCTCATATGGAGCTCATATTAGCGGCATGCCGTGACGGAACTATGCTGTGGTCATACGGAGCTCATATTAGCGGCATGGCGTGACGTAAATATGCTGTACTCATACGGAGCTCATATTAGCGGCATGGCGTGACGTAAATATGCTGTACGCATACGGAGGTCATATTAGCGGCATGGCGTGACGTAACTATACTGTGCTCATATGGAGCTCATTTGAGTGTCATAGCGTGAAAAATAAAAAAAATCCAAAAATATTGATAAAAAAAATCTGGTAGAATTTTTATTATCCCCATACGCTTTATTGATGTTCCTGCCTATATGATAAATGGATTAAAAACGTATTCTGCCTAGTTAAATTTTGTACCTACCTACGGTTTGAACCACGTCTTCTAAATCGAGAGCCGAGCGCGCTACCTACCTAGCCATTCTAACACTTGTACAAGTTTCCTTTGTGTCTGCTTATTTGTATCATTCTGGATTTGGATGAATATCGCCATCATATTGCGCTTATGGCATGTGTCACTGATGAATATACATATTGCCGTCTTATTGCGCTCGTCGAATGTATTACTTACAAGCAGCGTCGGACTGGGCCTAAGAGGCCCGGATGGCATTATGACATTAAGGGCCCGTCGCTCGCCCAGGATCAGGGAAAATAACCCAAACAAACTAAATAATAATAATAATAAAATAGGCGAGAGTTTTTGGATTCTTTTATTTCAATATTTTTACATACCCTTTTAGGTCAAACTTTTCCTCTTTATTGGCTAACCAATCAACATTTTTTTCAAAAGAGGAGAAGTTTCAGCTAGATTATCTATAACGCGTTCGTAAAAGCTGCTATCCTCGTCATCCTTGATAAGATCCGACTCTGTGTTTAATATAATCAACGATTCCACCACTTTTTGTCCCAGTAAAGAACGAAGTCTCGTTTTAATACGCTTTAGCGCGGAAAATCGTCTCTCGCAAGTTACTGGGTTAAACGAAATTGTGAGGATGACACGACAAGCGATGTATAGGTTGGAGTACGTACTGATGTGCATGTTGTATTGAGACAAAAGTTTACATGCACATGGTATGCAACTTCGGCAGGCATCCGAACTTCTTTTAGACAAGCAAATAGCGTTCTTTGCTGTTTGATCTAAACCATCATTTTCGCATCAACTTTCGGTATCTACTATTTAATTAAGTACAATACCCGCCACGGATCTTTCTGCTTCTGAAGTTAGCAAAAAAGCGTTGCACATTGGGATTAAAACAGACAGAACAG
This sequence comes from Ophion slaviceki, assembly GCA_944452715.1. Lineage (NCBI taxonomy): Eukaryota > Metazoa > Arthropoda > Insecta > Hymenoptera > Ichneumonidae > Ophion > Ophion slaviceki. The sequence continues at coordinate 24,815,160 of OX101784.1, forward strand.
ACGAAAGACTGTGAGCGGCGAAGGGTAGATGTATAGTTCCTCGCCGTTGCTTGGCAGCGGAGCGTCCGAACGACCTTTCGTAGCTCGCGCTTCTGTTTATACGCACGTGGGGCTGATTCCGTGTAAAGTGCGGCCGTGTTCAGTTGTTTTGTTATTTAGTAGTTATTACGTGTTCGTATTGTTCTATTTGTAAGTTAGTTTACTTGTAGGTTATTACTTGTTGCATTTTTGTTAAGTTTTTTTCATTAGTTTACGTACTTTGTTGTTGTTTTTGTGTTAAGTTTTGTTGTTAGGTTACGGTCGTTACATTGTATTATTAAAAATGCTGTGTAGAAATACAGTTTTCAACAGACAGGCGAGAAAAATGATGGTCAATGTACATGATTTGTTGCTCAAGAAGCTGTAAAAGGTATAAAGAACTTAAAACAAGTTCATCAGAAAACTGCCAAGGCGACCGAAATTTCTTTGAGTACCATACAAAACATTATTCGTGAGTCCAAGAAATGTGAATTGGCCCTGGTATTCCACATGCCTGGTAAGAAAAGGCCAAGAAAAAGCGACGTCACAGATATTGATAACTTTGACCAAGGTATTATGAAAAGATGCGTCCATAATTTTCATACAAAAAGAGAACTGCCTACAATAAGTAAGCTGAAGGCAAAATTACAGGAAGACTAAACTTCAAAGGGTCGTCTGCCAGCCTACAGCATATTTTAAACAAGCTCGGGTTTAGTTGGCAGAAACCCGAGAATAATAGAAAAATTTTAATATAGAAGACTAACATTCGGCTGAAACGAATAGAATATTTGCAGATGATATTAAAATATCGACAGGAGGGTCGGCCCGCTATTTACACTGAGTCCTATATGCATGCAACACATTCGAAGTCGAAATCATAGTCAGACGAATCCAATAAAGGACCTAACAGCCCATATCCAAGGGCCAGAGAGTAGCTATTCCGCGCGCAGGGTCCGCTGGTGGATTTGTTCCCGGTGTTCTATTAATGTTTAAGTCCGGTACAAAATCAAGAGATTATCATGACATTAACTATGAAGGTTATTCAAAATGCTTAAGAATGCAATTGATTCCGAATCGGCCTGAAAATTCAATCGTCGTCATTGTTAATGCTCCATGACACAATAAATTACTAAAAAGAAATAAACGAAATTATTTAAATAAAAAAATTGTTTAACCCTTTTATACCTGACGGGACATGTGCTGCCCCAGTCTGGGAATTTTTTAAAATTACGGCCGTGACAAGATATCTCTCAGTTACTGAAAAACACAGGCGCATTTCAGTGGTGAGGAATTCGCACCTATATTGAGCAAGTTTCACCCAGAAAAGTTATTTCATCGTAATAATCACTTGGAGGAGAAATAACTGTTTCCGGTAATGAGGCGCACTAAACTGATTTTTTCGCCGTATTGAAAGGGTTAAACCACGTTTCTAAAACGGACTAAAAAATAAGAAATATTTTCTCCTAGTTAAAATACTTGTAAGATTTAAAACCAAAAGCGTTGGGCGCATGTTATAGATAACTGATGCATGAATAGTTCACCTAAGTCACTAACAATTTTATTATACTGCAAATGATATGAACTGTTGTGTAAGGTTTCTCAACGACAGCTACTCCCTACACTCCTTACTGTTATCTATGCATGTGCCCCACGTTTTTAGTTTTAAATCTTACAAGCATCTTCATAGCTATTAAGGGGTTTTCTCACTTTAGACGATAAAAAAGGTTATTTTCATGAATTTTTTTGATCGGATTTATTATAGATATTCATATAAAAGTTGTTACACTTAATACTCTTTCGGAATACAGAGAAAAAAATTATTTATTTGAGTCACTGTTTGTACACGAAAATGGTAGTTAAAAAATGTCCTAAAAAATTGTAGGTCTGCGCGGTTGATGAAATCTCGGAGATGAATCATCCGAAACAAAAAAATCAAACGGTTTTAGATTCAGTATTTTAATGGCTATAGCGCAAATCATATGATTTTTATATATGCAAAAATAACAAAATGTCGGACATTAAAAAAAAATATGGTTTTTCACGGGTTTTGGCAAAAAATAGCAAATATCAAAATTTAAAAAAATATCTTATGAATATGATGATGAAAACAATATGTGGTTAAAATTTTATAAGGATCGGTTCATTAGTTTCGAAGATTTTTTCGACAAGCTGTCGAAAAACGTTGTTTCGAGAAATACGCGTTTAAAGTTTGCTTGGGTTACATAAATACATAAAAAAATCTTTTTATGGATTTCGAAAGTTTATTTATTAAGTGTAACAACTTTTATATTAATATCTATAATATAAATCTTTTTAAAAAATCATGAGAATAGCCTTTTTTAGCGTCTAAAGTGAGAAGACCCCTTAAAAATTCACAATCACAAATTTTCAGGACAATCTGTATGCGGTTAGAATTTTATATTGGGTTATAAATCTGTATGGGGCTAGAAAAATTATTTTATACTTTCTAGTCCGTTTTAAAAAAAGTGGTCAATTTTTTTTTTATTTTAAATAATTTTATTTTCTGATTTTTACTCTTGTGTGTGTGTGAAATTTTGCTTCTCCTTCACTAGGCGTCGCTTGCGTTGGGGGCTGTCCCTTGCCCATCGTTGAAATCTTCACTAATGCACTATTCACTATTAATACTTTTTTTTATCCTCTTTCACTAAACTATATTTTTTATTTCTTTATTTATTTTGCAACATTTTTTTCTTTTTTCTCTCTCTGTGATATACTTGCCTGTCCGTTTATTTGCCTGTCATCCAGATCTGAACTATGTTCAAAGTTTCAAGTCCCTAGCTCATCCAGAAGTTAGTTTAAAATCGATTGCAACATTTGTATCGAACAGACAAACAGACAAGCAAAGCGAGTTAATAAAAACGTGGTTAAATAAACGACTATGGTCGCGCTACTACCAGACCAGCGAGTCAACGCGCGTATACACAGATAGGAGGTACGGGCACGGGCCCCGCGCTCCTGCCCCAACGACTCAACGGGGCCTGCCTGCATTGCATTGTACCAAGACACCACGGCCGTGAGCGCACGTTTTATATTATTGTCGCAACGGGCGTGCCAGCATTGTAAATAGAAATCACCCAATTCTTTTACCAATATAATTATAGATACAATCGTAAAGTTGAAGAGTAAGGATTCATTTATTGGATATCGAACCTGATTTCCAACAAATGGGACATTCCACGTTATTATGTACAGGATTTCAAATGGTAGTGATTGCGTTGAAAATAATCTCTTGGAGTTTACGTCAATTTTTTGTTCATAGGTGCTTCGGAATCTGTGATCACCCGAAGGTTTTGTATTAAGCTATTTGTTTGTATGCTATATGCACTATTTTTCACGTAGGTAGTAAGCGTAGGGGGGCCCGCGTAGGGTAGGGCCCGGGTGGCAAACGCCACCCTGACCCTATGGCCAGTCCGACGCTGCTTACAAGGAGACGGCAGAGCCTGGATGTCGCGAATCGGGTTCTCCTTTCGCCTGGTGAAAGTTGAAGACCTCTGAATTAACGTCGTTTTTTTATTTTTGTTCCAATAGGCCTTAGTTGCTAAGATATCGCGATTTGAAAATTTGGGAGTTTTGGCTCGCGCGTAGAGTACGTTGAGCGTTGATACTTGAAACAAGAGCCATCGTAGCTAATACGGTAAGACGACGGACTGGTACTCTGAAAGTTCATGGTTCGCGACCCGTGTTTTTTTCTTGAATTTTTTTTTTTTTTTTATAATCTCTCATAAGACTTTGCATGTGCAGGTACAGAAGTCAATTTGAAAATATGTATTACTAGTTTAATTAATCCATTACATTAAAATAACTAATCCAATAATGAAGTCACAATTACATAGCAAAATAATATTGTATAACAAATAATTAATCTAATAATCAAGTCACAATTACAAAACAAAATAATATTGTATAACAAATAATTAATCTATTAATCACGTCACAATGAGAAAGCAAAATAATGTGGTATAAAAAATAAATAATTAATCTAATTCACACTTGCAAATTTCGCGGCAGGTAATTATTCTGATTCTTCTTCTATCAGATCAGTATGTTGACAAATTGAAGGGTGGAATCCATCATAAAAGCAAGGGTAGCACAAAGGCTTACGACACCACGAACATAAAATGAACGTAATACCACCGCAACCATATTTAACCTTATAAATTCTATCAGGAAAGCATATTTGAAGATATAGATCTTCAAATATGCTTTCCTGTGAATTAGATTAATAATTTATTTTTTATACCATATTATTTTGCTTTGTAATTGTGACTTCATTATTGGATTAATTATTTTAATATAATAGACAAATAAAACTAGTAAAACATATTTTCGAATTTTCTTATTTACCTGCACATGAAAAGTCTTATGAGAGATTATAAAATTGAAAAAAAAAAAATTGAATTAAAAAAAAAGCACAGGGACGCGAACCACGAACTTTCAGATTGCCGGTCTATCGTCTTACCGTATTAGCTACGGCCGCTCTTGTCTCAAGTATCAACGCTCAACGTACTCTAGGCACGAGACGAAACTCCCAAATTTTCAAATCGCGATATCTCAGTAACTAAGGCTTATTGGAACAAAAATCAAAAGCGACGTTAATTCGGAGGTCTTCAACTTTCACCACGCGAAAGGCGAACCCGATTTGCGACATCCAGGCTCTGCCTTCTCCTTGTTAGAAATATGCAAATCACCGTCATAGGATGTATCACAGAAACACGCATATCGCCGTCATATTGCGCTCATGGGATGTATCACTGAGAAATATGCATATCGCCGTCATATTGCGCTCACCGAATGTATCACTGAAAACATGCATATTGCCGTCATGGAATGTAATACTGAGAAACATGCATATCGCCATCATATTGTGCTCCTGGGATGTATCACTGACAAAATATACATATCGCCGTCATATTGCGCTCAACGAATGTATCACTTAGAAACATGCATATCACCGTCATAGGATGTATCACTGAGAAACATGCATATCGCCGTCATGTTGCGCCCATCGAATGTATCACTGACAAACATGCATATCGCCGTCATATTGCTTGCATGGCATGTCTACTACCAGTGCTAACCCAGTGAATTCATCAACACAGTCATTGGATGACTTCCATATGACGTAAAATTTGCAGATATTAATTGTGGACACTTGAGCACAGCGATATGAGTTCAACGTGCTTCAAACGTACGATGCATTTGTAAACGACATATTGAGATCAAAATGCTTTGTACATTCACTATACTAAATGAGTTCACGGCTTTGTATCATGACATGTAGTCAATATGCTGTAAAATTTGCTTCATCAATTGTAGGCACGGCGTGATGATCACGACTGTCTATCTGGGTAAGTACAAAACTAGTCTATTTGTGCATATATGTATTTATTTGTGTTGCAAAAGATTCAGCCTCAGAATCGGGTCTGCTTTACCTGAAATAGCCTCTTTGTTACACAAAACACAGAAAGCGTTTATGGTTTTCATTATTCTGTTTACATTTTTTGCATTTTGAAAAATGTTAGAAAAAATAGAAAGAGACAGCAGTTCACACTAGTACGTGGGTATACTTCCGAAAAGCCTTGTCTATCTAAAATTTTGCACAGATTTTTGTTGCTACATTTCACGGTCAAGATTTTTACCGTAACATTTTGTTTCTACTGAATATCCAGTGCATGCTAGGAAATGCCATAAAAAATTCAAAGACTAGACTAAACCGAAGAGTAATACGAAAACTAAAAAAAGTCACAATACTGCCTCTACAGTGTAACTGAGTTTTACACTGTTTCTCTCCCTCTGTTTTAGTGCTTCAGAGGACTCGGCCCAGGGCGCAAAATAAATGTCGCGTTCTCTCTCTCCCTTTCTCTCTCTCTCTCTCTCTCTCTCTCTCTCTCTCTCTCTCTCTCTCTCTCTCTCTCTCTCACCCATTCTCTCTTTCTTCCTGCCGCCCTCCCACTCGCCAACTCTTTCGATAGAATCCGATAGGTTCACGGACAAAGACATCAAATTTCGATAGCGATGTCTCAGAACGAATGAGATTCGATCGGTTTCTATCGGTCTTTTTCAACAGATCGTGTGCTTCGATCTGTTCGTATCTGCATGGTTTTATCTGTAGTTAACAAGGGGATTCCGTCAGATGACAACCGAGTTTAGCGATGTGCTTTTACAGGATGTTAGGTAGGTACTGATGTTCTTTGAAACAGATCAGCTTTCAACTCGGCCTTAATTTCGAGATCAGCCGCCCTAACTACCGCGCGGAGGTCTCAACTTCGAGTCTCGTTAACGGTACTTTTTTCGATTTTGTATACGGTCGTCAATTTTTTGAACCTTTTTTATGCTTGGGTTAAATTATTTTTAAGGGGCCAGTTCACTTTGGAGCCACGAAAAAGGCCATTTTCGCGATTTTTTGAGGATTTTATAAAATATATGAATATAAAAGTTGTTGGGCTTGATAAATAAAGTCTTGAAATACATTTTAAAAAAATTTTATTCATTTTTAAGTACAAAAACTATAGGTTAACGTAACGTCTCAAAAATAGGTGGGCTAGGTAGCTCCATCACGACTCGGCAACGGCTTGTCTGAAACAAAAAAATCAAAGTTCATTAGATTCAGTATGACACCAGCTACAAAATGACCCTCAGATATAAAGTTTTATCAAAAAATAAAAAAATGGCAGACGAAAAACGAAAAAAGTTTTTAAAAACGCGTTTTTTGCAGTTTTTCGCAACAACAAAAAATAGTGAAAATCAACATTTTAACACCATCGAGGGTCATCTTGTTGCGAATCATGTTTACAATATGTGGTTCAAATTTCAAGAGAATCGGTTTATTAGTTTTAGAGATACGATAGAGCTAGATTTTGAAAATGTTGTTTCGAGAAAAAACGCATTTGAAGTTTAGGCTATGAAAAAATCTTACCTGGGTTATGGGTCGGCCGAGCGCGCTATACGCTCAGGTAGACGAAATGAGGTCCTGACGTTCAGGTAAAAAAAATACTTAGAGAGCTCGGATTTTCATAAAATTTTGACACAATATTTCTGAATGTATGTACTTTCGAAAACAGTAAAAAAAATCGATTTTTTGAAATTTTCAAATTGGACTTGCCCCTTAAATAATTAAATTATACGTGGGTAAACAGGACTTTTATTGTTTGTTGCTAAACGTTATTCTATTTTTGAATGGTTAATTAATATAAAAAAATCACAAATTATTTAACAAAATAATTTTCTACTGTCGATATTATCTGGTTATCATCAGATTTTGATATAAAAACAAAATCACGACTCATCCATCATTTAAAAATAATTTAACCCAAGCAAACACATTCTGAAAAATGTACCTAGCATAGAAAAGGTTAAAAAAATTAACGATCGTATTAAAAATTGGGAAAAAAAACCTCGAGGGATCTCGAACTCGAGACCTCCGCGCGGTAGTTAGAGCCGCTAACCGCTCGGCTAACAGCTAGTAGTATCAATTTATACTTGCACAGGACATAAAGATCTTTCACAAAAAATTGTAAATACAATAAAAATCATAAAATAAGTTGTGATTTTTTTTCGTATTTAAGACAAATTAAAATCAAATTCACAATTGTTAGATAAAAATTTACACCAAAAGTGAGTTCTTACGTATTTTGAGGGAACACATTGCGTCGAGGCAAAGAAATTTTTGCAAAATAGTTGGTGAGGCCCTCGACTCAATGTTCTCTCTCAAAATACGTAAGAACTCACTTGTGTAAATTTTTATATAATTATCGTGAATTCGATTTTAATTTTCGTCAACGAGGAAATTCACAACTTATTTTGTGATTTTTTTCATATTTATAATGTAATATTTGAAACTCACAATTTTTTTTTGCTAAAATTTCTTTCCCTCGACGCAAAGTTTTCTCTCAAAAAACGTAAAAACTCACTTTTGGTGTAAATTTTAATCTAATCATTGTGAATTCGATTTAAATTTGTCTTAAATATGAAAAAATTCACAACTTATTTTGTGATTTTTTTTGTATTTACAATTTTTTGTGAATACATTTGCATTTACAGGTTTTGATGTGAATTTTTTTCAATTCACAGGATTTTTTGTAAATATTCACATTTGTTCTGTGAATTTATTTGTATGTTCAGAATATTTGTGAATACAATTGTATTTATATGCATGCATGTGAATACAAGTAAGTGAAGGATGAAAAAATTTGTATTTACTTTCACATGAAAATCACGATGTGAATAAATTCGTATTCGTATTTGTAAAAAGAATTACGCCCAACTCTGTATTGAGGAATATTGAGGGAAGAAATTGAAATAATTCATCATGTATGCTAAATTATTTAGATTTCTTCCTTCAATATGTGGCGTTATGAAAAATACACATAGCCACAGGTAAAATAAATTTTATGTCTTTATCCCTATTCTATCGCATTCTATCCAAAGAGCGGGAGGGGTGAAAGAGAAAGAGATAGAGATAGAGATAGAGATAGAGATAGAGATAGAGATAGAGATAGAGATAGAGATAGAGATAGAGATAGAGATAGAGATATAGAGATAGAGATAGAGATAGAGATAGAGATAGAGATAGAGATAGAGATAGAGATAGAGATAGAGATAGAGATAGAGATAGAGATAGAGATAGAGATAGAGATAGAGATAGAGATAGAGATAGAGATAGAGATAGAGATAGAGATAGAGATAGAGATAGAGATAGAGATAGAGATAGAGATAGAGATAGAGATAGAGATAGAGATAGAGATAGGGATAGAGATAGAGATAGAGATAGAGATAGAGATAGAGATAGAGATAGAGATAGAGATAGAGATAGAGATAGAGATAGAGATAGAGATAGAGATAGAGATAGAGATAGAG